>ULGN01000004.1:1220908-1268624 GCA_900518985.1 Yarrowia alimentaria
CCTTTTTTTTCTTCTTCTTCTTCTCTGCTAGTCCGGGGTCTAACAGTTCCCGCTATCGATCAAAGCTGCTACAGTAGCGCCATGTGCCCTGTGTGCCTTAGGCTCGCTCGGTTAAGTCAAGCATAACAGTAGCCTAAGTTTTTGACGCATGGTTTAGGGGTGGGGACTATTTGGACGCGGGACAGAGACAGCTGTGGGTGTGGGTGTGCTGGAAACTCGTAACCGACACCACTGTGCTCGCAAGACGTTCCCGCGCAAAATGCACTCTTTGGAATTTCTCCAGCTCAACCACAACGTCTTTTGAACCGGGACTCTGGACCCCCCCATCGTTCCAAAACAAAAAAGTCACTTTTATTCTTTTCTGGGAATCGGTGCACTTCTGAATCAGTAGGGTTTACACTTCTATTGTGTATGCTCAGAAGGAAGATGCAACTGAAGTGTGCATAATCTACGTGCATTTGTTACGAGGGAGACATGTGAACTTGAAACTGCTCTGGACGGCGCAATTGTGGAGTTTTGTGGATTTTGAAAACTGCAGTGGGTTTGCGTTTATGCGCTGATTCCAACAGTGTTGTTCCCGTCACCGCAGCTCAATTATTCGCAGAGTTGGGGCTACCTTTTAGAGGTCACCTTTTGAGGTTAATAGGAGGTGTTTTTCTGTTTTCAGAAATCAGCAAGACACCTCCACAAGACAGCTGACACTTCGATAGAGTGTTTGATGGCAAAGATGCTGGTTTCAATGTGTTTGGAGTCGAATTCTAAGAAGAGTGCACTTTTAGGAATTCTCGTAGCTACAGTACTTTTTGATACAGCACTCTTTATTGTATTCCATTCTGTCGAAACATTTCTGTTTGACATTTTCAGACTTTCGAAGTTCCATCAGTTTGACATTTCCAGAGTATTGACGTCCTTCATCGGTATATATTTTCCATCTGTGAAAGGTGACATTGACAATATCTGACATTGACGATCCATTATCACCCAAACGAGAAAGCCGTGTCTGAAAGTCATGCTATTCTCTTTTGGGCAGCTGGACGTCCTCTTACGGCTACTGATTTCGGCAGCCAGGACCCTTTCAGACGTTTCAGACGCTTCAGACAGCGGTCAAACTAGCCAGAAAGACTGTCCAGAATGAGATGAAGCAGGTGTCGCGAACAGTTTGTTGTTTGCGAATGGTTTGGAACTTCTACAGTGGGTGTTTTGGTGTTCTTGATCTGAAACTGGAATATCGAGAGTTGAAGCTGCAAATTGGTGATTCCTACTCTTGGGGTTGCAATATGATGATATGACGATTCTAACACTTGAAGATGCATTATGACGATATGACAGTTCTTACAATTGAAGTTCAATTTGATGTTTCTGACTCTTGAAGTTGCAATTTGTTAATTCTGAATGTGAGAACCGTACTCATGGGGAAGTTACAATTTGATGATTCGAGAACTTTTACTGTCGTTGGTGTTGACTGATTTCTAAGTCTTCTCTAAAGTCTGCACCTCAGTTGTCATTATCTGTTGTAGTTGTAGATGGCTCTAAAATTGATACCAAACAATCCATGGATCCAAAGTACAGTACTGCCAAGTCATCGCCAACACAGTTATTGGAAATCTGAAAAGACCATTCAGTCCAGAATTCAATTACGTTTTGTTTAGTACAGATGTACTGGGTTTATCCCCTCAAAGTCCTCTACACTTGGTTGTCTTAGGCTATACATTGATTTGTTTATCGTCTCATATCATGAACATCATTGAACCAGAAAAAACAGAAAAACAGAAAAAACAGAAAAACAAAACAAAACTCATCTTCAAACCCGCCTTCAAACTCCGCTACAAACCCGAAACCCGAAACCACCCCATGACATCATCTACCCACCAAAGAGAAACAAAATTGCCTTTGATAGTCTCTGTCCTAATCTACAGTCACACTTCTTTTGAGAGAGCTCTCCGTAACCTCCCTTCAAAACCACATTTCAGTGGAGATATCAGAAATCTGAAAAGTGCATTCGCTGCAGAATGAGTCCACGAGTCCATTGGTTCCATTCACAAGTCTGTAATTCCACTCTACAAACAATTGGCCCGACACTGTTTGGAGACATTATCTAACAAACTTATAGTTTCACTCACTGCAATCATCATCTTGCTATGGTTGTTTTCACTTTTTTTTATTATTATTTGATTTTATCTTTTTTTGGTTTTGGTTTTGGTTTTGGTTTTGTAATTGTTTGTTTTTCGACTCACCAAGGTCACTTCAAAACGCGCCACAGACGAGCTGTAGATATTCCAAAGAGTGCATTCTGCTCGCACGGCACCCACGAGCACAGCGGTACCCTTTATGTGGCCCTAACCCGCCCACAAACCGCCCCAGACGCCCCCAAAGTTGCCTCGTCCAAAACTGGGTCTACCCACCTCTGGCGAGTACAAACGCAGATAGCATTTCCGCGGACCCCCAAACTTGGCGCCGTGCGGATAAGAGCTTCGTCGGAGGGCGCCCAAAGAAGCAGGATGGGCGCGCTACTTCGGGGATAGTCGCCCGTATACACACGGGTTCTTTGTCGGCTGGACAAACAACGACAGTCGCATCGACAGGCGCATCGACAGGCGCATTGATAACTTGCAAGGTGGTCAGCGTAGATTTGTGTCCCGTGGGTGGATGGGTGGGTGGACACAAACGCACCAGCGAGCAATTGAGTGGATTGCCAACGCACTCTTCAGATACTCACCAAACAGGTTTCGAAATGTCTGCAACAATGCCTTTCCGTACCTACACCTAGACCACAAAATCTACGGCAAGTACATGGCATCACACATGAAATGAGACATGGATGATGAGATCAAAGACGGACCCAAAAAACGCAGACCAGACTCAAACTCGCCAAACTGCATTTCCCTCCACTCGGGCCTCTCGAAATCTGCGCACGTGTCTCAGGAAGCGCCGAAGCGCCGAAACGCCAAATCGGGCCCTGAATCACCAGGGCAGCCGCGTTATCGCTCACGTTTAAAAGCGCCGTTTGTTTCTGCTAGTGCGCCCGCTGCTAGTGCGCGCACACCTTGCTTTTGCTACGACAGCTGCTGTGGCTGTTTCACGTCCATGTCTCGGCCGCAGACAAGCGAGACAGGGCCAAAAGAAAGAAAGAAAAGAAAGCGCTCGTGGACGCCAGACTGAGACACACAATGTCTCTGTGGACGTGCGTGACAGCAGAGCCCCAGCCCTGTAACAAGAAGCGTAACAGGAGCGTAACATCGGCCTGAGACATGGGTGTATGTCGACGTCATCGGCCATCTCTCGTCGCCCTTCCAAATAGCAAGCAGCAGCAGCAACAGCAGCAGCAGCAAAAAAAAAAAACACTCACCCGCAAACAAGAGCCGCCACCAGCCCACCCACTTGTCGCTCGTCGCTCGGAGCCGCTCTTGCCTCTGCCTGCTTCCTCCCTGCCGCTCTGTCGCTCCCTGGCTCTCCTCCCTCTTTGCTTTCGGCAAGCTCAGCTGCTACCCCTGCCGATGCCGGACCTGCATCCAGGTAAAAATAGAAGGATCGTCCATCTCGGCCTGGACGGGCCCTTCTGGACCGAGGTGGCCTGGGGTGCGGTCTACATGACTCCAGAAGGAGTGTAGAGGATACTTGCTCGCTGTCTACGTCGACTGGCGCCGTTTCCCCATTTTTCCTCATTTTTTCCCATTTTTTTTCGTCCGAAACCTGCTCTTCAAGCTGCTGTACTCCCCCCTTAGTTGAGACAAAGCGTGCTTTAGCCTACTTTCGACAGAACACACCCGCTAGAAAAAACGCTACAGAGCCGGTGGAGGAAATCCAAAGAGCGCAATCGACTACAATCGTCCCGGCGAGTCCAAAGGTACCATTCACCTGTTTCCAAGTTGCATTTCCACAACAAAAAACAACCTGCCAAAATTCAGAAAAAACAAACCTCACGTACCTGCACCAATCTCGCCCAAAATATACTCTAGAAACGACAATCAGTGATCAATCATCGGTGATGGACATGCGCAAATATCGATCCTCCGACTCTCATTCCGACAAACGCTGTCGGCTCCTGTAACACGGATCCACAGACGACCTATAGGTACTGGGTTCATGACGTGTTAGCGGGCTGAGACAGATGGGGAGCAATCCAAGACAGGAGAAGCCCAAAGGTGAGCTTCAAAACACGCAACAATACTATGTAGTGATACTGTACAGATCTGTACATTGTAGACCACTCGGCAGCGATACTACAACTCCGCTAATTACTGTATTACTGTACAAGATGCGAGTCGCGGCCAAACGGCTGTATAAATAAAGAGAGGGACTTGAGTCCAGTGTCGGTGGCATATTTCGACTGAGAAGGTCGAATCGAAATCAGAACCGAAATACGCACCAGAAATTCTCGTGGCGTTTTTAGGGGGGGGGGGGGGGGGGTGTTGTGGAAATGTATGCTACCCATGTACCGTTCTGCTACCCAAACTGTAGCCACGTACGTGCTCATGCTGCCCATGCAATCAGGCTCGACTGCTCAAACTGGCAGCCTCCAAAAGATAATCCATTCCTCCACGAGTAGCGGGCGCATCGCCCATCTCCACGTCCTCGGCCTCCACGGGAAGAGGAGGCAGAGGCTTGTCTTTGGTGGTGCCCGACGTGGGCGTCTGCGGCTGTCCGTTGAACGGATGGTGCGCCACGCCCGTGGGTCGCATGTCCGCCATGGGCAGCACGTGGCTGCTGGAAAAGTCGCCAAACTCGGCAGGCCCAGCTGCGGCGGCCGGCGGCTTTGGCGGATACGAGTCCGGCCGCGGCAGAATCAGGTTTTTCGTGTAGCTCTTGTTGACGGAAATCTGCGGCCGGTTGGGCGAGTTTGCGTTGTTGAGCAGCGTGGAAAACGGCGGCAGCGGCTTGTCCTTGTTGGGGATGGGCGGCGCGCCGCTGCTGCTGCCGCTCATATCGTCGTCCGACTCGTCCATGCTCTCGTTGATGACCAGCGAGCTCAGGCTCTGGCGCGAGTCAAAGCCGGGATCGCCGGTGAGAATGCCGCTGCCGCGGTACTGCTGCTGCTGGTGCGGCGAGTTGGCCGACACCGTGTTGGTAGATGGGCCCCAGGTGCGAGGCCGGTTGTCGTCCGGCGCGGGCGAGTTGGAGAAGGCCGACGTGGACGAAGCCGACGAGTGCCGGTTGGAGTCCTGGCCCGAGCACAGCACGCTGGACAGCCACGAGTTGGTGTTGCCGGGCTGGTTGGAGTGCGTGCTGATGGGCGTGGTGAGGTTGGACGAGTGCACGGGGTAGTTGTAGGCGGAGGTGAGCGAGTTTGTGGAGGACACGGACGCTCGGACCTGGTGGCCGCGCGACTGGAACGGCGACGAGAAGACGGACGCGGCGTCGCCGTCGCCGCCGAGGGAGGGCGGTCGCTGGCCAGCCATGACTGGCGGCATGTCCGAGATGGAGATGCCGGCGATGGACGACTGGTTGGAGTGTGTGTACTGCGTGGGCGTGGTGGGGTATGTGGGCGAGGGCGGGCCGTTCTGCTGCTGTTGCTGCTGCTGCTGTTGCTGCTGCTGCTGCTGCTGCTGCTCGGTGGAAATCGGCGTGGGCCGTCGCTTGCGCTGCATGTTGCCCACCGAGGGCGAGTACGCCGTCTGCAGCGACGTCTGCGACGAGTTGACGGACGACGGCAGCGACTCCTCGCTCGAGTAGTGGTGCAGGTGCTGCTGTGGCTGCTGCTGGTGCGGCTGCGGCGGGTACTGGTAGTCGTACATCTGGGGGTAGCCGTGGCCAGGGAGCTGGTGCTGGTGGGGCGCGCCGTGGTGCGACATCATGGGCGACGGCACGCCGGGCTGGCCGGGCATGGCGGGCACCTGGCCCATCTGCGGCATCGGCACGCCGCCCTGGCCCATGAGCTCGCCCTGCGGCATGGGCGGCGGCGGCAGGGGCGCATGCAAAATGTGGTGATCGTTGGCGTGCACCGTCTGAATGTGCTGGCGCAGGTTGTCGAGCCGCGAAAACGTCTTGCCGCAGTGGCACCGGAACGGACGCTCGCCCGTGTGCTTGCGGATGTGGCGCGCCAGGTGCTCAGACCGCGTAAAGGTCATTTTGCAGTCTCCGTAGCCCGTACATTGGAAGATTTTCGGGTACTTGGTCTTTGTCTTTTTCGGCACTGGTGGGGGCTCGTTCATCGTGTCTGTAAGGGCCGCTTCGTGCGGGCTGTGTCGCTGCTGATGGGGGTCGCTGGGGTCGCTGGATAGAGCGGTCGCTGGGGTCGCTACGGTCGGACTGATGCTGGTCGCTACTGTCGTGCTGTCGCTACAGAGGCCGTGTCGTGGGGCGGATTTTGCGTGAAAGTCGCTGCTGGGGCCGTGTGCTGGTCGCTGCTGGGGGCTGTGTCGCTGGCGCGCCGCTGTGTCGCTCTGCTGGGGTTGCACCGGTGTCGTTGTTGAGAGGACAAACCTGTGATATGTGCGTGCAAGTAAATGCCCCCGTTGGCTGTTTGTAGGACGTGTTTCAATTGCAAATAAGGTTTGAGAGCTCGGCCAGTTAGCCTTTCCCACCCATATGCATAAGGTTTGCGAGTCTAACCTTGCGCCTGGGGCAAGGTTCGGCGAAAACGAAAAGTCGAGCTGGACGAGGGAGTGGGGACAATAACGAGGGCCGTGGCAGCAGCAGCGCAAGCGGCATGCCTCACATGGGCGGCCGTAATAACGTGGCACCGGGCGCACGCGTCGCCGCCGCCTCCGGAACCGCTGCCCCCGCCGCTGGGGGGGGGGGGACCCGCCGCATGTGCCTCCGCCTCTGGAGGGGCCCCTCCCCCAATCCGGCTTGCTGCTTCCTGCCTCCATCCTGCCGCCGCCTGCCTTCTGCTACTAGCCCGCCCTCCCCTGGTCGAGCAATGCCGCACAAAGACGCCAAGCAAGGGGACGCCCCAACTGGCATAAACCACAACCCATACCACTAGCGCTCTCTTTTGCCCCTTGGACCTTGTCCTAGTAGCCCTAATAGGCGCTAACTAATGCTGGGGGCACAGTAGAGCGAGCTTGGTCTCGGCCTACGCGCCATAAAGCTGCCGAGCGTCGCAGCGGGCAGGGTCAGTAGCTCGCGGAAGCGTGGCACGGTAGCGTCCTGTGAGGTGGCACGCGCTATTTTTGTGCGAGGCCAGGACATTGCACGGTAGCATTGCATCTGGCTCTGCCGCCGCTGCTGCTGCGTGCGCTGCTGCTGCTGCTGCCACTGCTGCTGCTGCTGCCACTGCCGCCGCTTGTGCCTCTGCCTCTGCCTCTGCTCCCATCTCGTGCACTGCGAGCAGCGCCAAAAAATCCAATAAAATGCACACAAATCGCACAACACCCCCCAGACCGCAACCCTAGCCCCTCTAGCCTGTGCATTTTTTGCGCCGCCGCTGCTACCCTTTCAAACCCCAGTAGAGCCGGATTGGCACTTTCCCTGTCGCTCTACCCCGGAGAGGCAGCGAGGGCCAAAGTTTATTTACTGGAGATTTGGCGTGAGATCGGACATCTTCTGTAGGAATGAATATGCGGGCTATGAGGCTGAAAACAACACCGTTGAGCTCGTGTATCGATTCCGCAGCGAATGCACCTTTCAGATTCTCGAAAGAGTGCCTCAATATTGTTCAACGGGGATTTGTTCGCGAAGACGTAGGTTTACGGCGTGGATGCACACAACGGCTTGGCGAGGAGAGAGAGAGAATTTGGAGAGAATCGGTGGAAGTTTAGCTGGCGAATTCTAACGCTAGCGCGCCGCGCAGAGGTGTGTAACGTGGACGTCTTGGGTCAGGAGAGCCGGATGGTGGATGGAAGCAAGGTGGATGGAGTGGATGAGGTGGAAGCAGATGCAGAGGCAGAGGCAGAGGCAGAGCAGGGTGGGAGCAGAGGCAGATGCAGAGGCAGACTGGGATGGAGGCAGAAGCAGAAGCAGAGGCAGAAGCAGAGTAGAGACTGCCACACGGACGCTGCCACATGGGCAGGTGCACCGGTCGCACCGGTCGCTCGTCCAATGCAGGCACTACATGTAGCTAGATCTCGGGTGGCCCAGTAAGCGAGCTGACAAGACGCAGCACGCCATAGGAGCAATGTAGTGCACATGACTTGTTTTTTCTGGCCGTTCTGGGAGCAAAATAATTAAAAAATAATAAATGATGAAAAATAAAAGTACTCGCAAAAAATCACAAAAAACCGCAAAAAATCCGCACGTCAAACCCCCACCAACCTGCCAGCCGTGGCTCTCTTTAGCTGACGCCCTTTAAGCCCCCAGGGTTCCGCTTGTGGGATCTTTTCGCCTCTCCTTGGGACGGAAATGTTTATTTTAATCTCCCAGCTGCATCCAGCTGCATCCAGATTTGGGATGTCGCTGCCTCCAACCTCGCTAAAAAGCGACACAGAGGTGCGGCAACGGAACGCAAGCCAGGAGCAGACACAGGTCAGTCCAAAGAAGGAGCAGGACGTGTGTCAGAGTCCGTAGCGGCTTTATTGGGGGTGTCAGAGCGTGTCAAAGACGGCTGGTATGGATGTCTCAAATAGGGTTGAGTCGCTGAAACGCGACTTTATGACGTCATGTGAGAGACTGCTGCTCCTGGTTCGGAACCCGACGCAGCAGACGGATGGAGCCGGGGCAGAGGCAGCGGCAGAGGCAGAGGCAGAAGCAGGTGGCGGCGGCGGCGGCGGCGGCAGGAAGCAGGAGGCAGGAGGCAGGAGGCAGGATGCGGGGGAAATTGGAACCGCGATGCGCCACGGTAAAGTGCGTAAACACGTCGTTTGGCAGCCACCAGGCACGGTTCCTGGCCCCAGGCACACCACACAGCTTTCGGCGTGGAATCCATTTTTTGGTTTGGTTTTTTTTTTGCGTTTTTGTTCTTTTTCCAATTTATTTGTTTTTTTTACATTTGGCTCTTGTGTAGCACAATAAGATTTGAAAAGGTTGTTTGAGACAAAGAAACAATTTGAGAAAACCTTGAAACAAACCCTATTTGGTAACGACTAGCACTCTGTGGTGGGAGAAGAAATATAGAAAAAAAAGAAAAAAAACTGGAAAAAAAGCAAGGGTAAAATTCATAAATGTCTTGTATTAATTGGGGAGTTCATCAACGTCTAAATGTGGTTGGCGATAGAGGTTACGTGGTGTTTAGGGGCGAAATAAAGTGGTTTTTAACCGACCCACGACACGGCCGTTGTGGTGCCCACGACATCTGCGGCGTGGTATATTTTTTTGGACCTGTAAAAGCCGCTTACGCAGGTGGTACTCGATGAGACATTGTCATACACTTGGCACCGGCCGTTGTTGTTGTGGAGGAGGGTTGTATCTGGACATTTTTGGAAAATCAGCAGACAAGGGCAATGTGGTTAGTTGAGCCGTTTGGGATGCGTCAGGTGCGAGTGTAGCAGGTGATGATGGCGTTGCTTTTGGTGCATCGGTGGCAGCAATGCATCTGGCGGCACTGGGAGCAATGTCGGTGCCTGCTTCGGGGAGCAGTGCCTCTGCCTCTGCCTCTGCCTCTGCCTCTGCCTCAGGGCCCCCTCCACGCCTCTGCCTCCGCCTCTGCCTCTGCCTCCATCTTTGCCTTTGCCCCCGCCTCTGCCTCCATCTTTGCCTCTGCCTCCACCGCTGCCACCGCTGCCACCTGGGTGATCTGCAGCGATCGCCAAACATCAAACTACTGTACATGGACTGCCACTGGATCTACAAGGCTCGTATGCATCTGAGGATATCCTACCAAGGTTGAGAATGGTCTTTTTTGGCTCGTTTATTATTTTCGCCGTGGCTAATTTGGGATTCGCCTCTCAGAGGCAGGATGCACCCAGCCTGTAAGCGAGAAAATAATGGCGGCGGCACATGAGATAAACTGGAGCGAGAAAAGCAGAAAAAAGCAGAAAAAAATATTCCGGATTAATTTCCACATTTTCCAAACAGAAACGATTTGCTCACGAAAAGGCAGTTCAGTTTGTTTTTATTAAAATTCGCGGGGGATCTACAAGACGAAAGTGGAAAAATTTTCGTCTCCTATTTCGCAAAAAAAAAAAAAAAAAAATACGCAAAAAAACAACTGTCAATTAAATACACGACAAATCACACTCCTTAACAGGCTCAAACAGTTTTCGAGGATCGATATGCGCCTTTTGGATATTTACCCCTTTATTACCCTGTATCAAATGTCGTTCACTTTTGGTCATTTTAAAAATTTGGATTCTGGAAAAATTAGCCTTTTTTAATTCCCCCGCACACTTATCGGATTTTGGTTGCACTGCTTCCATGCGTCGTATCACCCGTTGATGGGCCGTATATGGGCGGCCTGGAATATGCAGGTGGTTGAGGGGACATGAGCAGCGATTCTCTGCGTTCTTTTCAGCGTCTTTTGGCGTCTGTCTTCGTCGCCTGCCTCTGCCTCTGCCGCCGCTTCTGCCTCTGCTTCTGCCTCTACCGCCGCCGCTGCCTCTGCCTCCATCCTGCCCCTCTGCCTCTGCCTCTGCTTCCACCGCGCTACTGCCCCTGCCTCTGCCTCCATCCTGCCCCTGCCCCGCCTGCCCTCTTACCCTGCCGCTGAAGTAAGGAGCAAAGATTAAATGCCAAACCTAAACGCGGATAAGGAACGAGACGGGACAATCAGACAATATCGAAAAGAAAAAAAAATGGAAAAGAAATGAAAATTAAAAAAAAAATGAAAAAAAAATCTCACATCGCCGGAAACAGAGATTTTTGGCAGAAAAGAAGACCACAATAACGACAAATATTTCCACATCTGTGAGTGTGCTTTTCGCGAATTTAGGGCCGGTATTTGTTGATTCAATGAGTCATGCGAAAATAAAGGGGAAAAAAAAATTTCTGAAAAATCGAACAAAAATCAAAGAAAAAAAAAAGATCGTCGGTGCAAAGTGGGCCCTGTCAAAGGCCGAAATCAGCAATCGGCGTGCCAAGAATGGAGTCTATGTTTGAGCGAGGAGGATCTGTGCGGAATGATATCCGAGGGGGGTGGTGTGAGCACCGGATTTGAACGGCTCTGTGGCTTAAATGTAGAATTTATGAAAAGTGCATCTTGCCCAGAATCCCGCTGCGGGCCCATCGGTAGTGGTTGGGCTCTGATCGGACGTCTGGTCGTGGTTTTGGACCGAGCTATATCCAGTTGAACCAGGCAGGGAATGCATCCGATATAGAGTGTCTCAACTTATTTCAGGTTCTGGACGCAATCTGCAATTTCTGAAAAGTGCGCTCGTTTCCTAATCGCAAGTTGGGGCCACAGAAAGTTGTTTTGCAGCCACAAGTCGGCTACACGTCTTTTCACAGTGTGTAGTGCTGCAACATCCACTCTGATGTCGACAGTTGTATCTGGAAAAATATGCAGACACTTTGGGAGGAATCCAAAGAGTGCATTCTTCTGATAGTCGCATTCCGAGTACATAGGTACCACTCGCTTGTCTGCAAAGCCACTCAACAGTTCTCAAACTGGTGTAGCGTTGATTCCTGAAAGAGGCTGTCTACCAACCATCCTGAACCACCCAGTAGCGCAGATACGGAAAATCCCAAGAGTGCATCTTGCTCCTCAGACGATTACACGTCCAACGCCGCTACTCTCGTCTCAATAGAATTGATGACTAATCTTTTATGGGTGTTTCCGTAAACTCTCAGGGACCCTTCAACCTACTGAAACCAACGAAACTAGCGCCATGAAAGACTAAAACGAACAAGAGTAGCGTCGCTCGAACCAGAAGCAAAATCTAAACAGGACGCACTCCCCAGATGTCTCATTTTCCGTCCTCAGAGCGCTGAAAGGAGGTTGTTACCATCCCGACACTGAGTTTACGATCTCCTGACTCAAGCAACACACTCTAAAAACCCCCGCAGACGTTTAACTAAAACGGGAACAGCAGCGTTGGATTCGGAGCGAAAATCGCTACAAAACGCACTCTTTGAAATTTCCTCAAATGGCCTACATTTAATTTCAGGATCCCACAAAGTTTTGACTGGAAACTGCACCACCGTCCACAGAGCCCAAATGACGTGCAAACGACCGGTTTCCGCAACCTCCGGCTAGCGCGACACTAAAACAGACATTCCACTGACTCAAATTGACTCAAGCTGACTCAGAACGTGAGCTGTAGCGATCTCCGTGTCTCAGAATAGTCAATTTTTTAAACACTGGACGATCGCGTGGGGATCGACACCAACTGATTAGTGGAGAAGAGGCTGTTAGAGGCTGGGATTGGTGCACGGCACTCTGTTTGTACCGAGTCCCGAATCTGGATATTTGCCGAGTTGTTTTGTCCGAGCGGTTTGGGTGTGCATCAAAAGAGATTTAGGGGAGGTTGTGGAAATTCTGAAGAGTGCATCTTGTAGATATTTTGATTCTGATCGCAATGGTAGTGGTTGGGCCTTTGTGGTGTGGCTTGTTTGTGTTTTATGAGGTGGTCAGTTGAGGTGTGTTATCGGGATCTTATCATTTGGGATAAAAACCACTGTTGACGAGATATGGAAATTCTAAAGAGTGCATTCTCTCTAGGATTTGATTCTGTTTCTGGTGATATCGTTTGTTTGTTCTCAAATGATCTGCTATCTGTTGTTTCAGTGACCTGTTTAACTACACTTGAGTGAGCAGTCACGGTTAATTTTAAATGGGCTGTAATTGTTGTATGGATATTCTGAAGAGTGCGTTTGGTTTGAAATTGGATTTTGTCCCTGGTGGCACTGGTTTCAAGTCCATATCTTTACTCTGGGTGCTTATTGGTGACACGCTTAGTTGTCGTACACCTTCTGTTGCATGTTCGTGATTTATTCCACTGAAATCTTAGATATTGAAAATCTGAAGAGTGCGTTCGCTTTTAAATCCAATTTTGAGTCGACTGATACCAATCACTTGTCTATAACACTGCTCGACCTCAATTTGAATCCGAATATAGAGAACCACTTAATGCTTACTAATACACTTCTTGTATAGGCTCGATAAGCGAGATTAAGAAGAATCTGAAGAGTGCATTTGGTCTGAAATTGGATTTCAGTTCCGATTGCATCGTTTGTTTTTCTCTCAAGATTCATTATCATCGTTTTGCGGGGCCTCTCAACTGAACCTATAACTTCCCCAACTGCTATACCTCTTATAACAGAGCTCACAGAAGTGGTAAGAGAAACTCGAAGAGTGGGTCTTGTTGAGAATCCGATTCTCTATCGAATGATACCACTTGCATGGTTTCAAGTATTTTCTAAAATTATCTGGGGATGGTTCATGGAAGATTCCTCAAACTTCCACACATGGTCCAAGGTCAATCTTCCATGCAGCTCCAAAAAATAATAATAAATAAAAATGCTCACAAAGAAATATATGGTACGATTAATCGGACAAAATGGCAACAAAGAGACCCTTGTTTGGGTGGGGTATTGAGCATCTGCGAGTATGCGAGGGGGGTACATGTGTGCATGGTCGGAATGTGGAAACGTGTTTTTCCATGGAGGGAGTTAAATGGTGTTGGAGGAGGTTTTGGGTAGTTTTGGGTGATATTAATGGACTTAGAATGAAATTCTGAACAAGATGCACTCTTGGGATTTCTCTTAGAGTGGATATGGAGTTTTCCCAAAAGGAGGTCGTAACAGTGAGTATAAGAATGACTAACATGTGACTAGCGTTATAATGAGAAGGGTTGATCTGCCATAAACTACATAATCATGTGTGAAATTTCATTTTGCGTCGAATGCACTCTTTAGATTTTGTAAATTGTTATTGTAGCATGTTTGAATGAGGTTTTAGTTTCGCACAGTTCTTTATCGTGATGACACATGCAATGAACATTCATTTGACAGCTGAATAGGGACTTGACAGGGATTTGAGAGATACTGGTAACTTTAGAATTGTATTTCAAACATAATGAATGTGGTTGATTTCTGATAACTTTTCTCTAGCGGTTTTTATATTCCTCATTTTGATGCATCACTGGGTCAGTTTGATATTGAAACCGGTTTAAATGGAGTAAGGGAGAAGTTGCGAAGTTTCTGAACAGTGCAACTTGAATTGATTTTGACGCTAATCAATATGGTATAGTTCATGGCAATGTAAGTCCCTTTTTCAGACAGTTGTTTTCAGACAGATCATCTGAAACTAAAAAGAACTGTTTTTTCTACTCACAGCATTGATTTCACGATTAATATAGTTTTTCTAGTACCATTCGGCTCAAAAATCAATTCTGAATCGATTGCACTCTTTGAATTTTCTCTGAACCTTGTAAGTATTCACATAGATGGAATCTCACGTTTCCACAACCTAGGACTATACACATTGTCATATATTCGGATAGAGACATCTGATAGAAATTCTGAAGAGTGCAAATGTCTGAGATTTACGTTTATAGGCACACCATATTTATATAGTGATCTTTTTCTCTCATTTAAACGCTTTTAAAAGGACTCTATGTATTGCCAGGATTACGTAAGCAGACATTGACATTTCGGCTTTAGTCGCTTTCAACGATTTTTAAGGTATTCAAAAACTGAGGAACTAACAATAAATAAAAGAAAAATAATAATAATAAACGAAAAATCGGAGGCTCGGCTTTATTCGCTTTTAACCGCTTTTAACCGCTTTTAAAGATTTTTAAGGTATTCATACTGTGAATAAAAACGATTAAATGAATTAATTTCAAAAATAATTACACAAAAATCGGATAAAATCAAAATAAAACAAACAACAAACCGACGGTTACATTTAAATCACTCGTTTGTTCGTTCTCAAGCAGTAAATATCATCTTTCTGCTTGGATATCCATCATTGCTTCTGTAAGAACGATAGTGAACACTTAATGTCACACGTAAAAACCGTTGTAGAAGAATTGGATGAAATCTGAAAACTGCATTCGGAAATAATTCACGTAATGAGTTGGATTAAACGCTTAAAACTGCCTTTTTGGGGTTTTTGTCCACTTTTGATGAACCTCTACTTGCTCGAATGCGACTGATTATGTAAGCAAACTTTTGTAAAACTTGTGACCAAAATAAAGAGAGCTATTGATGGAATATAAGAATTCTGAAAAGTGCATCGGTTTTAAAATGTAATTCTGAGCAAACTGGTACTTGGTTGTTTTTGTTTGAAGAAATATTCATCCAGTTATTATCAAACTCATCAATGCATCCATCAACTGCAAACATCAACTGTTCTCAAATAATACAACAAAATAGCTATAAATATGCGGCTGGTTTGGCTGCATTTAGAATCAAATTCCAGACAGATTTTGGTTTTCAGAAAAATAATACCTGTCCAAAATGATTATCAACGAATTTTACTCAATAACTTCTCGTCAGATTGACTTGGTCACTTCACCACCAGACTAGATACGCCAATAATGGTGCTACAGAGTCGTGACTGGTACCAATATACTCCCTGTTCGATCTCATGAACATTGCACTCTTCAGAAATCATACAGCGTGTCCGTACGAGATTCTGAGTGCTATACACCCTTGACTCTAAAAGCTGAACATGGCAATACAAGTAAGAATCACTAGAAACATGTATAAAGATTCAACTGATGATACTCGTCTATCATAGACCTCTATTCAAGACCTCTACACCCAGTCATCTTCGATGCAAGGCGCCATTTTCATATCGCCAAAAGCGCCAAATCTCCAATATATAATTTCATTTCATTTCTTACATGCATTTGTCCTTTCTTCTTCTCGTCTCGTCTCGCTCCCAACGTCCCATCCATCTCGTCCTCTTAATTCGTCTTGACTTTGTGGCCCTTATGTCCATCTCGTCTTTGTGGCCCTAGTCGCCCTCGCCACCTTAGCCTCGCCGCCCACAACTAACAAGCACAGCTGTCCTGCTCGGGCTCGTTGCTGATGTTGACGTCGATGAGCTCGCTCTGGTCGGTCTTGAGCGCCGTCTCGAGCCCCGGCAGCTCGCTGGCCACCTTGTTGAGAATGCTTTTGACGTTGTGGCCGGCCTTGGCGGACGTTTCCAGAAACAGCGCGCCGTACTCCTTGGCCTTGGCCTGGCCCTCCTCGGTCGTCACCTCTCGCGACTCCTCCAGATCCGACTTGTTGCCCACCAGCATCAGCACCACCTGGTTGCCGCGCTCGGCCTTGACGTCCTCGATCCACTTGTCCACGTCCACAAACGACTTGCGCGAGTCGATGGCGTACACGACAATGGCAATGTGAGAGTCGCGGATGTACGCCGGCACCAGCGACCGGAACCGCTCCTGGCCCGCCGTGTCCCACAGCTGCAGCCGGATGGTTCGGTCCGGCAGATACATGGGTTTGGACAGAAACTGGATGCCGATGGTGGCCTCGTAGTTCTGGTCAAACTTGTCGTACATGATTCGCGTGATCAGCGACGTCTTGCCGACGCTCTGCTCGCCCACGATCACGAGCTTGAACTTTTGGATGGCGCCTGTGTCGGTCATTTTTCTGCGGTTTTTTGTGGGAGTAACTGCAAGTGTCTGTATGTCGGTTTGGTGATAGAGGTGGCAGCTATGTGCGTCATGGGGATAGGGTTAGGGCTCGATAGAGTTTGGGGGGTTATATGGGGTTGTTTTTTGGGGGTATCGACTTTTGCGGGCTTTGGAGTGGAGCTGGAAGGTGTTTGAGGGTATATTCTTGGTCAGGAGCGGATTTCGAAACGAACGCACTCTTTGGTTTTTTTGTAGCATATATGTGACAGATTTCAGAGGAAGTGAATGTGTGCTTTACTAAATAATGGCCCATACAAGAGTTAAATTATTTCACAGCAAGTTGATAATGTGGATTTATTGGCAGTTGTGCTGGCAATATTGAGATAAAAACTGTATCATTGTGTTTGTCTCTTGATTTAAAATCAAACGCACTCTTTGGATTTTTTGTAGCTCAACTCTGGCGTCTTTTGAACAGTGTCGTCTGGGTGGCAAATATATAGGTCTAAATTCCAAGTGTTTAGTATATCACCACATGAACTGGTCTGTAAAGCGCAATTTTGGCTCCATTTCGATTTTAAAAGCCGCATATGGGGCTAGTGATTCTGCTGATCAAGCTGGTTTGCTTGGTTCGAGGATATAGGCACTATTGGCCGAGATATAGTCATTCATTCGGCACTTGTTCGTTTGGCTTTCGGCTTTCCATATCCAGTAACTTGTACAGGAGAGAGACGAGGTAAAAAAGCAAACATTCAGCAAAAAACAATAAATCAGTGTCCCAGTTTTTCTGTAGAGCCGAAATTTTGAGGTTTTGTGTTGTTTTTTATTTTGTTTCATTTTATTTTGATTTATTTTTGATTTTCGTTGATTTTATAGGTATTTTCCCATATAATCGCTCAGGGGTTTGATTGGGAAATTACCCATAATAGTATGGAGTGGGGTGTTTGGGATAGAAAATAAATAATAAATTAAATTAAAAAAATATTAAAAATATTAAAAATAAATTAATTAAAAAACATTAAATAAATCAGAAACAATTATTAAAGATTTTAGAAATTTAAAAAAATCAAAATTTAAAAAAATCAAAAACAATTATTTAAAAATTAAAAAACAAAATATTTCAGCTAGAAAATCTGTCAAAAGTACCTTGTATCATAATATAATCACTGTACACCTGATTTTACTCGATCTTCCCCATTTATTGCCATCTAGTATCGGCTAGTATCTGCTGAGTTGTATGCTTAGGCTGATGATACTGCAGAAACAAAATGACTCGATAAAAGAGACAATAGGCAATCTGCGGCAATTCTGAAAAGTGCATTCAACTCAGAATGGGAATTCTAACTCAGTGGTGCTACTTTTGTCTTTACTTGACTTATATAGCTGGTTTTGACATCATAGTATATAGATAAACAGAGCTGACCGTATGTTCCGTTTTGAGGACCTCGGTTTTGGGAAAAAGACTATTTTCAAACAAACAGCAAATTAAGGTGGCTGAATCGAGCCCAACCACTGTACTTTCATATTTCTAGCGTTCCTTTTCGTGGAGTTGTGGTCAATAATTTCTTGATTTGTCACTGTTCATGGTCTAAAGATATGTCAGAGTAAACCTGAGTCAAGAGACAGAAGAAGTGATAAAAACAAGTTACAAGAGCATCACCAGACTCTTTAGTGCCACAAGACCAATATATACCTCTTCAGCAGCCTCTCACATGCCATAACTCATCTCCAAATGTCTGTTCAAAACACCAACCTCAACCTTCAACATTGGTTCATACCTGCAGCCTCCAACCGCTCAAAACATGCCACAGTGATCTTGGAGAAATTCTGAAGAGTGCAATCGGCAGGGAAACGTGTGATTGGTCGATCTAAACAGTAAAAATGGACATTATATCTCTATCATTCACGTTTGTATGGAGCTCTAAGATGGGAGAGAATGATGAGGTAAGTGAAACCTTATTTTAACATGGTCAAAAGCGAGAATTTTGGAGGAAAAAAAAGAGCAAAAAATAGAAAAATCACTGAGAAGTAGTCATCAAATACCAGCCACAAAAAATATTCTGGTTGAGATATCAAAAATCAGAAAAGTGCGTTATGTGCGTAATATCTCCAAGAATGTACTGATGGCATTAAATGTCTTCTGCTGTCTCTAGTCACTGCCAGAGTGAGATGTTGTTAAGACATGGATCACTCTGGTTTCAACCATGAAACTTAATAAATCCAAAAGAAAAATTAATTCAGAAAAACTGAAAATCAAGAAATCAAGAAATCGGGAAATCAAGAAACTCAAGAAAAACATTTCCACAATGGAAAAACAACTTGAAAAACTTCAGATACTTCAGAACACTTCAGGACTAACCGTCAGCTAACTGTTACAGTGCCATTGTGCATCCCAGTCAGGTGAACTGATTGGTTGCCACAAGGTAAAAAACCGACATTGCCCAAAAGTATTCTGTTTGGATGTAGCAGTGAATGACTCAACACTCGCCGCCAGATCAACGTCCAGATGATCAAAATGATCAAACTAAACATTCTATGCTAAAATGTCGGACTTCTCTGACACCCCTTCATCAAAGCAAATGCTCAAAGAGGTTCTTAAAAAGCCCGTAATTACTCTAGACACCGAGAAATCACTTGAAAGTTATTTTCAACGGTTGGCCACGCGGACTAGCCACAAAGTCCTCCGGCTCCGCCAGAACGGCAGCTCCTCGGGACCCCACGGCTAACGTTTCCCCCCTATCCAGTCAGTACTGTCTATAGTGGTGTCATTGGTTAAAGAAGAGAAAAAAAAAGGTGCGGACCCAAGGCCTTATATACTTTGGGAGAAAATTCCCAAACTCTAAATAGCCCTAACTCCTGGGTCGTGCATGATATTTGCCATCGTGCAGCTATCTATCGCCAGTCCTCAGTCTACACACCTGTCGCCACTGGTCTTTCTAACACGGTCCACCAACGGGATTTTTACACCGGCGCAAGGGCTATATATATACTCGGGAGAACGCAATTCTTATTCTAGAACACAAAACCAATCAGCTTCAAAACACACTCTCATCTCCACCCACATTCTGTTTGAGCAGTTGACCTTTGATATCATCAGCACTTGCAGCACTTACAGCAACCACAAACACAAACACTTACACAAACACTCACTCTCAAAAAACACACACACACACACACAATGCTAGGGAGATCGAAAAGAGATGCGTCCAAGCGCCGATTCGACGACGTGGACCTCGACAGCGACTCGTTCTCGGACTCAAACGACTCGTACTCCGATGACGACAAGTACGAAAAGGTGCCACAGACGCGGCTCAAAATCAAAATGAAGGAGCCCGAGCAGTCGTCGGCCGCACCCTCGTCCTCTTCCGGCCTCGAAACCCGGGTCCATACCTCGTACTCTGAGATTCCAGACGACTACGTCCCCGACAGCGTGTCCAACATCTTTGGCAAACACGACTTTTCATATCTCAAGCTCAAGCCAGACCACGCATCGCGGCCGCTGTGGATCAATCCCGAGGACGGCCGAATCATTCTCGAGTCCTTCTCGCCTCTGGCAGAACAGGCCCAGGATTTCCTCGTCACAATCGCAGAGCCCATCTCGCGGCCATCGCACATCCACGAGTACAGAATCACGACATACTCGCTGTACGCCGCCGTTTCCGTGGGTCTGGAGACGTCCGATATCATCTCCGTGCTCAACCGGCTGTCCAAGGTCCCCGTGCCCAAGAGTATCATCAACTTCATCCACTCGTGCACAAAGTCGTACGGTAAGGTGAAGCTGGTTCTGAAGCACAACCGGTACTTTGTGGAGTCATCGCAAGCAGACGTGCTGCAGATGCTGCTCAAGGACCCCGTCATCGGGCCCTTGCGAATTGAGGCCTCGGAGCAGTCGACAAGCAGTACGGGTATCGTTACCGAGTCGGCTCCCAAGATGGGAGACCTCAAGATTCCAGGCACAGAGAAGCCCAAGGAGGCGGAAAAGAAGGACGGCGAAGATGCAAAGGAGGAGGAGGTGGAGGATATTTTTTCGCATGTTGTGGGAATCGAAAACGACGATGACGACGATCTGGACGCTGTCCACTCGTTTGAAATCGCCCCGGATTCAGTGGAAACTGTCAAAAAGCGATGTCAGGAGATTGACTACCCGGTTCTGGAAGAGTATGACTTCCGAAACGATCACGGCAACCCCGATCTAGATATCGATCTCAAGTCGTCAACCCAGATTCGACCATACCAGGAAAAGTCGCTGTCGAAAATGTTTGGAAACGGTCGAGCCAGATCGGGAATCATTGTGTTGCCCTGTGGAGCTGGAAAAACGCTGGTAGGCATTACCGCGGCCTGCACCATCCGAAAGTCCGTCATCGTGCTGTGCACCTCATCCGTGTCGGTCATGCAGTGGAGACAGCAGTTCTTGCAGTGGTGCACGATCCAGCCGGAGAACGTGGCCGTTTTCACGTCTGAGAGCAAGGAAAAGTTCTCGGGCGACGCTGGTCTCGTTGTTTCCACCTACTCCATGGTAGCCAACACGCGAAACCGGTCCCACGACTCGCAGAAGATGATGGATTTCCTGCAGTCGCGAGAATGGGGTTTCATCATTCTCGACGAGGTGCATGTCGTGCCCGCTGCCATGTTCCGAAAGGTGGTCACCAACATTGCCGCTCACGCCAAGCTGGGTCTCACGGCCACGCTGGTTCGAGAAGATGACAAGATTGACGATCTTAACTTTTTGATTGGCCCCAAGCTGTACGAGGCCAACTGGATGGACTTGGCGCAAAAGGGCCACATTGCCAACGTGCAGTGCGCAGAGGTGTGGTGTCCCATGACGTCCGAGTTTTACCAAGAGTACCTCAAGGAGAATGCCCGAAAGCGAATGCTGCTGTACATTATGAACCCGTCCAAGTTCCAGGCCGCGCAATTCCTCATCAACTACCACGAGAAGCGAGGTGACAAGATTATTGTCTTTTCCGACAATGTCCACGCCCTCAAGGCGTATGCGCTCAAGCTGGGCAAGTTTTTTATTTTCGGCGGAACTCCGCAGCAGGAGCGAATGAAGATTCTCAAAAACTTCCAGTACAACGACCAGGTCAACACCATTTTCCTGTCCAAGGTCGGAGACACATCTATTGATTTGCCCGAGGCCACGTGTCTGATTCAGATTTCTTCGCACTATGGTTCTCGACGTCAGGAGGCCCAGCGGCTGGGACGAATTCTGCGAGCCAAGCGACGAAACGACGAGGGTTTCAACGCTTTTTTCTACTCGCTCGTCTCCAAGGACACCCAGGAGATGTACTACTCCACGAAGCGGCAGGCGTTCCTGGTCGACCAGGGCTATGCCTTCAAGGTGATTACACATTTGCACGGAATGGACAGTCTGCCCGATTTGGCGTATGCTTCTGCCCGTGAACGGCGAGAGTTGCTGCAGGAGGTGTTGCTGCAGAACGAGGACGCGGCCACGCTTGAAGAGGGCGATAATGCTGACTCTTTTGTGGGTCGAGGTTCGTCCAACAAGCGAGGAAGTGCCAAGCGTACCACCGGTTCTCTGGCTTCTCTGGCTGGTGGAGAAGATATGGCTTATATCGAGACCAACAAGAACCGAAACAAGGATCTTCGCAAGCCCTCCAAGCAGTCCGCTTTTGTCAAAAAGCTGTATGCTGGTAAGAAGTAAGGTTGAGAGTGGTGAAGACAAAAAAAACTATTTAAATGAAAATAAAATTGTACAGAAATTGATAAAGTGAATAGTACAGAACGCTCTGAAAATGCAATGTTGAAAATGATATTAATGTAGTCAAAATATGTTTTTGTGTCGAAACGTTAGTAGTAAAAAAAGAAGATATGCACATCCTATTGCACCCGGTTGTAGTCGTACAAAGAGCTCATGGAAGGGTCCACAACCACAACTTCGCCCTCGGACGACGTTCTTTCGTCAGCAAAGTCGTAATCGGAAGAAATGTCGGATGCAGAAGAGCCCCAGGAGCTTTCGCCGTGGCTGTTTGCCGAGTAGCTGAGTGACGGCTGTTCGGAGGTGGCCGAAAAGGCGGTCATGACCGAAGGAGGACCCTGGCTTCGTCGAGGGTAAAACCCGGGACGGATGGCTCTGCTGGGCCCCGAGCGGTGCGTTGTGGACTGGCTGGAGTCGCTGCTGCTAAAGTACTGCGGCGTCTGTGCTGCTGCTGCTCCTGCCGGTGCTGTGGTCACCTCAAGGGTCTTGTCACTTCCCCGAGGTGTGGACACGGGCGTGTGGTACTCGCGAGAGCTCCAGTTGTCGTTCTGGCCGAGCGTCGAGCGCGACGACGCCCCGAGCACCTGCCGCGAGTCGCCGGAGCCCACCGTCTTGTCCGAGCCGATGCTGGAGCCGCGGGTTTTGCGCCTGCGGAACGACATTTCGATTTCCTCCGTGTAATCGATTGCCGGCGGCTCTTCCGTCGGCTGCACGGCGGAGTGCAGCACCGGAAACTGGGGCGCGCCCGGACCCTGTCTGTGTTCCACAGATTCGTCGTCGGCGGTTTCTCTGGACCCCACGGACACGGCTGCCGCCCGTTTTTTGAGCCTTCGCTCCATGAGTTTGTGTTCCACATAGTCGCAGATCATGTCGCGCTCTTTGTACGCCAGCGCCCCGGCCGAGCAGATTGCCGCTGCCGCAATGATGAGGGGGACTATCATGGCAGAAGTGGTTTTGGGGGAGACTTGAAATGGAGTGAGCCTCGCTTTATCTGGGGGAAACTAGGTTTGGGTGCATTTTTGGGCAGTCTGGGGAGGTGTTCGTTTGGGGGGTCTTGGGGGTGCTTTGGGGGCGTTTTGAGGGTCGATTTGGGGTATTTGGGGTGCGCTCTTTTACTCTGAAACGTCAAAACAGACATTTGACAACAAAAATGCCGTTTTTGAGAGACTGTTATGGCTTTCAAGTGGCTGAGTCCTCTTACAGTTTTTCATATCTGGAAATCAGAGTTTTCTTTTTGGAGTTGGTGTTGGGAGAGGCACTTGGAAAAGAAAGAGTTTCGGCCAGATGTGTGTTTGGAAAAGTGAGTGTTTTGTTTCTGGAAAGAGAGAATGGTATGATTGATTTTGATGGGAAACGAGAAGAAACGACTGCGAATGTCTTAAACAAGCTATGGACACGTTCACTTCGTTACAGCCATCCAGAAATCTCCAAAATGAATCACTTCTCTTTGATCCGTTCAACCACCATTGAATCATTGAATGCAGTCTAAATATGCAAGAGACGTTTTGACATGCATTTGCCACCTTTTTAAATTCCATCCATCTCCAAAACATGTTAGCCGCATGAGTTTGGATCTAACTGGGGAGAGTGGATGTCAGTCGGTGGTATTTTGTTGTTTTCATCGTTTTGTGTTGTTTACTGCCTTTTTCTGTCCAGATGACAGTTCCAAAATCACCCTCTTTTCCTCTTTTCCATGCATGTCTCCATTTACTTACATGACCTAAATCAGCATTGCATAGGGTCACATTTCCACATTTAGTCAGGCGATATTTTCAGAGTCTGGACATTGTGAGACATGTGCAGAGTAGTGATTCTGTCTACGTGGAGGGATTTGAGCATTATTGACGAATTTCAAAAGTGAGATTTCAGATTTCAGATTTCAGATTTCAGATTTCAGATTTAAGATGTTGAGATTGGAGGTTCAGATTTGCTGAGTCAGATTTGCTGAGTCAGATTTCAAAATTCGAATTTCCACACCTTTTTTTTCTTTTTTTTTTACTTTTTTTTTTTTACTGATTTTTTCTTTTCTCTCTGTTTTCCCTCATCCACCATCATAACCAGACCATCCCCAACCAACCACCTGACAAAACACTCCCTTATTCTTTCTTCCATCTCTACCAAAATTGCTCTCTAAACCACTCTTTCGATTCTCTACACTCCTAACCACTCCCACACTACTCCAACAACAATAAAAACGTGCATTCATCTATAATCTACCAGTGTGTATACACACGGCGCACTGGGTCCAGAAAAGCCGGCCAGTCAGTCGCTCCACCGTCGTCAACTCACTCCCCACATGTGTCGTATGCTGGTGGGTCGCGGGCTGTTGATACTAATATAAATACGCAGCCTAGTCGGTGAACTTGTAGCTGCCGGAAGACATGGTGATGCTGCCGCCCCGGTACGCGCCCTTCTTCATCTTGTTCTTGCCCTTGGTGAAGTCCTTGCCCCGCACTCGGCCCAGCTTGTCGTTGGCCATCTCGCCCCACGTTCCTGCGGCTCCCTTGTATGTGTTGTCCTGGAGAGTCTTGTCGGCAAACGAGATTTTGGACCGGTCGATTCGCGAGAAGAACTTGCGGCCGTCCTCCTCCTGGAACGTGGCCTCGACGTACGAGTCCTCGGACGGGGTGTCGGACTCCGTCTTGGCCTTTTTGATGACCATGGACTCGACCTCGACCTCTTCAACCTCGGCCTTTCGCTTCTTGGCGGGGGGTTCATCGTCGGAGGAAGAGTCTGAGTCGGAGGAGTCAGAGTCAGAGTCAGAAGAAGAGTCAGAGTCAGAAGAGGAAGAATCAGAGTCAGAAGAGGAGTCGGAATCGGAAGAGTCGGAATCGGAAGAATCGGAATCGGAAGAGTCAGAGTCGGAGGAATCATCCTTCTTCTCCTTCTTCTCGTCCTTCTGCTCGTCCTTCTTCTCGTCCTCGGAGTCAGAGTCAGAATCAGAGTCAGAATCAGAATCAGAAGAATCGGAATCAGAAGAATCAGAGTCAGAAGAGTCGGAGTCAGAAGAGTCAGAAGAGTCAGAAGAGTCAGAAGAGTCAGAAGAGTCAGAAGAGTCAGAATCGGCCTTCTTGACCTCCTTCTTCTCAACCTTCTTCTCAACCTTCTTCTCAACCTTCTTGACCTCCTTCTTCTCGTCCTTCTTCTCATCCTCAGAATCAGAATCAGAATCAGAGTCAGAATCAGAGTCGGAAGAGCTATCGGAAGAAGAGCTGTCAGAGTCAGAAGAAGAGTCAGAGTCAGAAGAGTCAGAGTCAGAAGAGTCAGAGTCAGAAGAAGAGTCAGCATCCTTCATCTCAACATCCTCGGACTTGGTCTCCTTGACGGTCTCCTTGGTCTCCTTCTTCTCCTTCTTGGCATCCTTCTCATCGTCATCGTCAGAGTCAGAGTCAGAGTCAGAGTCGGAGTCAGAATCGCTGTCAGAGCTGGAGCTGGAGTCGGAGCTGTCGGAGTCGGAGCTGTCAGAGTCCGAGCTGTCGGAGGAAGAGTCGTCCTTCTTCTCGTCCTTCTTCTCGACCTTCTTCTCGACCTTGGTCTCCTTCTTCTCAACCTTCTTCACCTCCTTGACCTCCTTCTTCTCGTCCTCAGAATCAGAATCGGAGTCGGAGTCGCTGGAATCGGAATCAGAGCTGGAAGAAGAGTCGGAATCGGAGCTGGAAGAAGAGTCAGAATCAGAAGAGTCCGAGTCAGAGTCCGAGTCGCTGGAATCGGAATCAGAAGAGTCAGAGTCGGAGCTGGACTCAACAGCCTTGACGGCCTTCTTGCTGTCCTTCTTGTCGGCCTTCTTGGCCTTGGAAGCGTCCTTGGTGGTCACCTTGCTGCCCATGTCGTTTTTTGTCCGTGGTAAGTATGAGAAAAACCTCTATCTGCACAGTCAATTTTTTTTTACCTCTCGCATCTTTTTTTTTTCAGCCTCGAACCTTAACCCAGATAAACTGTCTTGCGCACGACACAGGTACTCACCCAACTTCTCTTCTCCACTTCAACCTAACTTCTTGTCCCACAGTCCCACTTTTTCTCACATTCCCACTAGCTTTTTATCGGCTTTGCTTTTACCCCCGAGAGTCCCAGAAATCCTCAGACGGGCTACCATCGCATCCTTATATACGCCGAAACCACTCACGTGATCCCATTACCCGATACCACAAACACCACACACAACACAAATAGGTGATACCACGTAACACATACAACAACAACAAAGGATACCAAGAAACACAAACAACAACAACGACACAGGATACCAAGAAACACAAGCCATATCCAGAACTGACCACCACAAAGGCCAGCTATACCACTTACCTCACCTGATACACTACAGATACCCACTAACCTGCCACCATGGAAATCGCCATTGCTGGAACGCTCATCGCCTGTGGTGTGGTCTCACTGGCCATGGGAGGCGTTAGTGTCCACAAGGCTTACAAGTCTTCCCGGGAACACAACGCCGCCTACGTCATCCCGCTCTCAGTGCGCGCAAACACCTATCACATCCACACAGACCCAGCGGCCCCAACGCAAAAAGTAGTCATCTCCGACGAGTGGAACGTGCCAGTCTACACACTAGAGCGGGAGTCGCGTCACGCCAAGCATTGGAGCCTTCTCTGCTTCGAGGACCGTGTCCAGGTTGCCTCCCTCAGCACTGCCTCTCTGGGATCTCGGTTTTGCATTCGCAGTGAAACCCGCGACCTCCAGAAGGTCGTGTGCAAGAAGCGCCAGTACGGTCGATACTACGAGTTCAAGCTGAAGAAGGCAGACATCCCGCGCCCTTCAGAAAACGAGCCTCTTCCATCCTACGACGAGTGTGGTGTATTGAATCCTACTCTCTTCGACCAGGCTGGCGAGGATGTCGAAGACCTTGGAACAACCCAGCACTGGGCATCCCGCAACCCTTTCAACGCCGTTTCCACTGACCCGATGCGTGCCCCCGCTTTCTCTGCTGCCAGCCCTGCTATTGCCGTTGGTGAGATCACCGCTCCTTACACCCACTGCGAACCCGTATACCACTGGAACACGGGCTCCAAGTTTCTGGAAAAGTGCACCAACCTTGACGCTGGCATCCATGAGACACGTGAGCGCATTGCGTTTGTGAGCATGAAGAACCCCAAACGGCTTCGATTCGACATCAGCATTGACGAGACCAAGGTCCACCGAGATATTGCCATCATGACTGCTCTGGTGTGTGTTCTCGGAGCATGGAAGTCTGAGCGGCGTCCAGATGTAGTTCGGAGCAACGCCGAGTTGAACCCCCTGCAGCAGAGATTGAACGAGGTCCAGGACTATGTGTCCTCCAAGGTCCGTGGCCAGCCTTCAGTCGCTGAACAGCTGGCAGAGGGCAGCACAGGAATTCCACGTGTTGCCTGATCAGCCTCCGCTGTACAGTAATTCTTCCCCGCTGGCTCAATCTATATAGACGTTTGTGTAATACATTTCTGGATGCTCATTGTACAGTAAGTAGAAGCTACAAGTCAATAAAATCCCATATCCGTTCCATAAAAATACATAAATACATTAATCAAGGCATTCAAGCCTTGTAGTTTGGTTGGCAGAAATCACTCCATAGTTGCGATGCTGATGGCTCTGATTTCGTCTTCGACATTGGCTCTGACAAACATTTCAAAGTTCTCCAGTTTAGTTTGGACGAGAGACTTGAACCCAACCATGATCTCGGCCTGGCGAAGAATGTCCTGAGACAGACGTTCCCTCGCCTGCTCAATCTCCACGCTCAGCTTGTTTCTTTCATGCTCAACGTCTTGAAGTCTGACTTGCAGCCCCTTATACTGGCTTTGAGCATGTGCTGTTTCCGACTGAGTTTGGACAAACTGATTTTCGAGTCTCTCCGTGTTTTGAGTGTTTTCGTTGTCGTTCATCAGTGCACTATCAGCCAGGGCGTTTCTGTTCTCTCGCAGTCTTCGTGACTTTGCCTCCAGCTCGGCAATGTGTCGTTTCTGAGACACCAAACGTTCCTGGTTGGTTTCAATGGTGTTTTGTAGACGAAGAGCCTCCTCCTGCAGCAGCTTGACCTTCTCTGTGACCAAGTTACAGATTCTGACGATTTCTGGTCGAATCTGGTTGCGCGGATCCACGCCTCCGAGAATGCTAGAGGGGTGACGGCCGAGATTGGGCTCGGACAGAGGCTCCCTGAGATCTATGAGGTAGACTGACTCGGGGATCTCGGGCAAGTCATCATCGGAGGTTACCCACGCGTTGTAAGCCATAACGGCCGTGGTATAGTCTTTGATGACACGGTCCAGGGCGTCAAAAACGGCTAGGGCGTTGGACTCCTTCTCCGAGACGACCTTCCTGCCCTCGTCAATGATCTCGTCCAGCGACGACAGCGCCTTTTGCTGCCTCTCCATGTCCAGATGCAGTTTATCCAGCTCAGCAGGCGACAGACCCTGGTCCTTGATGGCGGCCTGCAGTTTCTGTTTTTCTGCGCTCAGGGTCTCCACCTCGCTGACCACGTTTGTCTCTTCCTCCGCTGCTTGCGCCATCTGCAACGCATATCTGCTGTTGTGTTCTCTCCTCGCGTCGACAAACGCCGACAGCTTGACAATGTCGTCTGCCAGGTTCTTGCCCAGGTGCTTGGCCTCCTCGATCTTGGCCCACTTGGCCTCCAGCCGCGCCAGCTCCTCGTCCAGCTCCTCGTCATCGCCCTCGGGCAGCGGGTTTTTGGCTCGCTGTTCTGCGAGAATCCGCTGAAACTCGGCGTTCTCGTCCTCGAGACAAAGCTCGGCGTCAGGCCGCGCAAACCGGTCGTCTCCCTGCAAGTACGCAAAGTAGGACTCGCGTGCGTGGCGGTTGAAGATTTCGTCGACTAGCGAGGGCCCGTCGTCGCCAGAGTAGTCGTGGTTGTGGTAGCGCTCGATGGTGGTGTTGAGGTCCACCATCCAGTGCAGCATGCCCAGAAAGTACGCCCACGACTGGCCGCCGACGGCAACAATCTGCGACTTTGTGATGCTGTCCAGCCACGGGTATTTGGCGGCCCGAAGCACCGCGTGCACCTCGTTTTCAATGCTCTTTTGGAACGGGTACCCCGGGTCGATCCGTCGGAAGATCCACTCAAACATGGTTTTGAAGTCCTTTTGTGTCGGGTTGCTGAGCGTGCGCTGGTTGAGCGGGTGACGTGTCTCCTGCTCGAAACGGTTCTCCACCAGATACTCGTAGATCTGCTGCGAGATGGTCTGCTGGTAGTGTCTGTCCCGCACCGGTCGGGGGTCACGTGAGTGCATGGCGCCCATGGGTGTTTGTGGCGCAAGGCCAAAGGAAGACTGACGTGGCGCACGATTGGGAGCCATGCTTCTGCGCGAACTTCTCATGAGCATGTCCGAAACTGCTGGTGTTTGCGGTTCGCGTTGTGGAGGGGGATTGTTGCGCTGTGGAAGACCTGCGACAGACGGACGCGACATGGCGGACGTGCCCGGCAGCATGGACTGTCGTTTTTTATGCGTGGACGCATTCATGGGAGTTGTGGTGTGTTCGGTCTGGGAGGTGGAGATGTCTGGTAGCCAGTGTTTTGTTTATATCTAAGGTGTCGTGCATATTGTGCATGAAGCTTAAGACGCGTTGCTTAGTAAGCAGAGGTGGGAGAACGCATCTCCAAGAAAGCAAAAAAAAGGAGAGATGGGGAAAGCGGAGTTTGAGGAGTTTGGGCTGTTTTGGGGGTGTTTGAGGGGTGATTTAAGTGGTTGAATGATGTACCACCCTCTTGACATTATATGATTCTTTAGGTCCATTTATGCATAGAGATGTGGAAACCATATTTTGTCTTCTTACGCAATAATGGAATAGAGAACACGGGAAAAGCAGTATACCATTCACCTCTACTAAGAATTGCGCTTCTTACCATGCCCTTAGATGCTACCTTACTGTCGCTCCTCAAGCTGGAGGAACAAAAAACGACGAAATAACAAACAAACAAAACATGTCCATGGTGACTTGCCCATTTAGCGACACAGTTAACAGAGTGTAAAAGGTGTAAAAGTGTCGTTATATGGGGATTAGGGTAATTAAGAGGAGGGCAGTTTGGAGCGGTAGACTGTGGTTGATGGGAGTTTATATGTGATGGTGGTATTTGGTGGGGTTCAGAGTTATTTGGTGATTTTTCTTAAATTTTTTTTTTTTTTTTTTTTTAGTTTTCTGTTTCTTTCTCCGTTCTTCAATTCACTGTGAACCGAGGTTTAGTTGTAACAGACAGAACACTGGAAACTCCGTTTTTCGTCAAAACCACCACACGATTGCTGTCAGATATCACCACGTGACCCACACAATGTCACCCCCCTCCAAGCGCTCCAAAAATCAGCCCTAACAGTCGCTTAACAGACAGCCAAACCAACCTCAATCTGGGCTAGGGATGTGCGGCTACTGAAAAATACCTTTTTTTTTATATTGGAAAAACCTTGTTGAGCTCGATACAAAGTGCTCCAGATCTCACATCCTCCAACAATGCTGAGACCGCTTTCTCGAGCCGCCAGAACCCGCCTTTCGGGGCAGTCGCGGCCGCTGTTCACGCAGAGTAACGACACGGTGCGTGTGTTCAACACGGTGGAGCAGGTGCGTGCGTGGCGACGGGAAAAGACGTTGTTGGGCCAGACCATTGGACTCGTGCCAACCATGGGAGCTCTCCACAAGGGCCACCTGGACCTGGTCAACGTTGCAATCGCCGAAAACGACCACAGCCTGGTGTCAATCTTTGTGAATCCGTCGCAGTTTGCGCCGCACGAAGATTTTGGCCAGTACCCGCGCACAGTGGAGTCGGACGTTCAGAAGCTGACAGAGCTGCGAAACTCGGTCCAAAAGGACGACAAGGTCCACTACACAAACGAGTTTGCCGTGTTTGCGCCGTCGGTCCACGAAATGTACCCGTCCGGCATCCCGCTGGACGTGGCCGAGCAGGTGGGGGCCTTCATCGAGGTCAAGGGCCTGTCGCACCAGCTGGAGGGCTCCATTCGGCCGCACTTTTTCCGCGGAGTCGCCACCGTGGTCACCAAGCTGCTCAACATTGTGCAGCCCGACCGCGCCTACTTTGGCCAGAAGGACGCCCAGCAGTGCGTGGTGGTGTCCCGGCTGGTGGCCGATCTGCACATTCCCACCGAGGTGACCATTGTGCCCACGACTCGCGAGGCAAACGGCCTGGCAATGAGCTCGCGCAACGTGTACCTCAGCGACGAGTCCAAGGCCAAGAGCAAGGTGCTTTTTGAGGCGCTGACCGGTGCCCAACGGCTGTTTAACGAGCAAGAGGGAGTCACCTACGGCCAGCTGCAACAAAGCGTTCTCCAGACGATTGCGGACTCGGACTTTGCAATTGACGTGGAGTACGTGAGTGTGAGCGACCGCACGACGCTGGCAGACCTGTCTGACGAGGCTACTGTGGACAGGGACCATGGGTGTCTCATCAGCGCAGCCGTTCGGGTGCCCAACAAGGACGGCGGCAAAACGCGCATCATTGACAATATTATTTGCCAGTGATGGGCGACGACGGAGGATATATATATACATACAGTAAGGCACATGGACATTGTTGAGTGTAGGTCGAGAGTGTTGTATTGGGGTGTTGTACTCTGCAGTTCATGTGGTCCTTGGACAAGTAATTTGCCAAGATGATTTTTTTTACTATTGACAAATGCAAAGAGCGGGTTTTGTTTGGAAAACGAATTCAGTCTAGAACTACTGCTGGTTTCAGGTTGTTCGGTTTCTCTAGAATTACTGCTTTCAAATGGTCCCTTCTGTTAATCTCTTTCACACTCTCTCACATCATTAGGTCAACTAGCTGAAAAGAGATCAGTTTGGAGCCGTAAGAATTTGAGCACCGTTTTTTTCGTACATGAGCAGTCTACACGTCGGTATAATCGTTTTCCACCAAAACCCACAGAGATACGGTCGCTTCTATGTCTAGACTAGTCTAGTCAGTCTCTAGTCTAGACTATTTCTGGCCAAAGTTCTACTCTGCAAATCCAGGATCTCCATTCATGCACTGACAGTGATAGTGGACCAAGAAACGATCAGCCAACAGGTAAACAGTCGTTTTATCAACAGATGTTGTTGATCGAGAGAAATTGCGAACGTACCAGTGTTCCATACAGAGTACAGAGTACTGCAGAAATGAGTCACTTGAGTCAGCAGCCATAATTCTCTCCTGATCACCCCTATAACCACAGCTTGTTTTTCTTTTTTCTTTTTTTGTCATTTTTTGTTCGTTTTTCTTTTCTCCCACTTTGTCAAAACTCTTTCAGTGCATACAAATCTTGCTCTCAGAGTAATGACGCGCTAGACTTAGTCACACCAGTGTCCCTCATAAAAACCTCACAAGAGACACAAGGGAAATCTGAAGAGTGCATCTTGTTCAGAGTACGATTATGAGCTGAATGGTTTCACTTTCATCTCTCTATCTCCTCCACAGAACTCACTCCAAGCTCTCTGTCTTGTGCACCACTCGGCCACAAAAGCATGCATTCCACAGAACAGAGACGCGCAGAAAGATCATCAGGGGTCACGTCGGCCGCAGCGACCACAGACGGATTGGCGGGAAAAAGGCGGATATTTTCCCACATGAGCCCACTCGACACTGCCACAAACCAAAGCCCGCCAACAGCTCCGATGCAGCAGCCACCGCCTCTGACGTCGCTGCTGCACACACCAATTATTCGTTGGGCTCGCTTCCCCACATTAGGGCTTGACTCGCGCATGGCATCGGCAGGCGAAAAAAAGCCAATCTGCATACCGACGGACGAAAACGGCGTGTTGCTCGAAAAACGCGTCAGAGAAAGACGCTAAAAACGGCCCATGACGTTGGAGGTCACATGACAAGCCCTACATCGACATATCCACGCCCACCTGGTCTCTTTCGAGGCACAGATCGCCCTGTTTGCTTTTACTGGGCCCGCAAATAATTTGCAGGGGTGGCCACATCCCCCCCAGCCAGACTCAACGTTAAGCTGCGCCATTAGGGTTCTGGACTGTAGCTTCCGACAAGGGCTGCTCCCTACGCAGTTCTTAGAAGAAAAAAAAACACTGTGAAAAGGAGCACGGTAAAATCGCTCCCACAACTTCCCCCTGACACCCACAAACCACCTCAGACAGCCCCGCCAGCAGACCTGTGGCCGCACAAACGCCGCGACAGCTACAACCATGGTGGCCTTTGATCTACAGACACTCACTCCGACCGTGTGCACAACCTGGGAAGTCGAGCCGGACTTTTCCAGATTCGAGCACCTCAAGCTCGTCAAGTTCGTCAGACGAAACGACCCTACGCCCCTCCAGTACGCCCGGGCCGCCGAATGGGCCTACGCCGTGCAACAGGCCCTGCAGCCGTACCAGCCCCGGTGCGCCGAGGCCGTGGCGGACTTTATCATACACACCATTGGCATGGAGCACTCGTTCACAGTGTTCAAGGAATGGGCGCAGTTCCGCGAGGAAACGCTGCGCGAGCGACTAGACCTGGCTCCGGTGCGGGCCAGACCGGTCTTCACCGAGTCAGAGGGCGAGTCGCTGTCCGTGAAGGAGTACGGCAACATCCCCTACCACCTGGTGATGCGAATGTGCTTTGGAGACGAATGGAGAAACGGAGCCCGATTTTCCATGTTCCGGGTGTCGCCCGACGAGTTTGGCAACGACCACGACTGGGCCAACTGCGTGACCCTGCTGGGAATCATGGTCGACGAAAGATTCGATGTCGACTCCCTTCTTTTGGGCTGGAAACAGCCCTGGTACACTCTCAACCCAGAGCCCTTCAACCTTGTCACTTGATCAGACTAGAGTACCGTACCGTTACGAATCGGTAGACAACAGCATACTAACATATCCAATAAATTAATTAATAATATATACACTCACTAATGTACAATACAGCACTTCAGCTAAAAGCCCCGTCGCTTCCTAAACATGCTGGGAGCCTTTTTCACCTCCTTGACCTCCTCCTTCTTCTCCTCCAGCACTTGTTTTCGCTGGCCGTCAATCTCCAACATGCGTTCCAAACCACCTCGTTTCTTGGAAAAGTAGTCGCCCGAATTGCCGCTTCGGTCCTTGAGAATGTAGAAACAAGAACCAAACTCGGCCAGCCACGCAGGATCCACAGCCGTCACGCAAGCCATGTACTCCTTGGACGTGAGAATCAGCTCGTGGTAGACAACAAAGGCTGGCAGATATCCAAGGCCGTACAGGGCAGAGGTAGGATGCAGCTGGGTGGTGACCTGGGTACGCAGATTTCGGTACTGGCCTAGTCCGTGGACTCGAGCTGCCTGGTGGAAGTAGCCAGCACAGATGCATTTTCTCAACGTGTCCCAGTCGGTACCACAGGTGGTTATCTCCAGCTTTTGCTGCACCAGAATGCTCTCCAGCTGCTCGCGCACCTCGTGGGCCTTTTCTAGGGCCTTGGAGTGCAGAAAGTGCCGGGCACACCACGCCGAGCTCCTCTTGTTATGCAGCCACTGCGTGTAGACGTGTAGCAAGGTCAGATGGTCGCTTTCAGGCACGAAAAACTTTTCTCGGGCGGCATCTGCCTCGTCCTGGCGCTCCTGGGGCCGGTAGAAGACGGAGGGAACGCACAGCATGGCAATCACGGATAGCATCTCCTTGGAGCAGCCGTAATCCACCGATTTGATCAGCACCCGACCCAGAGAAGGGTCCATGGGGAACTGGGCGATTTTTCGGCCCAGAGACGTCAGTCTGCCCAGGTTGTCAAGCGCGCCCAGCGACCACAGCTCGTACAGCGACGCCATCATGGTGTCCTTTGGAGGGGGGTCCATGAATGCAAATTTGAGCAAATCGGTGACTCCCACAGATTTGAGCAGCAGCAGAGTGTTGGCCAGGTTAGTTCGCTGGATCTCTGGTATAGCAGAGGCGTACATCTCCTCGCGCTCGGCGTTTTCCGTGTAGAGCCGGTAAGCCGTTCCCCGTGCGGTTCGTCCAGCTCGTCCACTTCGCTGGACCGCCTGGGCTACCGAGATGGGAGCCACCTGCAGCGAGTCCATGCCGGTCTTGGGCGAGTACACCTTGAGCTTGGAGTAGCCCGTGTCCACGACAAAGGTGATGCCGTCGACGGTCAGCGACGTTTCGGCAATGTTGGTGGCCACAATACATTTTCTGACCCCTGGCGGGGCCTTGTTGAAGATTTTGTGCTGCAGGTCGGCCGGCATCTGCGAGAAGATGGGCAGCACCATGAGGGGAGCCGGGTCGTTGAGGTCCTTCTTCAGCCGCTCCTCCAGCACCTCGCAAGTGACTGTAATGTCCTCCTGGCCAGTCATAAACACCAGAATGTCGCCCGTGGTCACAGGGGACGACACGTGGATGGAGAGCACTTTGGTGACAGCGGCTGCCACGTAGTCGTCGGATGGAGCACGCTCGTGGTGAACAGACACCGGGTACGTTCTTCCCGGAATGGTAAAGCTGGGAGCACCGCCGAAAAAGTTGGAAAACCGCTCGGCGTTCATGGTGGCCGAGGTAACAATCAGCTTAATGTCCCGTCGCTTGGCGAGAATCTGGCGAAACAGACCCAGCATAATGTCCGTGTTCAGGCCTCGCTCGTGGGCCTCGTCCATGATGACACATGAGTAGTTGTCCAGAGTGGGGTCTGTCAGCGTTTCTCGCAACAGAATACCGTCCGTGAGGTACTTGATCTTGGTGGCAGGCGATGTGCAGTCTTCGAAACGAATCGCGTAGCCCACCTCCTCGCCCAGCGGCACCTCCATCTCTTCGCTGACTCGCTGGGCGACAGACATGGCCGCCACTCGTCTTGGCTGGGTGCATCCAATCATGCCGCGCTTGCCGTACCCGGCCTCGTAGAGGTACTGCGTCAGCTGCGTGGTCTTGCCTGATCCGGTCTCTCCAATAACAATCGTCACTTGGTTGTCCTTGATGACAGACAGCAGCTGGTCTCTCACGGCAAAGGCTGGCAGCAACGACCTGGCTTCCTTGGGACTGAGTCGCTTGGTTTCCAGTTTGGTTTCCGCTTTGGTTTCCGGCTTGATCTCCAGCTCCGTCTCCTCCAGCTTGACCTCGCCCTCTTGCTTCACTTCCTGCTTCACTTCCACCCTCTCCATCTCCTCCACCTTGCCCAGAACAGTGCCCGCAGTGGACGAGGCGTCTTTCACCTGCTTGCTGCGTTCCCGTAGCTGGCGTCGGTCCTTGACCAGCACACTGCCCCTTTTGGCCAGAATCGCCAGGTCCGACTGGGGGTCTCGAACCGCGGAAACGGGGTCCTTTTGGCGCGTAAACACCTGCTGGCCGTCCAGAAACGGCGGAACCAGATTGTTGACGGTGATGTGGATAGCATTGTCCTCCTCGTCCATGGCGTCGTACTCCTCGGAGTGAACGCCCACGCCTCCAGTGGCCATTCGGTTCTGCTCCCACAGATCGTTCTCCTTCATCTTGTTGCCCTTTCGCGAAAGCACCGTCTTCAGCTTGGCCTCCTGCCGCTCCTGCAGAGCCACCTCGTCGTTCCAGTCGTTGTAGTCGTCCTCGTGGTGGCCCGTTTCGTCGTTGGTGTACCACTCGCGGTCCAGTTCCACGTCCTCGGCCGACTTGGGCGTGTTTCGGCTGGCTCTTTTGCCCTGTCCATTGGCCACCGCCGGGCGACCGGCGAGGCCGTCACTTTGCTTCTGCTTCAGAGATCCGTCGGTGTTGTAGATGCTCTCCACGACCTTGGTCTCTGTGGCTCTCGCTGTGGAAGCAACCACCACGTCGTCGTCGTCGTTGCCACCGGCCAGTCTGCCTCGTTTGGAGGCCGCTCCGGCAGCAGCAGAGGCCTTGGTCTCCTTTCTCTTGGCTCTGATCTCGTCCAGCCGTTTTTGCGCGGCAGCAGAAATTGAGCGCTTCTGTGTCGGCTCCTCCTCCTCCTCAAGACTGACACGTGTCCTTTTGGCCTTGGGAGCCGCTACCGCAGCCGGGGCAGCTACTGTGGCTCTTTTGGCGTCGCCCAATTGCGCCACTTCCTGGTGAACGGTCCGCAGAAACGGCTCGCGAAACCGGCCAAAGGCCGCGCACGACTCGACAAACTGGTCCGCGGGCTGGGTCTGAGCCAGTTTGAGGACAATGTTGGTGACCTTTTCGTTTGCCGACTTTTGCAGCTCGTCCGACAGCCGGATGGCGAGCGATGTCTTGTATGACTCCATGTTGCGGCAGGCGGATGATCACGTGATGCTTAGTGTCTGGGTCTTTGTGTTGCAGGCGCTTTGTGGCTCACAAATCGGTCGTTTTCCCTCCTCCACGGTGCAGACAGAACTGTAGTGGTGTGTCTTGTCTGGATATATGTACTGTCAGATAAATATCACTGGTCTGCATGAAGGTGCATATTCTTTCAGTTGAGAAAAAGGAATTTAAAAACAAAAAGATTGAAAAAAGAATATGAAAATGAAGAGAGGAAAAAGAATAAAAAAATAAAAAAAATAAAAAATGACGAAAAACAAGAAAGAAACAAAGAGAAATAAAAAAGAGCAGTAAAAGTTCATCAACAGATGGGAATTAACACATGGGATGGCTGACAGGTGCATTATTACAAGAGCCAAATCGGAACCTCCAGGCAGCGTTCAGTAGGATATATCCCAGTATCGCTTTCGTCGGAAAAAATGCACCATTGTGATCACAGCGAAATTTGTAGCTGGATGCACTTTTCAGAATTTCTACATTGTCCTTGTATCGTCTCCTCTATGAGGTATAACTGTGACCAAATGAAGTTCGATGTGCTCCACTGGTCGGGTTTTGGCTAAAGAACACTGGATAGATGTGGATTGAGAATGCAGCTTGAGAGCGCAGTTTGCGAGCTAGAATATATTTGAAAAGAGAATAATACACAGTTACAGGTCCTGATCACGTCGGTGTTGTTCGGTAGGTGGCCAGTCCCCCATAAGTTGGTATTATATCCTGATTAATGTGCAGAGTTACTTGAGAAAGGCACATCATATTTGGAAGTCATTTCAAAAAGTTCCTATACGATACTTGGTCAAAACTCCTGGCAGTGTCCTAGAATATAGACAGCTGTCCAAAACCAGCTTGGTATCACCAACTAGAAGCTCAGGGCTACTGAATACTTTGAAGTTTACTAGAAAACACGTTGAGGGAAGTAAAGAAGAATGTCATTAGTCTGGATATCAACTCCGGTATCATTGAGTAAGTTACCCTACCTTCTGGCGGGACCCACGTAAAACATGTGAACATGTTGCTTTTGCCATAGAAACACGGCAGCCTGGTTACGCCTCCACTCATCATCATCAGTTCCAGCTGTGAATCGTCTGAGCAGAGATTGGAGCTGCCTTGATGGGCAAGACAGCACCTCTGGATCCTCCCTTTCTACCCCTCCACTCTAGGGGCTGCACCTCCAACTGCCTGTTCACGTCTTAGGCCTGTACCGTAATTCTGGGTTAGATGGGTTGAGGAGGAGGTGGTAAAGTAGCAGCCTGTCATAACCGCAGAAAATGATCAGAAGTCTGTGGAGATGACGCGAGGCACAGACAAAGTGAGGAAACTGATCAGGAATCCTCACAATGAATGTGTCTCAGCTGTTGGGTTGTCGAACTGTCACTTGAGGCACCTTCTGCCAACTCGGAAATACTCACAATAGTAAGATACTAGATCTGTAGGATGTTAGTGGAAAACAGACTGATCCAGGTCGATTCAGCCGTGAGCGCAGAGAGGTGACACGATTGTGGGTACAATTGTGCCGGGGGTAGACCGCAGTCAGTTAATGCTGATTCAAAAACATGCCAATGATCCGGGGTGGACACTGACAAGGGCTCGTGGTGTAGTCTTGCTGGATACCGATCAAAGGGGGGTATCGTTGGGTATATATGTTATTTCGATTCTTTGTGTGTGGTATATTGGTTGCGCTTTAACTAAAATAAGAGTGTGGAAGCACGCATTGGGGACAATTTGACTCGTTCAAAGGGGGGTTTGGTGAGGTGGCAGGAACAGTGACAATCGTCGGGGGGATTGTCCATCAGTTGCAACCAGGCGACTGCGTGATGGGTAACATATTTTCAACGTATCTGATATCTCCAGACTCCACAGTTGGTGCTGTTTATCTCTAACATTCCATGTGTAACTTGGTGACGCATCGCAGGTGTTAATTTTGTGTCTTTAGGAGGTGAGCGTGTGGTCGCCTTGCATGAAGCTTATTGTTGCTGTGGACCATACTGTGGATGTTTAGTACTCTGTAATCTATTAGGGCTAGGATTATGGGGACTCGAAAAATTGCTTCACAGACCGTTTCACCTCTCTCAGGAGACAACAGTTTTATCTTGAAAGGTAGAAACCAGCTGAAACCATGTTACCCTCATCAAAAGCTACAACCAAACCAACAAGTCCACTATATTCAGCTCGCCCCAGGAGCTTAACACATCTATCAAAATCGATCTTTGTCCAGCAAAAAATGTCTATCATTATCATTAGTCTATATTTTAGGAGTCTTCACCCCGGTGTTTTGCAACAAACTACAGCTTGCTAGCCTTGGCCAGCCCGTGAACCTCGTCGTCGCGTCTCTGCCGCAGCAGTCGCCGCAGAATCTTGCCGCTGGCGTTCTTGGGAACCACGTCGATGACCACAATGCCGCCATATAGTCGCTTATACGACGGAACCTGGCCGTCCATCCACTGCTTGATGCTCGCGGGGTCCAGCTTGTTTCGCTCCTCGGGAGCCAGAACCACAAACGCCCGCGCAGACTCGGTGCCGTTGTCGTCGTTGTGCACGCCCACTACTGCACAGTCGTTGACGGCGGGGTGGTTCAGCAGCAGCGCCTCCAGCTCGGCCGGAGCCACCTGGCGCGACATACTCTTGATGAGCTCCTTGGTGCGGTCCACGACCATGATGCGGCCCTTGGTGTCAACCACAGCCACGTCGCCGGTCCGCAGCCACCGGTCCTGGTAGTGCTCGCGCTGCGACTTGGCCTCGGTCGACGGCTCCAGACTCTCGCGCGACGAGCTGTCGTTCTTGTGGTAGCCGTCCATGACCTGGGGTCCGCGGATCCACAGCTCTCCGGACGGAATCTTGTCACCGCGCTTCACCGCAGCCCCGATGCCGCGCGTGTCCGTCACCTCCACGGCTGGCTGGTCCACGCCGGACTCGTCGACGATGCGGGCCTCAGTGTTGGGCATCAGACAGCCCACAGTCATGACGTCAATGTGCGGCGACAGCGGGTCCAGCATGCCGACAATGGGCGAGGACTCGGTCAGCCCGTACGCCTGGTGGATGACGAGCTTGTCGCCAGAAGGCAGAATGCCTTCCTTGTTGCCGGCAAGACGCTCAGAAACGAGATCTACCACGTTTCCGCCCAGCGGAGCGGCGCCAGAGACGATGCAGCGCATGTACTTTTGGATGGAGGGGATGTAGTCGTCGACCAGGGGGTTCTTGGCGAGCTGGACAATGACAGGCGGCACCAGCAGCCACAGGGTCACGTGGTACAGTCGCTGGGCCTCCAGCAGCGCTTTCAGGTCGAACTTGCCGTGGTGGATGGTTGGGGAGCCGTTGAACGGCAGCACCGACAGAAACATGGTGAGTCCGTAAATGTGGGTGGTAGGGATGGCTGCCGAGGCCACGGAGCCTATGGCGAGGTTGGGGGCCGCCGCCGACACCTGCAGGCAGTTGCTGGTAATGTTGAAGTGGGTCAGTCGCACGGCCTTGGGCAGTCCGCCGGAAGTGCCGCTGCTCATGCCCAGATAGGCGATTTTGTAGAGCGCTGCGGTGCGGGACAGCGAGATTTGGGGCGACGAGTTGATCTCTGTCTGGGTGACTTTGGGGGCGTCCTCAATGAGGTCCTCGATGACCACCACGTCCACGGCCCGTCCGCAGTGTTTGACGGCGGCCTCGGCGGTCTCCTTGTTCTTGCGCGCGGCCACAACCATGACCGCGTCGGTGGTGAGAATCTGGTGCGCAATGTCTTTGACATCGTAGCTGGTGGAGGCCGGCGAAATGGTGGCTCCGAGGTCGTGCAGCGCCAGGTGGAACGGAAGCGATGCGTACGTGTTGGGCGTGTAGAAGATGGCCACGTCGCCCAGGGTGCGGTCGTGGTGGTGGGCCTTGAGCGTGTGCTTGCCAATGCCGTGGTTGTGGTACAGCTGGGCCCGGACTCGCTTGGACAGGTCCCACACCCCTCGCCACGTGAGCGACGCCTTGGTATCGTAGTCCACCACAATTGGTTTCGAGTCGTCGTCAGCGTACTTGCTGGTTCTCATGAGATCCGGCCACGAGCCGTAGAATAGCGGTACGTCTTCCACTGGCGATCGGTGAATGATGGACATGGCAGATGGTGGTAAAAGGTGTAGCTGTGATCCGATCCAAGACAAGAAAAAGAACACCCATGCACCTTATAAACGACAGGCCTAGGCCCCCGGCCAGACAAGGTTACCCCGGAAAAGATGTTGGCCAAAAGTTTCACAGTCGTCCGTATGGTGATCACGTCAGCTATAGTGCATATTGCGTGCAGTACCGAGTCAGTCTGGGGAAAGGACAGTTAGGGAGCACCGACAACGATTCACACCAGCTCCAGCTTCACGGTCATGTGATTTTGGTACCCACACGAGCTTTGACACCCTTCTCCGCTTTTCCTTCTTCTTTTTCGGCCTAATCTCCGTCCGTTCATCCCCCAAACTTTTAGCGCCAAAATCGCAACTATAAGTCAGCCACTTTTTAACCACACCTTAACGTCCTGAACATTGAATTTGTTCAGACTTTTTGTCGTTCAGACTTTCTTCTTCTCCTTCATCTGCGTTTGCTTCATCCGTCTGTGCCGCTTTTTTCCGGATTCTCTTTGTGTCTTCAACCGGCTTTAACCAGCTACCGAACCACCTCCGGTATCGCTGCTGACCCGAGTCGGTTGCAGCATGACTCTTCGCGCGTGCATGTGGGACGCATCACGATCAGTCACGTGACAAAGCAGCTGCACGTGCAAGCCACACTACTTAATGAAAACGAAAAAAAGGACACTCGCAGAAATCGAACACACGACCCCCAGCTGAAACCTCATCGCAAACCTAAAGTCTGTTTACGTCCGTTGCGAGGACAACCAAAACAAGCTGAACTCACCACAGAAGCACAGAAACAAAGTCACCAAAAAACCACCCAAAACCCCCATGACCCCGTCAAGACCTCTATATCCCCAGCTGGGCAGACACCAGACGCTGGGAACGCCCTCCCGACTCGACCCCCTCGGCATGGGCTCGCCACAGCGCTCGCCGGTGCGAAACTCCACCAGAGTGGTCGCTCCACCTCCAGCCACTCCTCGAACCGCCATTTCCGTCAACAGAGGCGGCTCACAGTCCGCTCGGCGATCCAGCTCGCGGGCCACGTCAGTGCCCATGTCAGCGTCGCGCTTTGAGGGCCGTTCTGCGTCCGCCAGACACTCCCAGTACCGAAACGAGTCCGCCCAGGCCAAGGTGTCCAACCAGATGACGGCTCTGCACGAGCTCATGGCGCGGGACAGCATTCGCGAAGAGCCTCGACGCGGCCCCTCGGCTTCCGAGTTCAAATTCCGGTCTGGCATGCCTCTGGACCTGCCTCTGCGAGAGTACGACGACAACCGACCAGGTAGAGGTGCTCGTGAGGCCCGTCTGGCTCGAGATTCCCCAGACGAGGATCACACAATCACAAAGAAGCGGAGGGTGGAGTTCAGCACAGAAAACATGGACCATTCGCGGTCTGCAGCCAAGAATGTGAGATGGAATGACGAGCGGGAAAGCGAAAAGGACCGAGAAATCGCACATTTGCGCAACACGGTCCAGACGCTTGTTGGCATGGTTCAGGAGTTGGGACAGAACCAGGTGCGGATGGAAAACAAGATTGACTCCATTCTGAGGCTCAGCAGGTAGCTGAGGGTGGTTTGGAGGTACGATACCGTCTATTTAATGACATTTATTTATTTATTTTTGGGTGTACTGTTGTAAGAAATCACATCTGTACTGTAGTGGGGATTTTAGATTTGGGAATGAATGAATGGCTTCGGTAATATGAGTATTTTTCATGTTCCTAGTTTCTAATCCATTGATATACTCACATGTTCCAATCCAATCCATATCATGTTAATGAATGGAGACATGCAGAACTAGACTCATAGTGTAGCTTTGTTCTTCCAAAGTAATCGATGGCTCAAATAGGCGAACTCGTTCTGAAGATAGGTCTGAAGAGTGATCTGAAAAGTAAATTCAGAAACCTGCCAAACCAATCGATAATCACTTCTTCCTTTCCCCCATTTTCGCCTCCCTAGACGAAACTCACTTCAGATGAAACTTGACCACGTCCAAAGCTGCTACCGCATCTTCCATGGAATCGTGCTCCCCGGTCTGAATGGTTCGTTTCAGGTAATTGAGCGCCAGCGTCCTCAGTGCCGTCTTTCGCTTGGGGTTGAACTCCGGATAGAGAATGGAGGTGTCGATGATTCGCAGATGACACAGTCTCAGCGCAATGAGATCATTTTCGAGACCGTGGCCAATCAGGAAAGTAGACGAGTCCACGAGCTTGAACAGCAGTCTTCGGGCCTCGGCAAACGTCACGGGGCCCGAGAGTTGGCCCATTTCGTTCTTGATGGGGTCCTCAATGTCGCTGATGCCCGAAAACCGAGTGTTGTAGTCCAGAACCTTGCCCAGGGGCCTCACTGTGCGGTCCAGAGTGCATTTTCCGGTGAAGTTGACAGCAGTGACTCTGCACAGCTCCATTCCAAGCGTGGTGTAGCACATTTCACAGTCGATTGCGACTCCCAGGGCGCCCAAATTGGAGCTGGAGCCGTCGACAGGCGGTTTTGAGGATTTGGGCGTTTCCACAAAAGGAGACATGGCCGCGAGCTGATGCAAGTCCTGCAGCTTGTACACGTGTCGCGGCGACTCTGTGCACCCGTGCGACTGGCCAATCATCTCGTTGCAGCACGGAAAGATGCGTTCGGGAAACTGCGAGTTGCCTCCCAGTCGGGGACGCGCCCAGTGGTAGCGGCAGGACCCGTATTTGTCGACCTTGGGCACGTCAAAGGCCTTGTCGCACCGGTCGCAGTTCATGATTCCGATATTGGGCGGCAGCGTCGACTTTGCGGGGTCCGGAATTGTCACCGGGTAGCCGTTCTGGGCCAGCAGAGGCGCTGTGGTTTTGTCTGCGAGTCGCGTCAGCTGAGGAAGCACTTTGCTGGGCTCCAGACTCGGTTTTTGTGCCGGCTCGTCGGTCTTTTGTGTCTTCCACGTGCCGGCTTTGATGTTTTTAACCAAAACTCGCGCCTCGTTGGTGTACACCATGTAGCTGCCCTTGCTCTTTTTGGCGAGATGCAGCTCCTCCAAAATAGCCGCCCGTTTGGGGTACTTGAGCCGCGGCTTTTGTGTCACCAGCGCGTCGTGAATTGCCTTGAGATAGGCCATTCGCTGGGCCACAGTTCCCGGACACGGCATTGTGGGCGTGGGCATGAGGTGCTGGGCGTCAGAAGTGCCAGAGGCCGACGGTTTTGTGGCTGCTGACGGCACTGGTCTAGTTGCATACGTGGCAGGTTGCGGTGCAGGTGGCTTTTGTGCGCTTTTGAGTGCCGTGGGGGCCTTTTCAGGTCGTGATAAAGCCACAGATAGGGGCGAATCAGTCCTTGTTGGTGTCGAGGATGATCCGGCAGTTCTGTCTGGTTTGGTTGACTTTGGGAGCAAAACCGAAACAGGAGCAGGTTTGGGCGACTCTGTGCGTTTCAAAATACCCGGAGGCACTGCTTTTGTGGCTGTTTTGGCGATTTCAGCGATTGCTTCCCTGCCAACTGATCCCCCATCAGTTTCCACTTTCCGGCGCTTGGAGGGCCGTTCAGACGTCCCAGTCTCGACGTCGTGGTCAAACGGACACGCCAAAAGGCGGCAGAGCCTGCCTGTTTTCACCGACGGACATTGGCGGTCCTTGAAGATGTTTTTCGACGATGAGAACATCGGAGTGAAGAAGGTGCATTGACGTGCATGAGATGGGGTGAAGTAAGTTAGTTGAGATGAGTTTTTTGATGAAAGAAGAAATTGTAAGATGAAAAATGAAAAGAAATGGATTGAAAGGAACGGATTAAGAAGAACGGATTGAAAAGAAAAGGATGCTTTGCAGCAAATATCTAGAACTGTGGAAAATTGCCATCATAAACTTGCTGACTAATCAATTCAATTCAATCCGTTAATGTGTTCATTTCTCGACTTAGCTCTGCTTTCACAGGAGACTCACTTTTGAGAGACGTTGAATGGATTTATGTGAAATCTGAAGAGTGCATCATTCAGGAAATATTGTGTTTAGCCAGAATCAGGTGTCAAATTAGCAACTATCCAGTTGCTGATTCGCCTTATATAGTCCTCCTTCTACTCTCAAATGTAACAAAAAAATCAAGAGGTAATTTGAACTTTTTTTAAACTGTCATATTTCAAAACTTGAAAGATAGAACAGCTAATCAACTCTACGAATATTCAAGCTATCGCACTAAAAACAACACTGACGTACTCATCAGCTTAGTATGCGCCCAAAACCACTTTTTAAACCGCAAAAACCCCACTATCCACATACCTAAACCCACCACCGAATCCTCACTCGACTCCCTAAGAGACCTTATTTCCAAAGTGCAAGTCCCAACATGCATACACGTAAACCACCTTGAACCATCATCTACAGTTACGCATCACATCTCATCTCATCAAGACAATGACACAGGTTAAACTGGTATCGATAATCAGCCGAGAGGTGAGTACAAAGGAAAGCGAGAGTGACATGGGTGTTGTGACCCGACACACGCCCACTGAAACATCCAGCATCAAGGGTTTTGACATCAGCTCAAATGACACCCTTCATTATCACACATGTTTCCCGTCAATATTGCCAAAACAAAAGCTATCTGCGACGTGTTCAACTCGCCCACACTTTGCTAACACAGAATACCCCGCTATTCATCGGAATCTACCCCGCAGAGGGAGAATCCACCGCACAACTCGAGTACGACTACTCGTCACTAGCATACATGGCTCTGGACTACCTCGGCCAGCAGGCCAGCCAGAATGCAGCCACCGTCTCGCTGCTGTATGTGCACAAACTCGCCGTGTACGGAATGCTCACAAACACCAGCAACAAGGTGGTCATTGGCACCGAGGCCCAGGACGGCACCGAGAGCGTCGAGGAGTTTGCTAGACAGGTTCTCAAGTGTCTGGTTGCCTACAAGTGCAATCCCTTTTACGACGAGGCCGAGACCAGCATCGACAGCGAGGGTTTCCGAAAAGAGATGGCCAAGGTTGTCGAGAGATGGAACAAGCAGGAGGAGCAGAAATCGTAAAAGAAGGGTGGATGCTCGGGTAGGCCGCCTATCTGAAGCAAGCCAGTCGTGGTGCTGTCAGGGTGATCAGCGTCATCGGCGTGATTTCACAATGGTGCTTAGGATAGCCAAGGATAGAGACTCACAGACCAACATGCATAGATACCTCGGTCTTTTTTGAGACAAGATGGAGGGGAGGGAATGGCACCAGCAGATGTAGAAATCAGTTTCAGGAACAATGCACTTTTCAGATTTCGTTTATTTTCAGAACGAGTAGGAGGTTAGACGGTTCTTGACAAGTGGCAGATCAGGCTATACTATAGGAACGCGACAACAGAAGAACAAAAAGAGAAAGAGATGGTTGGCTACAGAGTAGTTAGTTATATAGTTGAATGCAATTACAAAAAAAACAAACGATTCAGTAAAAGATCGCCTTCAAGAATCACCCCGTTTTCCATTCATTTATCCATCATTTTTGGTCGCAATTTTTTTCTTCTTCTTTTTTCTTTTTTTTTAAAAAAAAATAAAAAAATAAACACATATTTATTTACTTCACCACCGATGACTAAGCCCATCACTATTAAACTCTCGTCATGCATGTATGGAAAAAAAATATTAGGGTGGATAACTTTTTTTTTCTGCATACTCTCGATACATTTCGATTTTTCGAAGCTGGAGATTTACGAGTTCTTGGTGAGTATTTTCGCACTTGCGAGCAGCCAGACGCTCTTCCAGACCCTTACTAACCCCAGCATTTGAACCCTAGGTCTCATTTTCCACCGTCATCTGACACTAAAACGACTTTTTTCACATCTACCATTGGTGAGTACAACTGATGGCAAGTGTATCGACACAAAACCTGCTACAAGCCCCCCAAAGCCCCCCAAAGCAGCCAGACTAACCCAGCAACGACCGATCAACCACGCCACTGCAATCGACCTAACTAAAAGATGCCACACGACGAAATAAGTGAGTACACATACACCCCGACAACATGACAACCTCCAAAGCGAGCTAACACAGACAATTTCGTGGCAACAGTACCCGAGGGGTACGAAAATGCGACTCTGGACGAAATGGCCCGCGCTGCGCTTTCCACAGAGTCCAAGATCATCACCACATGTCCACAGATTGCTCCCGATCTCGTGGCGCGATGGATTTCCGGGGCCTCTTCTGCGGCCGAGGGAGTCACGGTGCTCGAGGCACTGGCCCGAGATGTGGCCACGTGTGCTGGAATTGAGCGTTTGTGCGAGCACTTTGTGTCCAAGATGGGGTTCATGGAGATGCTGCGAGCGCCCCTGAACGACGTCGAGCAGGCAAACACCATCCTGCTGGCGCTGTACAGACTGGTTTCGTTTGATAGAGAAACCTACCGCGGCCACGTCGACCAGGAGGTGGTCAGCCAGCTGCTGGCCAGGGAGGATACGCGTTTCTACGCAGCCGAGCTGCTGT
>ULGN01000004.1:1268701-1563509 GCA_900518985.1 Yarrowia alimentaria
CGACTACGTCAAGACCGACACGTCTGCTGCCATCATGAACGAGCTCGGCCACGCTCTCACCACACAGAGCCCCGTTCTTCTGATCGGCCCCTCCGGCTCCGGCAAGACTTTCTACGTCAACGAGGTGGCTGGCACTCTGTCCAAGCTGGACTCCATGGTGCGAATCCATCTGGGCGACCAGACCGACTCCAAGCTGCTGATTGGAGCGTACACGACGGGCGAAAAGCCCGGCTCGTTCGAGTGGCGCGACGGTGTTCTCACTACCGCCGTCAAGGAGGGCCGATGGGTGCTGGTCGAGGACATTGACCGAGCCCCCACCGACGTGGTTTCCGTGCTGCTTTCTCTGCTGGAGAAGCGCGAGCTGGTGATCCCCTCCCGGGGCGAAACCATCCGGGCCCACGGCGGATTCCGACTGCTGGGCACCATGCGCAACTCCAACGGCCACATTCCCGACATTATCGGGCTGCGGCTGTGGAACCAGATCCATCTCAAGGAGCTGGAGAGCACGGAGATTGTCACCATCATCCGCGACCGTTTCCCGGTCGTGGCGCCCATGGCCCAGCAGTTTGAGGACACCTTTTCGGCCATCCGCGAGCTCTACTCGCAGAGCTCGTTTGTGTCGCTCACCAAGTCCGCCGTGTCTCGACACGTGTCTCTGAGCGACCTGGTCAAGCTGTGCAAGCGGGTTTCCGCCATGATCACCCGCCTGGGCTACTCGTCGCCCAACGACCCGCTGCCGGCCCACGTGTTTGACTACATCTTTCTGGAGGCGCTGGACTGTTTTGCGGGCTTTCTGAGCAGCGACGAGGCCCGAACGCGGGCCGCCCAGGTCATTGGCGAGTCGCTGGAGATGTCGGCCCCGCGAATCGACGTGATTATGCGCCGGGAGCCGCAGTACGAGTCCACTTCCGAGACTCTGCAGGTGGGCCGGGCTCAGCTGACCAAGGCCAAGCCCCTGGGCCCCCAAAAGAAGGAAAAGTCGTCGTTCGCCACCACCGTGCACGCCGCCAAGCTCATGGAGCAGATTTCCGTGGCGATTTCGTCGGCCGAGCCCACTCTTCTGGTCGGCGAAACGGGAACCGGAAAGACCACCGTGGTGCAGAACGTGGCGTCGCTGATGAACAAGAAGCTCACCGTGGTCAACGTGTCGCAGCAGACGGAGGCCGGCGATCTTCTCGGCGGCTTCAAGCCCGTGGACGTCAAGATGATTGCGGTGCCGATGATGGACGAGTTCTCCGAGGTCTTTTCCGCGACTTTTTCCGCCAAAAAGAACGTCCAGTTCATGCAGCTGCTCACCAAGGCCTTCAACGGCGGCCACTGGAAGAACTGCGCGCGTCTGTGGCGCGAGGCCGTCAAGATGAGCGTTGGCAAGCTGGCGTCCGACGACGAGGGCGGAGACGGCGGCAAGCGTCGCAAGCTCAACCTGGTCGAGGCGCGGAGTCTGCGGGCCCGGTGGGCGGCGTTTGCCTCGTCCATCGACGCCTTTGAGGTCCAGTTCAAGCAGATCCAGTCGTCCTTTGTCTTCCAGTTTGTCGAGGGCGCCATTGTGCAGGCCGTTCGCAAGGGCGAGTGGGTGCTGCTCGACGAGATCAACCTGGCTGCTCCCGACACGCTGGAGGCCATTTCCGATCTGCTGAGCGAGCCCCGCACCCTGCTTCTCTCCGAAAAGGGAGACGCCGAGACCATCACTGCGCATCCCGACTTCCGGCTCTTTGCCTGCATGAACCCCGCCACCGACGTGGGCAAGCGAGATCTGCCGCTGGGTCTGCGGTCGCGGTTCACCGAGCTGTACGTGTTTTCTCCGGACCGCGACTTTGACGACCTGCTCAAGATCATCGACCGGTACATTGGCCACCTGTGTCTGACCGACGCGACCGTGGGCATCCACAACGACGTGGCCAACCTGTATCTGACCGCCAAGCGGCTGTCTGCCGAGAACAAGATTGTCGACGGCGCCGGCCAAAAGCCGCACTTCTCCATCCGAACGCTGTCGCGAACGCTCGTCTACGTGTCGCAGATTGCGCATCTGTTTGGACCGCGGGGCCTGCGGCGGTCGCTGTACGAGGGCTTCTGCATGTCGTTTCTGACGCTGCTGGACCTCGACTCCGAGGCCGTGCTGCACGAGGTCATCAAGCAGTACACGCTCAACAAGATGAAGGACGTCAAGGCGGTCATGGGCCAGAAACCCAAGGCGCCGTCCGACAAGCACGTGGCGTTTGAGCACTACTGGCTCGAGCCCGGCCCGCTGCCGCCGTTCGAGGACCCCAAGTACGTCATGACGCCGTTTGTGCTCAAGAACCTGCTGAACCTGGTGCGGGCCACGTCTGGCAAGGCGTCCGTGCTCATCCAGGGCCCCACGTCCGCCGGAAAGACGTCCATGATCCAGTACCTGGCCAAGAAGACGGGCCACGAGTTTGTGCGAATCAACAACCACGAACACACGGATCTGCAGGAGTATCTCGGAACCTACGTTGCCGACAACGACGGCAAGCTCAAGTTCAAGGAGGGTGTGCTGGTGCAGGCTCTGCGGCGCGGCGCCTGGATTGTTCTTGACGAGCTGAATTTGGCGCCCACCGACGTGCTCGAAGCTCTCAACCGACTTTTGGATGACAACCGAGAGCTGCTCATTCCCGAGACCCAGGAGGTGGTGCGTCCGCATCCCCAGTTTCGGCTGTTTGCCACCCAGAACCCCCCCGGGCTCTACGGTGGCCGAAAGCAGCTTTCTCGCGCTTTCCGAAACCGATTCCTGGAGCTGCACTTTGGCGACATCCCCGAGGGCGAGCTGGAGCAGATTCTGTTCCAGCGCGCCCAGATTCCGCCGTCGTACGCCAAGAAGATTGTCGACGTGTACCGCGAGCTGTCTGCCCAGCGCCAGGCGTCCCGAGTGTTTGAGCAAAACTCCTTTGCCACTCTGCGAGACCTGTTCCGATGGGCTGGACGACTGGCTCAGGGCTACGAGAATCTCGCCATGGACGGCTTTCTGCTGCTGGGCGAGCGAGTGCGAAACCCCGCCGAGCGTCTGGTTGTGAAAAAGGCAATCGAGAAGATCATGAAGGTCAAGATCGACGAGTCGGCGCTGTACGACCAGGTGGAGGTGCCCGTGGGCGAGTCCGGTGTGGTTATGACCAACGGTCTGCGACGGCTGGTACATCTCGTGCAGTCTGCCGCTCTCCACAAAGAGCCCGTTCTCCTGGTAGGAGAGACTGGCTGTGGAAAGACCACTGTGTGCCAGCTTCTGGCTGCTGCCTGCGGCAAGAACCTGCACATTGTCAACGCCCACCAGAACATGGAGACCGGCGACATTATCGGCAGTTTCCGCCCCGTGCGAAACCGGTCTGATCTGCAGATGGTGTTCCGCACCGCTCTGCTCGCTGCTCTCAAACTCGAAGACGAGCTAGCCGCTTCCGAGCTCTCCAACGACGATCTCGACAAGCAGTACATTGAGCAGCTCAAGCGGGACCCCAAGGTGTTTTCCGACGAGGAAAAGACGGCTGTTGCCGCCTCCAGAAACGCCCAGAAGGTGCTGTTCCAGTGGTCCGACGGCTCTCTGATCCAGGCGCTCAAAACCGGCGACTTTTTCCTGCTCGACGAGATTTCGCTGGCCGACGACTCGGTTCTGGAGCGTCTCAACTCCGTGCTGGAGCCCGAGCGAACGCTGCTGCTGGCCGAAAAGGGCTCCGACGCCTCCGAGGCCTCTGTCACCGCCCAGGACGACTTTCAGTTTTTCGCCACCATGAACCCCGGAGGCGACTACGGCAAGAAGGAGCTGTCTCTGGCTCTTCGAAACCGATTCACCGAGATCTGGGTCCCCTCCATGGAGGATTTCGGCGACGTGCGAACCATTGTGGAGTCGCGTCTGGGCGAGTCTCGAAAGAGCCTTGCTTCGGCAATCACCACCTTTTCCGAGTGGTTTGCCATCAAGTACGGCGGCTCAGCCACGTCCGGAGTCATTTCGCTGCGAGACTTGCTCGCGTGGGTGCAGTTCATCAACAAGTTTGAAGGTGACAGCTCCGTGGCTCTTTTGCACGGTGCCCTCATGGTCTTCATTGATGCTCTGGGCACCGGTCTGACCGCCTATCTCGGCTCCTCTCTCGGCAAGGAGAAGCGGGCCTGCGTGGCCAAGCTGGAGGAGCTGTCTGGTCTGGATCTCATGAGCGTGTTCGCCGAGACTCCGGCCATTGAGGACTCTCCGTCGGCGTTCCAGGTCGGCCATTTTGCGCTGGCCAAGACCCACGGCGCCGCCAACCCCGTGTCGTTCAACCTCAACGCGCCCACCACGTGTTCCAACGCCATGAAGGTGGCGCGAGGTCTGCAGGTGCCCAAGCCCATCCTTCTGGAGGGCTCTCCCGGTGTCGGCAAGACTTCTCTGATCACCTCCATCGCCTCGGTTCTGGGCAAGCCTCTCACGCGAATCAACCTGTCCGAACAGACGGATCTGATCGATCTGTTTGGCTCCGATTCGCCCGCCGAGGACTCGGAGGCCGGCAACTTTGTGTGGAGAGACGCCCCCTTTCTGCGAGCCATGCAGGCTGGAGAGTGGGTTCTTCTGGACGAAATGAACCTGGCGTCCCAGTCGGTTCTGGAGGGCCTCAACGCCTGTCTGGATCACCGTGGACAGACGTACATCCCCGAGCTGGACAAGTTTTTCACCTGTGCTCCGGGGTTCACTGTTTTTGCAGCCCAGAACCCGCAGCACCAGGGCGGAGGCCGAAAGGGTCTGCCCAAGTCCTTTGTCAACCGATTCACCGTGGTGTACGTGGACGCGCTGGACCAGACGGATCTCTTCCAGATTGCCCAGCATCTCTATCCCGAGATTGAGCACTCCATGTCCGACAAGATGATTCGGTTCATTGCCGAGCTCGACAAGAGCGTGCAGAGCGGCAAGTGGGGCCTCCGGGGCTCTCCGTGGGAGTTCAACATGCGAGACACCATGCGGTGGATGTCTCTGGTTCGGTCTGGAAACCTGCAGCCCGCCGACTACCTGCGCATCATTGCTGGCGACCGGTTCCGAACCGCCGAGGACCGCGAGCAGCTCGAGCAGCTGTACGTGTCGATTTTCGGCGAGTGCAGCGACTCTCGCGAGTACGTGGCCACCGTTTCCGACAACGCTGTGGTGCAGTGCGGCAAGTCCGTTTTGGCCAAGAACCAGCTCACCCGCCCCGCATACGGCAAGAACCTGAGTTTCCTGCACTGCAACTCGCAGGTGTCCGAGACGCTGATTTCGGCCATCAACGCCGCGTGGCCGATCATTCTCGTGGGCCCCTCCAGCTCCGGCAAAACGTCGCTGATCCGGCTCATGGCCCAGCAGGCCGGCGCGGTGCTGGACGAGATTGCGCTCAACGCCGACGTGGACTCGGTGGACCTCGTGGGAGGCTACGAGCAGGTGGATCTCTCGCAGAAGCGCCAGGAGGTGGAGGTCGAGGTGCGCCAGGTGTTTGGCGAGTGGGCCATCCGCGAGCTGTCCCGGGGCAACCTGGACGGGCTCGCCAAGGCCATGGCCCACAAGGCCGACACGTCGATGGACGCGGACCTGCAGGCCCGGATTTCGGCGCTCTACTCGCGTCTCGAGTCGCTGGCGGCCTCTGGCTCCGGCACCTCGTCCGTGCGGTTCCAGTGGATCGACGGAATTCTCGTCAACGCCGTCTCCCAGGGCCACTGGCTGGTGCTCGACAACGCCAACCTGTGTTCTGCCTCGGTGCTCGACCGGCTCAACTCGCTGCTGGAGCCCGACGGCACGCTGATTCTCAACGAGAGCGCGCTGGCCGACGGATCTCCGCGAGTCATCACTCCGCACGCCAACTTCCGCATCTTTCTCACCGTCAACCCCCGCTACGGCGAGCTGTCGCGTGCGATGCGAAACCGAGCCGTGGAGATCTTCCTGCCCGAGCTGCAGGAGCGAATGTCCGAGTACGACCGTGTTCGGCTGCTTGTCACCGCTTCTGGAGCTCCCATTGCCTCCAGTGGCCTGCTGACGCTCCGACAGTCCGTCTCCGAGCTCGCAGAGCTGCCCGAGGTCGCCAGCAAGGACATTGCCGCCGTGGCTCTGCGATATCTGTCGTGGAACATGGCCAATGCCGATTTTGCCGGCGTTGTGGGCAAGTCTGCGGCTCCCCCACACGCCAAGGAGACGGTTGCGCTTGTGCAGCAGCTGTGCCGCGAGTTTGACTCTGCCAAGTACCAGTCGCTGCTGCAGTCGCTGGTGCCCAAGGAGCAGACTCTGCCCGTTCTCAACGCCTTTCTGGACTGTTCTCTGGACCCCGACGTGGCTCGGCTGACTCAGCTCGGCACCGTGGCTCCCATGCTCACTGTGCTGCTCCGAGTCGTCCACACCGGTCGGTCTCTCGATGCTGCTGCCCAGACGGCCGTTTCCCAGAAAACGTCGCTGCTGACCTATCTTGAAAAGTCGGCAGCCACGGTTTCTGGCCGACGAATGAAGGACGCGGCTCCCGGCGGTCTGTATTTGCTGCTTTCGCGCGCTCTCGACGCCGCGCGAGTCTGCGATTACCCCGCCGACCGGCTGCTGCGGCTGCTGGACATTGTGGACCAGGTCGTGGTCAACACGTCCACCACGGGCACCGTGGAGTCGCAGTTCCACGTGTACGCCGCGTGGCTGGAGGAGTGGGTGCGGGAGAGCGGCGAGAGCGGCTCTGTGGAGTCCGTCGCGTTTGCCGCCGCCGTCAAGTCGTTCGACGCCCAGATCAAGCTCGAGCGAGGCGTGTTCATGCGCCAGGTGTGGGAGCATCTCTGTCCCAAGGTTCCGTCCACCGGCGACGGCTGGGCGGCCTACGAGCAGGTCGTGCAGCTGTGCGACAAGTTTGACGGCATTTGCGCCAAGATGCCGGCCTCGGCTCTGCAGACGGTGGTCATGGTCAAGGGCCAGTTTGCCGGTCTGCTGGCCGAGGCGTCGCAGCCCCACGCAGCCATTGCGCCCGAGTTTTTTGCCGCGCTGCAGGACGCCGTGGACGCCATTGTGTTTGAGACCAACGACGACAAGCCGTACGTGGCGCTGTTTGGCGCTCTGGCCACCGTCTTCGAGCTGGCTGGCCTGCCCACGACCGAGCTCAACTTTTACGCGTGTCGGTCCGCCAAGCCGCAGCCCATTCTCGAGCTGCTGACGGCCGGCGGCAACGGCTTTGCCGAGACGTCTGCGGACCACCTCGCGTCCAAGTTCATTGGCATCCAGCAGCAGTTTAGCCACACCAAGAACGGCGCCGTTCAGCACAACCGCGCCGACTTTGCCAACCTGGGCCGGCTTCTTTCGGACCAGAACAATGTCATTTTGGCCAACAAGAAGCCCGCTCTGGCGCAGCTGGTGGTCTCCACGCTCTCCGACCTCGAGGAGGTGGGCAGCAGCATCAGCGACCCCGCCAGTGCCCAGACCTTTGAGACGGCCGTTTCGTCGCTCTCTGGTCTCGCCGACGTGCTCTCCAACCCCTCGGCGCTGTCTCTGGGCCAGTGCTACGTCTCCGTCTTCAAGACCGCGCTCGATCTGTACGTGCCCAACGTGCCCTACGACCCGGCCATCAAGGAGTACGTCGACTTCGACATGCAGGAGCGGCTCGAGGCGCTGGCCAAGGTGCAGCACGCTGTCGACGGCAAGTTCAAGGCCGTCTTCTTCGGCGTGCCCGAAACCGAGTACGAGCCGTCCAGCATGCTCTTCTCGCCCCGCGTCTTCCGAGACTCGTCCGTGTCCATCGACCTGATGATCCGCGAGTGGAACCAGTTTATGCTGGTGGTGGACGGGCTCTTTGACAAGCTGCAGAGAGCCGAGCAGGTGCAGGAGTCGTCGGCCAGCTTTGTGGCCGAGCTGCAGCTGTTCCAGGACAACACGCAGCAGTTTGTGGCTCGGCTCAAGCACAGCTACCCGCGGTATGCGGATCTGTGCGACATTCTGGACACGTTTGTGTGCGGCTTCCGGCTGGGCGTTTTCATGATCCAGCAGCATCTGCAGCCGCCGCAGGAGCGTCTCTGGACCGCCAACTCGCTCACGCTGGCGTCCACCGAGGCCCTGTCGTGCACTCTTGACGATTTGGTCGAGTTTTGCCGCGACAGATCGGCTGAGGATCTGACGGTCGAGAAGACGCTGGCGTTTGTTCTGGAGGTGGTTGGCTTCCAGCAGCGAGACGGGGATCTGGACGAGCTGGTGGCCTTTTCCTGCCACACCATGTACGCGCGCTGGACTCTTCGCCGACTGCGAATGGAGGAGCAGGCCGCCATTGAGGCGTCTGGCTTCACGTCCAACCTCGACGAGACCGCCGAGGAGGAGTTTTCCAAGCTGTTCCCGGACTACGACATCAAGCTGGACGACGCCGGCAACGTGATCAAGCCCAAGGTGACCAAGGCCGACGTGGACTACTCGCCGTTTTTGCAGGCGTACGAGTGCGTGTTTGGCGGCCGAAAGGTGTCCACCTCCAACATGTTGCTGCGGGGTCTGTCTCTGGTGCCTGGCGCCGGTCTTGTGGACCACGTCATGCCGTCGCTGCTGCAGGGACACGTGTCTGTTTTGCACAATGACACCATTGAGGTGGCCGAGACTGCTGTTGCGGGCGTGTTTGACTTTTACCGCCAGCACTCGGCCGCCGAGACGAAGAAGGTGGTCGTTGAGGCGACCAAGCTGAAGAAGTTTATGGCGTCTCTGCTGGAGAAGTGGCCCGAGCACGCCACTCTGCAGAACATTCACTTTCAGTGCGAGGAGCTGCTCAACTTTTCCGTGGTGACTCCCGTGGCTCGTCTGCTGGCCAGAGTCGAGCAGATTTACACGTTTCTGCACGAGTGGGAGAAGCTCGCTTCCCGAGACGTGTCTGTGCGCGTCTACATTGACTCTCTGACGGAGCTCATCATTTCGTGGCGACGTCTGGAGCTGGCAATGTGGCCCAAGCTGTTTGATTTCGAGGAGCAGGCCCAGAAGGAGGGCATGGGCATCTGGTGGTTCAACGTCTACGAGACTCTGGTGGTCAATCCCTCGGGCGAGGCCACCGAGTTTGACGTTGCCGAGCTGGTGCAGACGCTCAATCTGTTCCTGTCTCAGGGCACTCTGGGCCAGTTTGTCTACCGACTGGACCTGCTGCGTGCTGTCGAGGCCCACGTCAAGACTCTGCCCTCCACCGAGAAAATCGAGCACGTTCTGACTGCGCTGGCGTCGTTCCTCGAGTACTACGCTCTGTTTGTGCCTGCCATTGAGGCGCACATTGCTGCTCGAAAGACCAAGCTGCAGAAGGACATTCAGGAGATCATCCTGCTGGCGTCGTGGAAGGACACCAACGTGCATGCTCTCAAGGACAGTGCGCGAAAGAGTCACCGCAAGCTGTTCAAGGTGGTCAAAAAGTACCGAGACGTGCTCTGCGAGACCGTCAAGCCGGTGCTCGAGGGCGGCATGAAGATTGAGGATCGGGACGTGGTTGCTGGCACCGTTTGCGTGCCTGTTGCGGCCGACCTGACCTCGGCTCTGGAGCTGTACACCCCCACTTTTGTGCAGGACGCCCCCAAGACGCTCGGCATTCTGCACAAGCGGATTTCCGTGGTGGAGCAGATTGACCCCGTCAAGCTCATGGACATTGTGGGCGACGTGCTTTCCGAGGCCGCGCGGCTCAAGAAGGTGACGCCCAACCATCTCACCGAGGACAACAAGAAGGAGATTGGCGCTCTGCGGGTGGAGAAGCAGCGGTTCCTGGCGGAGACGCTCAAGGAGCTGCGGATGCACGGCTTCAAGGGCAAGATCACCAACGAGGTGCTGCAGTCGCAGGCGTCGCTGTCTTCGGTTCTGGGATGCATTTCCACCGTCGACGGCTCTCTCGGCGTCTACTTTATGCGGCTGATTGACACTTTCAGCAAGCTGCGAGCTGCCTGCGCCAACCCTGCCGCCGACGTGCCCCACTATGACGTTTCCGTGGCCTCGGCCATGTCCGAAAACATTCTGAGAATGTGCATCAGACAAAACAATGCGCTGGGCATGGTGCAGCGGGTGTCCCGCGAGCTTTCCGAGGTTTCTGGCCAGCTCAAGAGCGTCAGCTTCAACGTCAGCTCCGAGCTGGTGTCGCCCGACGCCGTTCTGGTCTTTCTCAAGGGCCTGCTCAACGTGCTGGACGTGCTCAAGCAGTCTTCGCTCAACTGTGCGGCTCTCAGCAAGACCATTTCTTCGGCTGCTGCCAAGCTCACCACCGTGGCCGACGTCTTCATTGACCGCTTCACTGCGCTGAGGGAGTCTTTCCTCGGTCTCAAGCATCTGCTGGACTGGAAGAAGCCCACCGCCGAGCTGCAGCAGGTTCTGGCCGACGTCAACAGCTGTGTGGAGGACCTCATGGCCAAGCTCGACGACGTTTCGGCGTCTTCCAAGTCGCTGGACTTTGTCGTCGAGCTGGTGTCTTCGTACATCAAGCTGGTGCACACCCAGGCCTCGGTTGTCGAGTCCACCGACGGCTCTTTTGAGCAGGTGGAGAAGCTGTGCAAGAGTGTTCTGGTAGTGGTCCAGGGCATTCTCAAAAAGGTGGGTGAGGCCGCCGCCTCGCAGAACAAGTCCGACAACGACGATTCTGACGACGACGACGACTTTACGCCTTACTCCGCCGACTACAATCTGCTCATGGGCCTCACTGGCCTGCTGCACAGCGAGACGATTCTGGCCCAGACCAGAGACACCATTGCGTCCGTCGGCCACACCCCCGAGGGCTCGGCTTCGCTGTCCATTCTGCGCGCCTTCCTGGACCAGTACCTGTACCTGTGCGGTCTGGTTTCGGCCCAGGTGGAGACGCAGTTTGCGGACCTGACCAAGGGCGGCTATCTGCTGTCCAAGTCGCTGTACAATCTGGCTGTCAACGGTTTCTGTTCTCCCGAAGAGGAGCAGGAGCCCGACAACGACGACAACGCCACGGCCACTGGAACCGGTCTCGGCGACGGATCGGGCGCCCAGGACCACTCTGGCGACGTCGGCGAGGACGAGAACCTCGACGACTACATGGAGCAGGAGAACGAGGACCAGGAGGACGAGGAGCGCGATCCCGACGAGGAGGACAACGCCGTGGACGTCGAGGGCGACATGGCCGGCAAGAACGAGCACGCGTCGGACCAGGACGACGACGAGGACGACGAGAGCAAGGAGAAGGAGGACGAGGACGAGCTCGACGAGGAGGCCGGCAATCTCGACGACCTGGACCCCAACGCCATGGACGACAAGATGTGGAACGACGACGAGGACGACAAGGAGGACAAGGAGAAGAAGGGCGACGTGGACGACGCGAACGACGACAAGTCTGGCGACGCCGAGGAGGCCGACATGGACGAGGGAGACGCCGGCGAGGGCGGCCAGGAGGACGAGGAGGAGACCAAGGACGGCGAGGAGAAGGAGGGCGACGACGGCGAGGGCGAGGAGGAGAAGGAGGAGGAGGACTCTTCGGCCGAAGACGAGGACGACGTGGGTCTGCAGGACGACGATGTCAAGCAGAAGGACGACAAGGAGGGTCTGGACGACCATGTTGACGACACCGAGGTGTTGGAGCTTCCCGAAGACATGAATCTCGACGGCGAGGGCGACGACAAGGACGACGGCGAGGACGACGAGTTTGACGACGGGCTCGACGGCGACGAGGAAGAGGAGGACCAGCAGGACGGCGAGGGCGACGACGAGGAGATGAACGACGTGGACGGTCTGGGCGACGAGGACGGCGAGGAGGACAAGGACGACGACGAGAACATTGACGAGGACGAGGGCGGCAACGGCGAGGTCAACGACGACGAGGTTGAGGACGCCGACGAGATGGACGAGGGTGCGGACGAGGACAACACCAAGGAGGACGCCGAGCAGGACGCCCAGGACGACCTGCCCCAGGACGGCCAGCACAACGAGGACGGCGAGGATCTGGACGTGGACATGGACGGTCTGCACGGCCAGGACGACCAGGGCGCCCAGGAGGACGACAACGACGAGGCGGCCGTGAAGCAGGACTCCGGCGAAAAGGGCTCGGGCAACGACGTGGACTCCAAGGACGAGGAGAACGACGTGGGCGGCTCCGGCCAGACGCAGAGCAACAAGGAGGACGACGACGACGAGGCCAAGGAGGACCAGGACGCCGAGGACGAGGGCGAAAAGGCTGCAGTCGACTCGCTCAAGCAGCTGGGCGACGCGCTCAAGGAGTTCCACAAGAAGAAGGAGGAGATCCGCAACGCCAGCACCGACGAGCCCGAGGACGACTCCGCCGGCGCCAACCCCCAGGAGTTTGAGCACACGGACGGGCCCGACTCCAAGCACGATACCCAGGCCATGGGCTCGGCGGACCGCGACATCAAGCAGGACATTGACGACGACATGGCTCTGGAGGACGAGGACGAGGACCAGCGGGGCGAGCGCAAGGTGGAGAAGCCCGAGCAGGCGGAGATCAAGGAGGAGGAGGACGACGACGACAAGATGGAGGAGGAGGGCAACCCCGACACGGACAACAAGGAGGGAGCTGCTTCTGCCAAGGCTGCCGAGGACGCCGAGGACGACGAGGACGACGAGGACGACGAGGACGTGGACAACAAGGTCAAGGCTGAGATGGATCAGATGTACGACGACGACGACGAGGTTGACGACGAGCTCAAGGAGCTGACCATCAAGGCGGAGGACGAGGAGACGGCGCTTTTGTCGCTGTCTGACTCGCGAGACGCCTGGAAGAACTACCAGGCTTCCACGGCGGATCTGGCCACGACTCTGTGCGAGCAGCTGCGGCTGATTCTGGAGCCGACCCTGGCTACCAAGATGCGCGGCGACTTCAAGACCGGAAAGCGGCTCAACATGAAGCGAATCATCCCCTACATTGCGTCGTCTTTCAAGAAGGACAAGATTTGGATGCGGCGAACCAAGCCGTCCAAGCGACAGTACCAGATTATGATCTCTGTGGACGACTCCAAGTCCATGAACGAGTCGCCGCAGTGCGTGGATCTGGCGTTCCAGTCCATTTCGCTCATTTCCAAGGCTCTCACCCAGCTGGAGTCCGGTCAGTTGGCGGTCATGAAGTTTGGCGAGACGGCCGAGCTGGTGCATCCGTTTGAAAAGACCTTCTCCGACGAGTCGGGTGGCGATTTGGTCCACAACTTTTCTTTCAACCAGGACAAGACCAACGTGCAGCGTCTGGTTTCCAAGTCCATCGACATTTTCCAGCAGCAAAAGCTGGGAGGTGCCGAGCTGTGGCAGCTGCAGATTATCATTTCCGACGGTATTTGCGAGGACCACGACAAGCTCAAGCAGCTGGTTCGACACGCGCGAGAGCAGAAGATCATGCTGGTCTTTGTCGTTATCGACGCTCTGTCGGCTGGCTCTGCTTCTGGCAGCACTGGCGGCTCTTCCATCACCGAGATGAAGCAGGCCAAGTACACCAGCGTTGGAGACCAGATGGTGCTCAAGATGGAGAAGTATCTCGATACCTTCCCGTTTGAGTTCTACGTGATTGTGCGAGACATCAAGGAGCTTCCTTCAGTTCTGTCTTCTGTTCTGCGACAGTTCTTTGCCGAGGTTGCAGATTTGTACTAGTGGAGGATTGGAGGAATATGGAGGAATATGGAGGAGTGTTTTTGAGAAGGATGAATTTTAATTGATTATGTTTTGTTTTATTTTTTTATATTGTAGTTTATGGGACTATCTCATTGTACAATTTTTGTATCATTAACTGTTTGGACTTGCCTCACCAAATTCTTTTTTTAAAGGTCCATACAAAACAGGATAAAAGTTGGCTAACGATTATTTCAATTGACTATTCTGACTTGATACGCGATTTTCTGATTATTGCACTTTACAGAATTTCTCTAGCACTTCTTCAATGTCATTTATAAGGAGATTGGCTTACTAATGATAAAATAAGGTAGATTGATGAAATACGAAATATTGCATTTGGCGAGGTTGTTGTACCAATGTTGTAGAAGAAAGATGCCAAGTGAACGGCAAATGATATTAGGAGAGCTTCCAGCTTTGATACTCTGATGACTTTGATCATTCTCTTACGAATGTACTTTTCAGAACATGAACTGTTTATTGGCTGAGTATTATCAGTTGGCCTCATGAAGCATTATGAATTTTCGGCAAAGACTCGTGTTAGAGACAAAATGCATCCAATTGATTCAAATTGCGGCCTATAGATAAAAGACTAGGTACCGACTCTCATGTAATCAGTAATATTTATGTGGACAAATTTCTCGTGCTTTATATACCTTCCTCCTATAGTAATGTTGCAAAAAAAAAACCTGTACAGTCGATAAGCCATGTGTAGTTTCTTGCCTCGTATCTCATACAATAAGACGGTTCAAGGACTGAGACAAATACTTTCGGATATATTGTACCATTCCAAAGCAACCGGAGCACTTTCAGCCCCCTCAGATGTCTCTAGCCGGAGATATACTTGCTTCTGTGATTCTCAAAAAGACTGAAAAGAAATCGGCACAACCTTGTCTTACTTAATTTAATTTAATTAAAAAAGAAAAGAAAAAGAGAAAAAAAAGAAAATTAATTGTTATTTTAATTTGAATATTAAACTAATATTTAAATATATATAAATCAAAAATGGATAATTAAAATAAAATAAAATGTAAAGAAATAAAATAATAAAGAATTTGAATGATCTTTACATAAATTAAATCAAATTAAATAAAAATAGAAATATATATAAAGAAAAATAAAAAATAAAAATAAATAAAATAAAATAAAATAAAATAAAAATGAATTTAAAAGAATTTAAAAGAAAAAAAAAGAAATTGAAAAGAAATTAAAATAAATTACAAAGAATATAAGAGAAATTCAAATTCATTTATATTAAATAAGAATTAAATATTTAAATAAAGAAAATGAGAATGAAGATGTAGCAAATCAAATCAAATCAAATCAAATCAAATCAAATCAAATCAAATTAATCAAAAAGAATAAAAACTAAAAATAAAGCTCAGAAGAGCACCGGATGGTACCGTTTCATACCAGGATATCACTTACCGTACCAGGTAAATATGCCTCTATCAAATAAAATGGCACGCTGATGATTGGAATGGCAGTGGGTATGCAAAGTAGTACCATGGGTAAACCGGTAACACGTTACTTGGTATCAGGGTATCATTTCAATTCGCTAATTCAAAAGCATCAGGTGCTGGGGTTTGGATGGGGTTTGCCAACGATAAGCCTTTCTGTGATCATCTGACACTGGGTAATGGAGAAGTTGTCATGATCTTGTCAGTGTAGCTTTCAAGGCCATGTTTCTGAATGGATTCACTGGCAGGTGAAAGACAAGGCTTATGGCAGAATGCCTTTGAGAACAGTCGTAGGCTTGGAAAACTCCCGAGGATAGCGAGGCATAACCATCAACCTACTACCAGAGGCAAGAAATTCTCTCAAAGCGGTGTTGCAATAGGCATGGTGGTTCCAAGGTTGGCCTCCCAATCAGACAGTCCCCAGACAAGTGGCCTAGTACAGAGAGTCAAGGTCCTGAGCAAGTAGGAGTGACTGCAGGAGTGTGGATCGGTGACCTTTGAAAAGAACGCCGGGGACTTGACGGCAACAGTCTTGGCGAACACTCTCTGGCCTCCAGCGATAATGCTGAACATTGTTGGTGAGCTGGGAAACCGCATCGCATAGGGTTGTGAGCCAGCTTTCCTCCTCAGAGGTGCTCTTGAAAGCCTGGGTCTCGTGATGAACTTCAGGCCTATGACTGTATGAGGTACCCAGGTGAAGGTAATGTCGGGGGGATGTCGAGAGGAGCGTGTATGGAGGTGTCAGATGTTTAGGGGACACTGACTTTCGAAGAGATTACCCGATTAGGACATAACCTTAACCTTAAATTATCGGGGAAACACGATAATGCCCTCGGAAAAAGAAGTTTCCGGGGGCACTCTGATGTTTCATGGCGACCTGAGGGGGTTAAAAGAAAAGTTTTTGCCAGCAGACTAGTATCGCTCCTTGGTGGTATCACCAAGGACTTGAAGCTCCTGCAGATGGGCTGCAGGCCATGCTTCTCGGGTTGAGCCGTCCCACCGATTTTTTTGGATTTTTTCCTTTTTCGATTTTTTTTCGTTTTCTGGGTTAGTAAAGAAGACGAAGTTGCCTGTGAAGACGGTGTCAATCGAGAGAAGAACGTGAACTGTGTGACTGACACCTGGCCTGGATATCAATCACACAATGTGTCACGACAGCTTGGATGAAACCTAGCCTAGGTTTCAACCTAACTGTCGTTCGACATGACACAGAGGGACCACAGGGACTGTGTAGTTGACGCCTGGCCTGGACATCAACTGCACCGTGACTGTGATAGCTCTTGTAACCTTGTTCCGTTCTTCGTCTCTTTCTGTCGTTCCTTGTCGTTTGTTCACAAGTACTCACTTAGTGTCCTTTGGGTGGCAGCCAGCCAAGGCACGTTCATGGGGAACGGGAGGCTGGCTTCCGGGGCGAGAGAGATGACCAAAGTGAACCTAGGAACGTCGCTTTTGACGTCGACGTCTTCGGCTACCAGAGTCGATGACCATCTGCTCTCGGAGGGCGCGGAGGTCGGCCGCTTCGCAGAGCTCGAGGTACTCTTCGAATGTGAGAGTGAGGGGGAGAGTGGAGAAGTTGGTAGTGATAGCAGTCATTGAGAAATCTGGGGGAGAAGAAGAACGGAAGTTGGGCGTTTTCAAAGGTCTTATATACTTGGGGATGTTGGGATGTTACACAAACCCGATTTCGTATAGTTGAACAAGTAAAGGAAATGTTACTCTTAAATATTGAACGAATCAATTGAGGTTGGCCATAGAAGACTTGTGTGATACCTGGCGATGTATTGCTCCATCGTGAGTAGTGAGAGAAATTGGAGGTTTGCTTTAGTAGTGCAATTGTCTTGTCACCTGGAACGGCACTTTTGTGACTGTGTAGGCGTATATGGGATGAGTTCACTGTATGTAGAGAGGCTGTCAAGGGTATATGGAGAAAACCAGACTTGTAGTTGCGATATTGAATATCTGAAAAGTGCATACTGTCCAGAATCCAATTTCACAAACACTGGTGCTATCAAAATTTCTCCAGCCTTTCCCAGCAAAGTGTCCTGTTTTCCAACAACTTGTTACATCTTCACCAAACCAAAAAGTTAGCTACCAACTGCAATGATACCAACCAGGAATATCGTACCAAGCAGACCAAAAAAGTAGACCGTCTCCACGGATCTCAAGCAGTTATCTTGATGAGAGCGTGATGTGATAGCCCCTACACTATATCGGATATTTCTTATGAAAAGATGAGTTTAATCTGGGGATCAAGATGTGCCGTTATTGTCACGTGACAAATTTATTAGCAATTCCTAGAAAAAAAAAGAAAAAAACAAATATAAGAAGAAAACAGACACAATATCACTGCAATTTAAGAGAGAGAGTGATAGTGTATTTTGACTGTTCTTGGGGAGTTTTCATGTCTACAAAGTACTTATTGGTTTCCAGTTTCAAGCTCAGTATCTCTCAAATAGTTTAGTATGCTGATCAAAACAACTGTTGGAGGGATAAAATAGTGAATGCAACTTTTGGGGGCATAAAAAAACGAAAGAAAAAGATGTCGATACAATCAAAATGAACGCTATCGAATTCGTCAGTTAAAATTGATTAGAACACCTCAAAACAGGATTTGATCAACCCTCTAGCTCTAAAGTTCATAAAGTTATGGAATGAAATACAGTTCAATGAGAACGTAAATATTGAGGTTACAATGTCACTCCAAATGACTTGTTGGTCGAGATAAAAGAAATCTGAAGAGTGCATCTTTGTCTGAGTTCCATTCTACATAAGTTAGTATAACTTGTGGGTTGATGGAGTCCCTAATTGAGATTCTGGACTGTCCTGTTTGGAGCGACCCACATTTACGTTGTCTAAGTTGACATGACATAGCTTTGAAATTAATTTTAAATGTATGCATACGGATCATGTATAACGGGTTTAACACATGGATGTCTACAACATCATGAGTTTTGACACAAGAGCCGAGATAACAATCCTACATTGATCTCTGGAGAGTGGAGACCAACTTCCAACTTTAGAATTTCCCAAAACCTACGAGGTGTCACCGAAATCGTAGTTGTAGTGTGAGTGTGATAGTTTGGTTCAGACTTATATATACATCTGGAAGACGCTGCGAAAAGAGTATTGTAATTTGAACAAAACTATTTAACTAACAATTCTGTATACATATTCTGCACCAAGTTTCTGCTCCACAATCTGTTACCCTCATCTAGATATCGCTCATCTTAAACTATCACTCCTGAACCATCTCTCAGATCAACCTCTTTGAAAAGTGCTACAGTTGTGCCAGAACCAATCCAAAGAGTGCGTTCTACTCAGAATCACATATTTAATCCAACAATGACATCAATTTTACCCCAGTACTGTACTTCATCTTAAGCTCTCACCTTTTTGTTTTCGTCTAGAAATTGCGCCGCCATTATCAGTCATTATCAGCCACTCTAATTTTTGTTGGGTTTCGACCCTGCATAACTTCAATAGATAATACCCCTTTCACCCTCACCAAAATATTGGCCTCAAACGACGAGTAATTCCGGAACGGTCAAGCCGAGACTGCAAAACTCCAAAACCGCGTATTATGAACCCACACGCAATCACATTTGAGGCCTCATTGTTGTGAAGGGTGGCCAAGACCCAGAAACATGTCATCGGCAGAGACGTATCCGCCTGTGCAGAGGATGAAAAAGCAAAAAAAAACAACTAGCTGGAATCAAATTCACGAGCCAGAGTGACGTGAATGACACGAGTGCTAAAAGACACAAAAGCGAGTGACAAGAGACGGTGTTGGTCACAGAAAGATGACACGTACACCGACATGCGTTCTGTGGTGTTGGTGACACAAACTGAGGCCAAATCTCGAGACACAAAAGAAGATGTTCACTTGACCCACAAACGTTCTTTGGGAGGGGAAAAGCGGATAACGGCTGTGTCCAACCAGGGCCAAAGGAACGAACAGAATGAATAAGAAGCAACAATCAAAAAAGGCTCAGGTAATACAATATTACAGAATAAAGAGTCTTGATGAAACTCTATAGACAAGACAGGCATGCACTACAGTACATTAGATAATGTGGGGTAAAGCAACATCATTGGAAAAAGCAGGCCAAGCCAGACGAGGCAAAAAAGGACTCAAAACGACGATAAAAGCGCGAAAACGGCTCTTCTTCCATTCTACAGTGCCGCCACGAGTCCCCCGAAGCCACACATCCACTCTTACGACCCTCAAACACCCCCAAACACCCCTCCATCACTCCCTGTCGATCACTCATCAGACTTTACCCGCCTAAACCTAGAATTCCTTGTTTCTCTCCATTTATCTGCAGGCTGTGTTTTTCATTTTCCCCCATGTATATATATACTTGACTAGTCACATGGCACTTTGCTGTGCTACACTTCCCCTCATTCAGTTTTCTTCTTCTTCCTCAACACTAACACAAACACAAACACAAAGACAATGCTGCAGCTACTGGGAATCGTGCTGCTGGCTCTGACTACGGCGTTTGTCGCCCAGACGGCCTACAACAAGTACGAGTACCACCGCAAAGTGAAACAGTTCAAATGTGGCGAAATCGCGGTGGCAGACACGGGTTTCCTGGGCTGGAAGGGTCTCCGACAGGTGCTACACGTGTTCCACGAGAAACTGGGTCCCCAGGCCATCAAGGAGCGAATTGACAAGTATGGAAAAACATACCTGTTCCACATTGGCCCCACGCCTCTCATTTCCACTATTGAGCCCGAGAACATCAAGGCCATGCTGGCCACGCAGTTTAAGGATTTTTCGCTCGGAACCAGATACAGAGCTTTGGCACCGACTCTTGGAGACGGCATTTTCACTCTTGACGGACCCGGATGGACCCATTCCAGGGCTCTGTTGCGACCCCAGTTTGCCCGCGAACAGGTCTCTCGACTGGACTCGCTCGAACAGCATTTCCAGATTTTCGCCAGATGTATCGACAAGGAGATGGCTGAGCGAGGCCACGACGAGCGGGGGTTCGACATCCAGAGTCTGTTCTTCCTCATGACGCTGGATACCGCCACCGAGTTTCTGTTTGGTTCTTCTGTCGACTCGCTGGTAGACTTTCTCGACGATCCGTCTGTCAAGACTGGCGATCATGGAGGAATTGACGAGCAGTCTCGCCGCGGATTCAACAACGCCTTCAACCAGGCCCAGCACCTGTGTGCTCTTCGGTCGCGTCTGCAGTCGCTGTACTGGATTGTGGGCTCGGTTATCAAAAAGGAGCCGTTTGCCAGACACAACCACGACGTCAAGACCTTTGTGGACTTTTACGCTGCGCAGGCTCTCAAGGCCCGCAAGGAGAAAAACATGGACCTCATGAACAACGACCAGTACATTTTCATGTACGAGCTGGTCAAGGAAACCACCAACCCCGTCACTCTCAGAGACCAGATGCTCAACATTCTGCTGGCCGGACGAGACACCACGGCGTCAATGATGTCGTGGATCTACTTCCGTCTGGCCCGCGAGCCCGAGCTGTATGCCAAGCTGCGGGAGGCGGTGCTTGAGGACTTTGGAACTGGTCCCGAAAACATTACTTTCGAGACCCTCAAGCAGTGCGACTACCTCCGATACGTGCTCAACGAGGCCCTGAGACTGTACCCAGTGGTGCCTGTCAACGGCCGAACCGCTACTCGAGACACGACTCTTCCGCGAGGAGGAGGTCCTGACCAGAGCCAGCCCATTTTCGTGCCCAAGGGCCAGACAATCTCGTACTCGGTGTACTGGACGCATCGAGACAAGGAGCACTGGGGAGATGACGCCGAGGAGTTCCGGCCCGACCGATGGGACCCCCGAAACGGATCCACTATTGGTAGGGGATGGGAGTACCTGCCGTTCAATGGAGGTCCTCGAATCTGTCTTGGCCAACAGTTTGCTCTTACCGAGGTGGGATACATTCTCAGTCGGCTGGTTCAGACTTATGAGTCTCTGGACACTGGAGATAACCGGCCTCTTCCTCCCAGATACAACCACGCTCTCACTATTTGCCATGACGACGGTGTGTGGGTGAAGCTGTACAAGGGCGAGAAGGCTCATTGATTAGGTGACTTTATTTATACAAATGTTGAACGTTTTGAATTGTGATTGGACAAGGGTAGTGAGTTTAGTGAGTGAGGAATTGCATTCTATTATATATATACGTAATTAATTTTATACGAGTAGGGATAGGCTTGGACTCTATTAGAGATGGAGATTAGCAAGTGAAAACAGTGGTTCAAACACAACGAGTATTGATAGCTGAACAAAAAGAAGAAGAGCAAAATACCCCCTGGCCACCTAGGAGTAGAACGCCCTTTTCAAAATCGCATTAGCTCGCTTATCGAGTCTTTTCGTTACAGCTTTTTGGATGCTATTGAAACTCACTTCAGATCATATCAGTATAAGGACTTGAAATTAGAACAGATACGAAAAGAAAAAGAAGGTGGAGAAATAAATTACAAACAAACAAATACAATCTAAAGATTTTTACCGTTAAAAACTCACTCATCTTTCATCAAAAGTCAGTCAACCAAAACATATCAACTCGGTCAAATCTCGGAAAAAATCCTTTTCAAGAAAACCATGACAATCTAAAGCTCTTTTTATATACGAAGCCACATTTAAAAATGCCAATCCAACTATACAAATCTCTTCAACTGATTCCGTTTCAAAATCTGATTTTTCCACCCATTTTCCACTTACATGTCCCATGCACAGTTTCAGAAACTCTCAAACTTGCAGTCAGCACTCACTTGACACACAATTCACTCCAACACAACTACGCAAAATGTCTCACAAACAAGCAGGCCAACCCAACAACATTCTGTTTGTCAAGAACCTGCCGTATGAGACCACATCCGACGAGCTGTACGAGCTGTTTGGTCGATTCGGCGCAGTTCGGCAGATTCGAGCGGGATCTGAAAAAGACACTCGAGGCACGGCTTTTGTGGTCTATGAGGACATTGGCGACGCCACCGAAGCCGTGAAAACGCTGTCTGGATTCAACTACAAGACGAGATACTTGGTGGCGCTGTTCCACTCGCTGGAGCAGATGGACAAGACTGCAGGTGCGCTTGAGGCTCGAAGGGCCAAGTTGGAGGAACTCAAGCAGGAGCACGGACTCGAGTAAGAAGGTTTATCGGTCCAGAAAGCACGGCGTTTTGTGTTACTGTCAAATTTGAACACGTGGCATGATCTTGTCCGTCTGAATGTCTGAATTGGTTCACGTCGAGGTTGTGGTTCTGATCAGGATCCAGGATGTGATCCACTATCCATGGGAGGATGCGCTAGGAAAGGTGAGTGCATCTTAAGCACACGTGGTACATATGTTTTGTGTATGTACACCGTCTAAGGGCGTCAGAAGAGCGTCCTTGGTGTCGGGTGTCCTTGGTGTCGGGTGTCCTTGGTGTCGGGTGTCCTTGGTGTCAGAAGAGTGTCCTCGTGTCTGAGGTACTACTGTACACCGAGCCAGGACCTGAACGAGGGCAATAAAGTGCTTGCACTGTAACTGCAACAGTAGCTACAACACTAGCTGCACACGGCCATTAAAAGCACGCTGTAAAAAAGCCAGATCGCACCTGAGCCCAACACGTCATATCTACTATTAAATTACCTATAATTTTAAACCAACTGCTTTCTGCTGCCTCGGAAAAAGACCTGGACAATGGTCACCTGGCACACGGAGATGCCGACCATGAGCACAATCTCGAGCACAGAGAACCAGTAGATTCGCGACTCGGTGCTCTCCACGGTGGCCTTGTTTCGGGCCTCCCGCACCTTGAGGTACCGCATGTCCGACAGAATATGGTCCACCTTGGGGGCAATCTTGTTGAGCGAGTTTTCGATGGACGCGTGCTCGGGCCGCTCCTTGTTGAGGTCCGAGGGCAGCTCCGCCCGGATCTCCTCCTGCTCCATCTTGATCTCAAAGTCCACCACCTTTTCGTCAAACGTGGACATGTGGTTGTTGAAGCAGAACTCGTACTCGCCGCCCTGGTCCGACGTCATGACGTACTCGTCCATCTTGGCCGTCTTGTCGTAGGAAATGTGGCCGGCAGGCGTCTTGACTCGGGCTCGAATGTCAAAGTTGCCTCCCTTCTGGACGGCGTAGTAGAAGAGAATCTTCTGGCCGGCCCGCTGGAGCTGCGCGTTGAAGCAGAGCACCTCCTGGGGTTTGACCTTGACCTGGAACGCGGTGGCGGACACCACAACGGCCATGAAAGCGCACAAAATCAGCTGGAGGAGTTTCATGTCGCGGGGTTGTGGGATGTGGAGGTGGAATCAATGACACGTCGCGTGGGAGTTGGATAGAGAGAGACCTGCAGGCGAACGTTAAAGTTGGCAGGGTAACTGGGCGTGGGGGGGGGGCCGATAAACGGCGTTTGGGGGTTTTCGGGGGTTTTGAGCGCTGATCCGGACTCAGATCGCGTCAATCAGCCGGATTGCGCTTCTTCCCGTTGCAAAACACGTTTTTTGCGGCTTTTGGAGTGTCCGCCTTGAGTTGCTAATGTTCCCTTTTTTCTGAATCATGTGTCCAAACTCAGTTTCGAGTTTCGAGTTTCCAGTCCCAAGTTTTGAATTTTCAACTTTTGATTCAAGTTCCAGTTCAATTTGATGGAAGAAAGTTCGAGTTTCAACTTCCAGTCGTCCCAGTTCCAATTTCAAATTCCCAATAGCGCGCGCTTCTCCAGAAAATTTAAAAGTCGTACGAAATAAAACGCATAGAAAAAAAAAGCGTACATGTAATTATCTAAACCCCCTACAGACATTCCAACAAGGGGTATTTGAGATTGCAGGTACATATATATATATATAGCTATTCATATCGCCAGAGAGTCTTCAAGACGCATCGATTTCTTTTCAGTCAGCCACCCAACCCCAACTGCCTGAAACACTCCTCCTTACTCATGCAGTCGCCTCACTGCATCTATAAAACAGCCAAGTAGTTTTTCTGTTTTCAACGTCTGCACCGCTACAAAATCGCTCCAAAAGCAGTCGCGCCCAGCTGCCCGTCAACACATGGCCTGGCCACCACCCAAGCGCCACAGACCGCTCTCCGACGATCCGGACCCGTTCGCAATACCAGATGGAGACGTCGAGTCCGAGTGGGAAGAGACCTTTTCGTCTCCGTCTCCACTGGCCGAAGAAGAGGAACCACACGAGGAACCACAAGACCGGTGCCAGGGGCAGGACCAGCAGGGGGGACACAAAAGGCATCGACACGATGACAGCCAGGACGAGACACAGATGACAGAGCTTCTGAAACGAGTGCCCCAGAGCGAGCTGATTCTGTCCCACGTCTTCACAGAGGGACTGCTGGACGTGGCCAGACAGGGACACATCCAGTCGCTGGTTTCCGCGCCACCCATGCCCTTCCACCCGGAAGTGGCGCCCTACATTTACCGTTCGATCCGGACGTTTATTCCCAGAGTGGAGCCCGAAAAGCCGCACAACGGAGGCCTCATGTCGCTGATCCAGCGGCTCAACGACGTGGAAATCGAGTACAACTCCATCGTTTCCGTGTCCAACAACCGCACCAACGACATCTGGAACGACATGATGCACATGGGGCTGCCCTCGCTCGCAGGAGTCCCAGTTCAGGGGGACTGGCTGGACCGCCGTGAGCAGCTGGTGCGGTTCGCGTTTGGAACACAAACGTCCGAGCTGGCCGCCAAACTCTATCTACGACTGGAACCGTCGCGATGCAGCTCGTTTGCCGAGTACATGCGCACAATCTCCTGGGCGTGGTTCCTGGCAGGCGGCAACTTCAACCTGCACTTTCCCTTTAGCAAGCTGGACGCGCTTCTGGGCAAAAACGTGGCCTGGGACGCAATTGAGCACGGCGTCGACACCCCAGCCCACTGGGTGGACAGATGGAGCCGAAAGGTGCAGGACCAGTGGGACGAGGCTGTGGCCAGATACGTGCCTCCGGTGACCTATGTCTCCAACGAACCGGCTGCTGAATCCAGAACGGCCTCCCCGCAGCAACAGCATACCCAACCCAGGCATCCGGCGACGCCAAGCACGCCAAGAGCTTCAGTTCCGAGCATACCACCAATGGCCATGGCCAAGGGGGTCGGTGTGAGCGGGAAACTGGCGTTCCAGCGATTCACCGCAGGCTACTGTACCGTCTGCGGACTGCCTGGCCACTTTAGTAGCGCGTGTCCTCATCTCCCGGACTTTGAACGGGGCCCCATGCTTTATGCACAACAGGTGGGAATCACCGAACAATTATACAACCAGAGAATGGAGACAGGTTGCTGTGTTCTCTGTGGAGAAGCGTTCAAGTATACTCACGACTGCCAACTGTATCAGTTTGACGAAAACGGCCTGGTGCCTCCCTCCTCAAACAACTGGGACCAAACCGAACAGGACTACGTGCCAAGCAGTACTTCCAACTCCCGCACACAGTCTCCACACGCTGCAGAAGCGACAGCGACCGATAAAACTGCTTCTAGTCCACTTATGGAGACTCCAGAGCACGCTGTGAGTCGGTCTAGAGCCGCCAAACGACGCAGCGAGGGTCTATGTGCTACATGTGCCAAACCCACCCACGGCAAATGTACCAGTTCTCCCAAACTATACAACCATGCTCTGGTGGAGGGTGCAGTGTCGAGAGGAGTGCCACTGGAGCTGGCCATCAGTCGCGATTTCAGCTCGGCCTGTACGATATGTGGATTCAAAAACCATAGAAGCTCCGTCTGCCGAAACGCGCCAATAAAGGTGGAAGTGGAACAGACCAGACCCGGGTGTCGGCTGCAGATGCGAGCAAAGAAACTGAAAGTGCCGGCTGCCGCCATTGAATCGCGTTTGCGACGGTCCAGATGTCCAGTGTGCAACGGAATCAAGGGCCACGACGCCTTCTTTTGCCCAAACAAGGCTGTGATAACGCGCACTGACCCCAGCCCCGTGTCGACGGCCATGCGAAGAGGTGTCCAGGAAGGTCTGGCGTACAAGAGATCTCTAGCATGTAGCTGCTCGCTCTGCGGACAGTTTCGACACTCGGAGGAAGAGTGCACCAACGAAGTCGACACCTCGACGCCTGCGGAAGCTAGCATGGTGACGGTGGCGGTCCAGGCGCACTACATTTTCAAAAAACTTGCGCAGGAACGTCGGCTGGCCAAATGCTGCACCGTGTGCGGTCTCAAGACGAAAAGCAAGCTTCATCGCCAGGTGTTGGGGTACTGTTCCGTTGACCCAAACCCCGTTCGAGGCCCCATGCACGATGCCAAAAGAGCAGGAGTGCCAAAAGCTCTGGCTTGTAACCGACTAAATGCGCGAATGTGCACAGTATGTGGCGGAAATGTGCACCTATACAATTCGTGCGAAGACGAGCCAGACCTAACAACCGAGCCGCACATGGAAGCCACAAGTCGAGGCATTCCTCTGAAAGAAGCCGTTTATAGAGTCAGACTGGGGCTGTGTGCACTATGTTGCTACCAAGCCCATCCAGACGAAGACTGTCCTGGACCCGTGGTCATGCCCAGTGAACGCAGCTATGGGGAAATTGAAGACAGAGATACGGGTTGAATTGCCTGAGGCATATCCACTGGAAGTTCACAGCTGAGTGGAATAATTTTCATGGGTTCTTTCGAGTCATAAGCTACACTACTGTTGATTCCATTCAGTACGCTCAATGTGAAGACACTCCTTCATGCGACATCAAAACAGTGTTAAACCTCAGAGACAGTGAGGTAAGAACGAAAGCAGTGCACCAATCACACTAATGAGACGAGTACTACAGTGGTAATGGTGGAGTTTCTTTGTTTCGAGTGGACACACTTCACATTAAAACTGTTCCTCATCTCTCCCTGTTCTCATCAAGACTCATGATGAGACATTACGAACAATAATCAGTAAACTACAGCCATCAGGCTGGGATAAGTGCTACATCAGAACCAATCGAACCAGCACCACATAATACTATCTATTTATTTGCTATTTCATACAGCATCTTAGCATCTCATATACCCTTGCTGCACCATACGATCTTGTACTTTTACGCACAGTACGACGACTCACAGTTCGAATACCTCAAAAGTGTCCAACTGTACTTGTTTTGTTTTTATTACCAGTATACGTACACAAGCTAGTGCTTGGCGAGCCACTCGCCAACAAGAGCACCATCTCGCTCAACCCAGGCAGCTCGGGACTTGATAAAGTCCTTGGCCTGGCCAAGAGATCGGTCGAAACCATCAAGGTCCTTGCCAGTGAAGAACTGCTCAACATCGTCGAGAGCCTTCTGGGAAGAAAACTGTCGAAGAGACAGCTTGAGGTATCGCTCAAGAACAACCATGTTGGCACCAAGCTTAGAAACAACACCGTTGTCCCAGTTGGTCTTGATGAACTCCCACTGAGTCCATCGGGCCTTTTTGTTGTTGACAAGAGAGCCACCGAGGAAGTGCAGGTTCATGGGGGCGATGGTCAGCAGCATATCGACAGATCGCTTGATGAGAGCAGATGACTGAACGGCACCGAGAGAAGACAGAATGATCTCAATGGAATCAACGGAAGAGGGGGCCTCAAGCTCCTTAACGAGAGCGTCAAAGGCAGCTGTGGACTTGGCCTCGTCGGGCTGGGAAATGGCAGTTCGGAAAACAGCAATTCGAATAGAGGGGTGGATGGCAGACTTGTCGCCAGCAGCCCACTTGTCAAACAGAGACACCAGGTGGGAGGTGACAGAGTCAACACCGAGACCAGCAGCGGTGCCAAGAAGTCGGGTTCGAAGCTGGGAGTCGAGGAAGTTATCCTTGTCGGTAAACTCCAGACCAACCTTGGACAGGATGGGGCCAATTAGCTTGGCAGTGAAGGCATCAATGGTCTTCTGGGTGTCCTCAGACTGCTCAAACCACGCAGATCGAATGGTGGCGAGGGCATCGAGAATAGAGGTCCACACAATGGGGTCCTCCTCGCCAGAGAGCTGAGAAACGAAAGAGAGCAGGCCAACGGTGGAGGAGTAGCCAGCAATGGAGGTGGCGAGAGCATCAGAGATGATGCCAACACGGTCCTCGGAAGAAAGCTTGTCAAGGTGGTGACCAAAGGACTCCAGTCGAGCAACAGAGTAGTTGCATCGGTAGAAGCCGGTTCGGTTTCGGTTCAGCTTGAAGAAGCCGTCGTGGGCAACACCAGAGATGGAGGTCTCCTTGACATCAAAAGAATCAGAGTTGCTGGAAGGCTCCTCGCCAGCATTGGCAGAGACAACCTCAAGAGGAATCCACCACAGAGTCTCATCCTCAGACTCCTTGACGTCGCCAGTTGCAAGGAATCGCTGCTGCTTGATGGTAGCAGTGGAGCCTTCGTTCTCGGTCACGTTAACAACGGGGTAACCAATCTTCTTGATCCACGACTCCATGAGAGCGTTGACGTCCCGGCCAGAGGTCTCGGAGATGGCAGTCCAGAGGTCGGCGGTGTGAGCGTTACCGTAAGAGTGCTTCTTCAAGTAAGCAGCGACACCCTGCAGGAAGACATCATTACCAAGAGTGTTACCAAGCATTCGAATGGTGGAGGCACCCTTGAGGTACGAAATGGCGTCAAAGATCTGGTCAATGTCCTTGGCAGAGGTCACGGGGACCTCAATGGGGTGGGAGGCTCGCACAGAGTCCAGCTGCAGGGCCTCCTCCATGTTCTCGGCGACAAAGGCGGTGAAAACATGCCAGTCGGGGAACAGACGGTCAATGGCGTACCATCCAACCCAGGTGGCAAAGCCCTCGTTGAGCCAGAGCTCGTCCCACCAGTCCATGGTGACGAGGTTGCCAAACCACTGGTGGGCCACCTCGTGGGCAACGACGTAGGCCACTCGCTGCTTGTAGGCGGCAGCAGAGGTCTTTTCGTCAAACAGAACGGCGGTGGTTCGGTAGGTGATGAGGCCCCAGTTTTCCATGGCGCCGTGGGAAAACTCGTGGCATGCGAGCAGATCCATCTTGGGCAGCACGTAGTCGATCTGGAACACCTCCGAGAAGAGGTCAATGACCTTCTTGGTCACGTCCAGAGCAAACAGACCCTGCTCCTTGAGGCCCTTGGTGGTGTAGACTCGCACAGGCAGCTTTCGGCCGTTGTATGACTTGTCGGTAAAGTCCTCCACGTACTCAAACTCACCGCAGGCCCACGCCAGCAGGTAGGTGGACATTTTGGGTGTGGTGTCAAAGGTGACGGTCTTTGTGGCGGCGGCGTCGGAGGGGCCCTTGGTGGGGCCCTTGGTGGGACCCTTGGACGGACCCTTGGAGGGGCCCTTGGTGGCGCCGCTCTTCTTGCCGTCGGTGGGGGCCTTTGAGGCCACGACGGGCATGTTGGAGATGACCTCCCAGGCCTCGGGCACGGTCACGGACACGTCAAAGGTGGCCTTGAGGTTGGGCTCGTCCATGCAGGGGAAGGCTGCTCGGGCGTCGGTGGCCTCGAACTGCGTGGACAGCTGGATCTTGTCGTTGCCGTCGGCGTCCTTGTACGACGACTTGTAGAAGCCGGACATGTTCTGCTGGATGACTCCGGAGTAGAGAATCACGGCGGTGACAGAGGTGGCGTTGGCGGGGATTTCGGACTTGAGCGAGATGGCCACGGTGTCGTTCTTCTCGTTGTAGTCGATGGAGTCCACGTCGATGGCAATTTCCGTCTTTGTGGCGTCTGCCTTGACCTCTACGCTGTCGAGTTTGAGGTCCTTGGCGTTGAGGTCAATGGTGTTTGTGGCGGAGTTGACATCGAACTTGATGGCGACACGGCCCTTGAACGTGAACGCCTCAATGTCAATGTCGTAGACACTGACGTTGTAGTTTGTGGGCTTGAGATGCGAGGGTAGTGTGTCTCGAGCCATTGTTTTGGAAAAAACGTGTGAGTGTGAGAGTACTCTGTAGTGTGGAGAGAAGAGAGTTTGATAAAGCTACGGCAGTTGGAAATAATTTAGACTAAAAAAAAGACCAGAATTCCTTTTCGGCTGTCGAAAAAACGTACGGCACCAACTGTAAATGTTTCGCTGGTGCGCTCCACAGGCGGAGAGAATGCCTAGAATCGGCGGGCGGGGCGCGGGAGGGTAACCTATATGGTAATGTGGGTAATTCCGGTGAGCGCAGCGTTGTTTTCATGTTGTTTGAATGGGGGCCACTTTTTTCTTTCTTTTTTCTTGTTTTTTTAATTTTTGGTATTTGTTCCTTTATTTTTGGGAGATGCTAAGCTTTACTTGATTCTGTACTCTGTACTTGGTATACAGCCCTGCCTCTCTAACTAAAGTGATCTTTTGTTTTTACTTTTGTTTTTTTACGTTTTGCCCTTTTTGCCCAGATTACTCCCAATAAACTGATATCCTGATATGTCCCCTTATCTTGGTTAAACTAACGGTTTAGGTTCCGATATGGGGTTTTGCCGTTCAGGTTCAGTTTCAGCAGGGGAAGTCCAGAAGAGGCTGTGAGGCAGATATCTGAAATCTGAAAAGTGCAATTGATTCGAATAGTGGTTCTGGACTAGATGAGGTGGTTTTCATAAAGGATTTAATCGTTTTATGGGACTTTAGAGAGACCTGTTGGGAGACAAAGTTCGGCTTTGTCAAGATCCAGTGCAGGCTAAATAAAGAATAAGATGAGATGCGTTGATGTAAGGGAGAGCAGAACAAAACATTTGAAGATTTGAAGATTTGAAGGGTTGAAGAATTGGAGGGTTGGACGGATTTGAGCGATTTAAAAAGGAATGAATAGTTTCAAGAGAAATGAGGATTCCAAAAGAATCGAAAGACTAGCAAGTACGAGGTTTTCTGAAATTTGAAGACACGGACAAATTGAAGATTAAACAGAGCTGAGATTACAATTTGGAAGGATTCCACAAGTTTGAGTGTTCCATTTGAAACACTGGCGAGTTTGAAGAATTGAATAAATTCCAAAGGTTCTAGCAGTGTGGATGATTATACAAGCATTTGATGGGATTCAACTGTTTGAAGATCTACGAATTGAGAAACAACAATTCGAAGAGTTGGACAGTTTGAAGAGTTGAACAATCAGAGACATTGAGAATTTCGAAGTTTTTCAGAATTAAAAAATCAAACAGAATTTATTTTCTGTTCTTTTCTTTTCTTTTCTTTTATTTTATTTTATTTTATTTTATTTTATTTTATTTTATTTTATATTTTATATTCATATCAACATTTGAAGATTCGCAATCTCAGACTTGGACAATATGAATCATGTTACCAAGTTGAATACTCCGAAAGATTTCAAATCTGAGCACAGAAAGGACAGAACAATAAATCTCTCAATTTTTTTCCTCTCAATATATTGTTTCACTTGATATATTGCACCACCCATCCCTCTCACATCAACTACTCTGTACTCTGTTTATTGTCTATATAATGTTATCTAATTGTTTCTAAATAATCTCTAAATAATCTCTAAATCTCTAAAACATTTCTAAATCTCTAAAACATTTCTAACGTCTTTTGAACTCAACCTCTTCTTCATCACATGCTCAAATGTGAAAGTTCCACGCAAGCACGTTCTTGGTGTCGTGGCGGGTCTGGATCTTGCCGGTGTTCTGTGTCAAAACCCACTCGAGACTGGCCAGATCAAAAGGCAGAATAGACATCCAGTAGGCGGCAATACCAGCCACCTGGGGAGAGGCCATGGAGGTGCCGACCCAGCCGACATAGGCGTCGTCACCTGTGTTGTAGGGTGCCACAATCAGGTCTGCAGGCGCCTGCATGTTGACACAGCTGCCCCAAGCGGCCCACGTGGACTGCCGGTCCGACGGGTCGGTGGAGGTGACAGTGTACACTCCGGGGAACCGCTTGGCGGCTTCGGCGGGTGAGTTGTTGCACGCGTCTGTGTCTGTGTTTCCGGCGGCAAAAAACAGCGCAACGCCCATGTCGTTGGCTCGCTTAATAAGCGGGTCGTACAGCTTGGTCAGAGACGAGCCCATGGACACGTTGACCACAGACTTGCCCTTCTGGCCGGCGGAGTGAGTCAGCGCCCACTCGAGCCCGGACACCACGTCCGACAGCTTGCCGGCGTTGTCGGCGCCGAGCACCTTGACGGCCCAAACGTCGGCGTTAACGGCAATCTGAGCAGCCAGACCCGCGACACCGGTGCCGTGACCATGTTCGTCCGTGTTGACGTTGTTGACAAAGTTGGTGCCCCACTTGGCTCGGCCGCCAAAGACCTGGTGGGTGGTGCGGATGCCGCTGTCCACGACGTAAATGTTGGACGGGAACCGGTTGTCGTGGCGGTACACATAGGTGTACTCTTGGTCGGTGCCCTTGGGGTTCTCTCGGTGCGAGATTCGGCCCAGGTGCCAGAACAGCGAGTTGGTGGACGACGAAAAGAGGCCGTCTCGCTTGACAACGTCTCGGTGGGTGGTCACCTCGCCCACAGTGCTGGCCAGACCGCTGACGGCAGAGTCCTGCTCGTGGACGTCAATGGCTTCGGAGGCGGCAATGAGCTCGAGGGCCTCGGGAGAGAAGCGGCCAACGTAGCCGACGACTCCAGCGCCAGAGTCAAGCTGGCCAACGTCGTACAGCTTGCGGATGTGGGAGTCGTGGGCCAGAAGGGACTTGACATGGCTCAGCTTGTCGGCAATGGATGCGTCCTCGCTGAACATGACAATGGTGGTGTTGTAGTCAGAGCGCTTGGCCAGGCCGGACTCGTGCGAGTTCTCGACCAGCGACAGCAGCTGGGAGTACTCGGACTCGGTGGAGACTGGGGCGGCCAGGGCCAGGGCGGAGAAGAGAAGGAGGGAAAGGCGCATTTCGGAGGGTGAAGAGCTGATGAGGTTGAACAGGGGGATCGGGCGGCTCTTTATAGATTGCCAGATCTGTGCTTTCTGAAGAGCCACTCTCTCCTCAGTCACCCCCACAGATCAATGTTACATTTGGAGCCGAGACGGTTATCCCCTCCACAGCCACAACGTGACAGCTCTGCAGGGTGATGGAGTGGCAGTACCAGGGTCAGATCGACCTAAGCATGCAGGTTGCTAGTCTCTCTCTCTCTTCCTCTCTCGCTGCTCGTTTTACGCCGCTCGGAGGACGCAAATGTTGCAACGGACTTACAGCGGAGATAGCTTCGTATCTCACTTGTACATGCAGGACTCAGGTACGCCAACACTATCGTACATGAGATGAGATACAAGACATACAAAGGCGGGTCGAAAATCTGACACTGCAAAAACGGTTCGCCAAAGAGATAACGAATCTGAAAAGGTCTCAAACATCAACATCTGAACTGCCCCCCCCCTTTCTGATAATCCATCTCGATTATCAATTTGGACCCTATCGACACACTAGTAACTGACTTTACCAGACCCACTAGTGTGCCGCTAATTTGGACTAACCGCCGGTCTTTTAGCCGGTACATTTGGAAAAGCCATAGATCCGCCTCTATGAATTCATACATGCAACGTGACGACGACAGATCGCTGCTGTGACCCACTCTCAGGGTGGTATTTTCTGCGAGATTAGTTTTTATTGCATTCGCACACATGTTTTCGTTTCGGATGATTCGGCGTCCGACCGGGGAATGCACACCCCAGACGTTCCTGCAGCGACTTTCCACCGCCATGCGTGTCTTTTTACGTGGCTTTTTCGTCTTCTTTGCGTCTTCTTTTTGTTTCTTTTGATCCGTTTTTTTTCGCCCATTTTTTTGGTTCTCAAAGGCCCCATCTAAACCATTCTTCCGCCCACAAACCACCCAGGGAACCTGCAGCCCACTTTTTCCCTGGACCCGCAACTAGCAGTTTCTTTAGCACCACCAACGGCCAAATTTCGGTCCAATCGACGGAAACTAGGGAATCTAGGGGTCCCTTGGCTAGTCACGCTACTACCCTGGTTTCAATAGGGTATAGGTATATTGGTCTACTGGCGACTAGAGAGTACCCCTCCTGTTCAGATCCAGCTTATCGCAAGGCGTGTAAATCACTACCCAGAACAATGACGTTGTGTTCTCTTGCTAGTGTCGATTTGTTTCATCTGAACGGCAAGGTCGCAGGGAAAACAATTTCAGTCTACGCCTAGTGCTCCCTATACTCTCTTGGGTTATAGGTACCTTATCGTGGGGGGTCAGAGAGATATACTGCAAGAAGAGGAAAAACCGAGAAGGCGAGATTTGTTAGTTTGCCAGGGTCCAGGATTATGAGGAGACCAAAAAGAGTACAGTGGAGGTGATTTGATGATTCCATGTCGATCAGACTTATACCAAACAAGTTTCACTCTGATGTTACGCTTTTGAAGCCCCCCATTTGATGCAATAGATGGTCATACAGTATCTGCTATTGAATCCACTTTTTGCACGTCGCATGGGTGGATGAGGTGATTACGTGTGACAGAGAGTGACTGTGAGTGTTCTGAAACGGACACCGGTGGCGAGGGTGCCATTTATCAAGTCCAGTCGTCACTGCACCGTTGTATAGTTGCACTATCTACCTTGATGATGCGTGACATTGAGGTCGTCTGGTGGGTCACAACTGAAGGTGATTTGATGGACGAAAAGGCGGTATTTGGGAATTCCGAAGAGTGCATTCGTTTTGAAATGGAAACGAGAACTGAATGGTAGTAGTTTCCGGTCTTACGTCAAGAGTTTGATAGGGTGGTAAGGGGAAGTACCATTATGAGTCAAGCTCTGAGGAGTCCTACCACTGCAACATGCAAAAGGAGAACTAGCAGTCCAAAAGAGACTCGGGAAAGTGCAAGCGGATAAGTACTACTCTTAGTATCAAACCGTTTCTTTCCATAAACCTCTTTTCAACGTCCCTCTTTCTTTGATATTCTTCTAAAGCCGTTGAAGATACTGAATCTTATTTCGGTCGCAATGATGTCATACAAGATATTAATGGTGAAGAAACAATTTGTCGTTCATGTCGTGTTGGCTCAGTCCGGAATTAAACGCTTTTTGAAACTTCTTGGCCGCCTTTACGAGTGTGAATTCAGAGAAACATGTGAATGTTACTACAGGAGGAAGTACCACAGGAATAAAAGTCGGTCCAGAAATGAGAAATCTAAAAAGTGCAATTTGTTCAGAATCATTTCGTGAGCACCGTGGCACTACTATCTCGTTGCAACTATCCTCAACAGTTTGATAGATCACAGTACTTTTTACTCTCAAGATTAATCATAACTTGATGTCAAAACACCTTACTCCGTGACTACGTTTAATGGACAAAAAACAAAAAACAAACAACATCACTGGGATCAGAATCTGATTCTGGGTTTCAATCAGTCTCGTACAGTGTTCTCAAAATCGCTCTATGTCTATTCTTATCCTATATCGTACATGCTAACTAGACATTTCGTCTACCTTGGATCGATGCAGTTCAATGGCCGGAGTGCACCACTTGCCGCAGGAGCACTTGTTGCCCTGCCACTTGTACGAGCCCAGCTTGGCCCGGCACTTTGGACACACGAGCTTGCCGTCCAGAGCTCCCTTTTCCAGCTCGTCGCGCATCCACTCGATGGGCTCGACGTAGTATTGCATGCACTGTGGGGCGATGGACGCCGACGATCCAATGCCGTTTCGAGACGACTGTTGCTTGGGCACTGCGGATTTCGGTTCATGGATGATGAACGCGTTTGAAGAGGCAAGTGTTTGTCTACAGGCTTGGGTTAGTACGGGCTGGGGTGAAAAAAGGGTAATTAGGCAGAGAACTTTAGCGCTACAGCGGGAAAAGGCTCTGCCTAGTTAGTTAGTGGTGGGTATCCGTCTCTCTCGTGTGTCACTTGCTCAGCCACACGGAATACTCCCTCATACTCACCGACACATTCTGCATCTCAACACAGTTGTTCGTTTCGAAGGCTCCTGAACGGGCTCAGCAGCCTCGCCACCGTCTTCGGCACCGGTGGGCTTGGGCCGAATCTGCCGACGGAAGTCAGCGGAAAAGCCCTGGCCCCGGTGCGCGAGGCCCTCGGTCTCGGACCGGTACTTGAACTTGGGCGTGGACCCAATGTTGGGAATGCCCTCCGAGTCCTTCTTGAGCACCCACTGGCGGTACAGCGGCTTGTCGTCGCTGATTTCGTAGCCGCACTGCTCGTAGATTTTGAGCTGCTCCACAAACGACGGGTTGGGGTTGGCAATCTTGCGGCCGGCCTTGACCAGCGCCAGGCCCTGTTCGGCGGTCAGACCGAGCTTTTTCATGAGGTATGCAATGACCACCGTGGACGACCGCGAAATGCCGGCCATGCAGTGCACGAGCACGCCCGGCGGGTCCGGGTTGTGGGGGTACTCGAGCTGCACAGACTCGTCGATTTCGGGGTAGTTTTTGTACTTGCCGGACTCGGCCAGCTTAGTCATCCACTCGCCACACGCCTCCTCCAGAAACTTGTTGGTTTCGGGCAGGTACTGCATGATGTTTTCCTCCTCGTCGTCGTCCATCTCCACGTGGAGATGTGAGTATCCAGCCACCTGGTTGGCAGGCAGCTCGCCACGTACCATGGACACAATGTGGTTGATGTTGTATTTTTCAAAGGAAATGTGCGCCGACAGCGAGTAGATGGACCCGATCCACAACGGGATGTCCGCAGCCACTCTGTGCATAGCCATTTTGGAGTCTTGTAAAGTGGTGGTGATAAGGAGAAGCGGTTTGGTTTTTGGTTTTTTGGTTTTCAGATTTTTAATTTTTGATATCCGACCTTGAACCTTATCGGCGCGTGAAAGTGGACAAAGCAGATGGGGTAGTAATGGGTTTACTTTCAGATGCCGAATGTGGATTCAATTCGAGTTTTAAAAAGGTCAGCGTGTTGGGCGGAAGTTCGTGGTCACATTGGTCTTGTCAGATTTCTTGTAGCTCCCCTTTTCGGCTCAGAAAGTTGACTCTTGGTTTTCTGCTTTAAAGAGCGAAGAGGGGAACTGAATGTGGGGTTTAGCTTTTACAATGATGAAACGTCAGTAGAAGAAAGAAGTGATTGTGGTATTAGGCGGATGAGAGTGGTATTATCGCAGAGAGCTCAAACTGAAGATCCAAACGCACTTTTCAGATTTTTGATAAAGCAGCCACTGCCTCTCTTAAATGGACTACCATATGCACGGTACTTTTCATCCAACATTCATTGCTGGGAATGTGGACAGGGCTGTGTAGAGGCCTTTAAATGCCGAATAATTGGTTCTTGAAATAATTAAAACCACAGTCGGGCTCAAAAAGATCTCACGAGTACAATGCACTTTTCGAAAACGTTCCCATGTCTCTGTATCATCTTGAAAAGTTTTCCCTTATGAAGTGTTACTTACCCAACTAAGATTACTCACTCTACACGTATTTAGTTGAATGCATTTGAAGAAAGCTGAGAACGTTTACGGATGCGAAAAGAAAAGGCTATAAAACCGACTGGAGTTGAGCTAGAAGAATTCTGAAGAGTGCACTATTCTCAATATGAGTTTGTCTACAAGACTATATAGGTCCTGTAGTTTCACGTGTGTTTCAGCAGCTCTTTTTGGGCCTCTGCTTGCTGTCCTATATTTCGATTCTTTTCAGAGAGTTTTCAACATTCTTTTTTTTGAGATGGAACTTTTCTTTCTTTCAACATGTGTTTTTGGAAATCTCAAAAGACGGGTTTTAGTCAGATTCGTCACGTGATCATGATGGTACTCTTTATTGAGCTATAGGTCTCTTCAATCCACGATTTTTGGTGAGTTTTTTTGTGTCCTTCCTTGAGAGTGTGTGGTGTTTCTTTTATCTGTATTTTCGACTTCTCTCAAAAAACAAATTCAAACAGTTCATGAAGTATAATCACCAATCAATCAAAAGTCTCCAATTTTATACAGTTCAAAACGGCTCTCAAATACTGCTTTCACCAAAACTAGCCACAGACAGTGGCTGGTATCATTAGAATCAGAAAATTACCAGCTTTTCATTGGTACCACTCACGAATCCACCGTTCACCCATATCTCAAGTAACAGCCTCTTCTACAAATTCTTACAAATAAGGTACAACATCATCACCAAAAAACAACACTACCACAAAAACCGCTCTGATGATAATATCGAAATTCTGAAAAGTGCGTTTTACTCGGATTTCAATGGCGGTAACATCGGTGCCACCTATATCTCTCAAACCCTCTTGTACGTGCTGTTGGATTCAGCTCTCCCCATGGTAATATTAAAATATGATTAGTATGACATTAAAGTAGAGTTATAATAACTATACAAGGACCCTGCTGCTGCAACCTACTTCTCATAGGCCTCCACAGTCAAGGGTCGCGCATTCTTCTTGTCGAGAATATCCTGGTAGGCATTGGCACATCCGTAATGGACCACGGTCAGATCCGGGAAAACGCTGATGACGCTGTGGCCCAGGCGCTTGAGACAGATTTGACACATTCGCGAATCGCTGACCCGCACGCTCTGAGCTCGCGTCTCGAGATAGTCCTCCTCGACGCTCACAGCATAGACCTTTTCGAGCGACGTTCGCAGCCGCAGCTGGTTGGCGGTGGCGGTGGTGTTGCGGATCTGCGAGCACAGAAACGGGTAGATTTCGGAAATCTTGACGTCGTCGCTCAGCAGATTGAGCACCTTGGCGGGGTCCATTCGCGAGCCCTGGGACGCCAGAAGCTTGAGCGCAGCCTCCAGATTCGGTTTCTGGGCCTTGCGGGGCGGCGTCAGCAGAATATCCAGCAACATGTGCAGCGATTCCAGGCCCTTGGTGGGATCACGTCCGTACAGATCCGAAGCGTGGTTTTGGGCCTTGATGGGGCTGTCCATGTCGTAAACATAGACCACCAGGGCATCCTGCTCCTGGCCCATTTTCGACAGCAAAACAGCTCGCTGCTCAAACATGTTTTTCGGAACTGCCGAGTACACCGTCTGGGGTCTGTAGTGGGAAGACTTGCCCAGAAACTTGAGCAACTTGCGTGAGTATTTTTCAGCGTCATTTTCCTTCTCCACTTGCTGGATGTACAGCAGAGCCAGATCGTTGTGGAACCGAACAGTGTCGTCACGCAGCTTGTAAGTGACGTTCTCCAGATACTCGATAGCCAAAAGAGGACACGTGTCTTTGAGAAAAGAAACCACCTTGTTTCGCGGCAGACTCTCGGACTGGTCTGTGTCAGCTAAGAAAAGCTCGCGACCATTGTCGATATCCTCCTGGATGGGCTGTTTGGAAAACTCGGTGATGAGAGCCATGTGCTCGGAGTCCAACTTTTGCAAGTACGAAATGATTGATTCCGAGGTGAAATCAGGAGTAGAGTCGCGTTTGAGCTCGACCAACAGCTCCAGAGCCTGTCTATGGAGATCCTTGCCGTAGTAAAAGTCCACCAGCTCCTTCCATTTATGCATTTTGGACAATTCAGTTTTGACAACCACCGGATCGCAGTGGTTTTTCACTCTCAGCAACGGACCAATGAGACCAGGACTGACGCGAATGTAGCACTGCAAAAGGGACGTGTCCACGAGAGTCATGGCCTCTTCGGGGTTTCCGTAGATATCATCAGATAGCTCCACTCCGCGGTAGTAGATTTTCTCCTTGGAGGTTGTGATGCGGGTCAGTTTTCGTCGAGTGTCTGTGAGAAAAACCAGAAGCGAGGTAAGCGCAACAGAGGGTCGCGCAGTGTGTGTCGATGCGTTGGACGGTGCGATAGAGTCGTTGTCGGCCACAAGTGGTCTTTTAACCTTGTCAAAAGTGGCTGTTTGGGGATCTTCCGATTGGGGAGAGCCATTTGGCTGAGCTGGGTCGTGGTTTGGCTGAGCTGGGTCGTCGTTCGAGTCGACTTGGACGTTTGCAGAGTTGCCATTTGATTCAGGAGCGTCAGCATCCGAGGGAGACTCACTATTAGACTGAAGGGATCCACTGCCTGACTCTGGTGATGCTTCTGAAGCATTCACAGCCCCCTTATCGCCCTCATCGCCCTCACCTCCCTCCTCGTCTTCTTCCTCATCCTCAAACAAATCCCGACTCAACTCCAAAACCAGCTGCGGAGGAGCACTGACCTCGCTGAACAGAGCCATGGAGTCCTCAATGTCGCCGCTTTCGTGCAGGTTGGTGGCCTTGAGAATAATCAGCTCCCGCAACTTGCGCTCCTTGAGACTCTTGCTCTCCTCCTGGCCATGGGTCTCCAGCAAAACCTGGTCAATCTTGGAAATCAGAGAAATGCCCTCGTCGAGAAACCCCTTTTGGATAATGTTGTCAATGACGGAGATGTAGTCGGTGGAAAACAGCCGCACGACCCGCGACTGCGTGGCAATGTAGCAAATCTTGCGATTATGGCAAATGTGAACCACGTCGGGAATCGTAATCTGCTGAATCAGCGTCGTGGTGTACGGATTGCGCACTTCCACGTGCGACTGGAGCGCCACCAGCAGATACGGATGCACCACTCCCAGTTGCAGCGGAGACGTCTTCCAGTTGAGCTTGTTGGTGTAGTTGAAACACAGCTGGTGGCTGTGATCGTGCTGGCGCCTGTGACGATGCGGAGGATGTTCGGCCAGCACCATGTCGTCGGAAATGCCGCCGTACGACGCCACCAGCCGGCCCGATCCGTCCAGATACGCCGAAGTGGTGTCTCTGACCAGAAGGGCCAGGTCTTCGGACAAACGGACCGCCTTGGGCCGAGGCGAGCGAGAAAGACCAATGTACGACATGTACCCGGCGTGGTCTGTGTTGCCATGGTACCCCTGGAGGTTTGCTGGCGGAGCTGCCTCCACAAAGTCCACAGAGTCGGCGTAGCGAGACAGATTGGCTACCAGCGTTTCCGACGGCAGCATGCATACCAGCGTGTGCGTGTTGAGAAAGGTGACTGCGCGGGCCTTGTCAGGCAGCGTGTGCTCGCGGAATGACGAGAACTCTGTGTCGATCCACGTGTAAACCAGCAGTCGTCGCTTGATGGGGATGGCGAGGCGAGAAATGACCGAGGGGGGGTCTTCTGGGGGGTCGTCGTCCTCGGAGTTTGTGGTGTTTGTGGTGGGCGGGCGGATCTCGTGGGTGGCGTCCACTTCGGACACAATTGCAAAACGGGAGGCGCCCTTGGACTTTTGCAGAATCTCCTCGGTGCGCAGCGTCTCCATCGAGACCACGTGCACAAGCCCGCCTGCGAGCACAATCAGGCTGCGCGTGTCTCTGACCACGTCTATCTGCGCCACCGAAGCGCCAAACGCCACCGTGTCCACTTTGGTGACGGCAAAGTCCGTCTGGTTAAAGGGGTCGGACACAGAGCACACCAGCAACAGACCCGAATGGAGACCCACCAGCAGCTTGTCGCCAAAGGAGCTGACGCACGTGATCTTGGAGCCATTGGCCAGCACACGCACCTGCTTTTGTGTCTCGCTTTCGCCCTCGGACTCCCCCAAATTCAGCACATGGACCGGGTTGAAGGCTGAGGTCATTGGCTAGTGGGGTGGTTTTGAAGTGCCGTAGATGAGTATCGGAAGGGAGTGTGGGGGGGGGGGGGGGGTTTACGGAATGGGTGGATGCGGCTGTGATTTCTGGTTTCAAAATGGGTCTTTGTGTCTCTCTAGCACTGTTTTTCGTGCCAATGTCAGAGTATCTGCGATTAAAATGTTTGGTGAGATGGACACTGTATGTCCTCACTCCTTGCGTCTAGTGATGGAGATTTAAGTTGTGAAACGCACTTGGATGTGTGTTTTGCGGGGGGAGTTCAGAATGGTTTTGAGGTGAGATGGAGGGGTTTTGGGTGTGTCAGGGGGTTTCAAATGGTCATTTTACTCGGAAAATGTGTTTCAAACAGTTAAAAGGGCGATTATCGTCTCTCTAGAGTCTTCATAGTTCACCTTCAAACTCTTTGAACTTCAAACTCAGTTAGTTAGATTGAGACTTGGTAGGAGGCTAGTAGAGATATGTTTCTTGATAACTGGATCTCCAGAGCCGTTACACTTCAGAAAACAGTTTTTTCCTTCGTGCTGTGCTATTACAAATCATATACACCCTTCAAAATCTCTCTACCCAAACTCCACAATCATCTAATATGGTCTTCTACTCTCTCTGTTCTACTTGGCTCCCTTAACTTTAGTTACGTAACTCTTCATTCAAATGATTTTACAGTTGGGTTCTTCTTCACGAACAACTTCATTTACAACTACATTCAAACAGAGAAAAACAGCCCTACCAAAACACCCAATATACACAACACCAAAATTCCAAAGAGTGCATTCTTCTTGAAATCACTTCCTCCACAAACCGACAAAAACAGAACTCCCAAAAATCCACTTTCCACCCACTTCTCAGAAACCTCTTCTCATCTCTAAACATGCATGCATATCTCAATCTGAAAGTTACAACTCTACTCCAAACCACCAATCTCAAACCACCTCTTTCTCAACACATCAAACACAATGAACAAGAAAACACGACAGCAAAAGCTGGACACAATCAACGAGGCGTCGGCCAATCTCGTCGCGACCCTCAAATCCGCCCCAGAAACGCTGGAACAGCCGCTTGTAGAAAGCATCACCTTGATCCACTCCAACCACCACAAAATCGCGTCTCAAGCCGCCAAACTCCACGAATCCACCGAAAATCTCGGCAGACTCAATCGACAGCTGACCCAGGCAGCTAATGCCGGAGACGTCAAACTCAGAGTGAGTATCTAGCTGCTTTCAAGACTAGAACAAAGGTCAGGTAGAAAGACCGAAAGAAAACACACCAACTCGCCCAAAACTAGCACTACAGCAACTCTGAACAGCGCAGTCGTTCCAGAATCTCTCGCCGAGTGCCACCGTGGTTTCAGATCTCAAATCGCCCAACTGCTCGCCGAATTAAAGCCCCCAAAAAACACCAACTAACCCAGGAAACAGGAGACGTCCAAAACTGGGCGGAAATGGTGGACCAAAACATCCGCCGAATCGAAAAAACGATTGAAATTCGAAAACAAAATCTTCAATACTAACCATTTCTCGTTACGACTCGATTTGACATCTCAAGATTTACTCATAACCTGTGATAAATCATACGGAAATACCATTCCAAGTCCCTCAAACATCTACAATTCCTGGTATAACTAACAAAAACTATCAAAAATCCATATTTCATCGCTTTTTATTGCGTTTTTGTTAAGTTTCCTGGAACCCCTAAAAATACTAACATCAACGCCAAAAATAAGAATTACTCAAGTCAGTACCAATAAATTATTATTATGAATATATATATGCAATGCGGATTAAATATACACAGATCCGGGTGAGCTGGCATAAACTGAAAGAATGACAGTAGCGGTTCTGCACAGAACGGTACCTTTCCGTACCATACGCACCTTACACCAACTGCAACTAACTGTTGGGCCATTGCCCGGTGGCTACCCATCCGGACTTCATCACCTTGAGAACAAACGCAAGGTTAAGTGGCTTTTTCAGAGTCTTGGTCTTGTCAACCAGCCGCTCGTAGACCATGGGATAGCCCTCTTCGGGAATATCTTCGAATCGAGCAGTCTCAGACTCTCCCTCCTCCGGAATTCCATCCTCGCCCTGCTGCTCCTTATCATGCTGCTCCTGGAGATACTCCGGATGCGGCTGCAGCCAAGCGGCGCGACGCTCCTTCCACAGACGGTAGCCATCGTTCCAGTTGGCCTCGTCGTCCTCCGACGTCATATCCGACTCGGGGAAGAGAGTTGTAGGGTCAGACGTGATAGAGGTCGTGGCCTTATGCAAATTAATGTTGTTAATGTTGTTAGCGGAGCTGTTGTTCAAGTTGCTGACTGAAATGGGCGGCAGCTGAGGCGCCAGCATGGACGTGACGTTGGCGTTTGTGGTGCTGAGGCTCTTATCTGCGCCCGATTCAGGCGCCGGCGTGATCTCGGACGACGTCATGTTTTCACGGATGCGCGCAAACGGCCACGCAGCAGACTTGGCTGATGAAGGAGGTCTCTTGTCGTAGAAGAGAGACTCGACCTGCTTATGCACCAGGACAAAGTCCACGCGCTTCTTCTTGGGTTTCTTGGGATTCTCGTTGGACGACGAAGAGTCCAAAAGTAGCGTGGACGAGACCGACGAAGAAGACGACTTGGTGGGGATGATCTTGCGCTTGGGATCGGGGGCTCCAGTTGCTTTGCGTGTCGATTTGGCGGACTTCTTGGTGGAAAACCACGAGGCAAATTTTTCCTCGAGTCTTTGCATGGTAGACTTGGGACTTTTGCCAGCGACTGCGGTAGTGGCAGGAGGGGCTGAGTCAGCTGGGACGGACTGTTTTCTGGCGCGGGTTCTGGAGGCTGGTCCTGCCGCCGAGGGCTTGGACGGAAAGCCAAGGGTGCTCATATCGCGGGCTGCGGCTGGTCCCTTCTCCCCCATCTGTATCATGCCTTGGGGTTGCTCAAGTGCAATACCTGCCTTGGGTGTTGCTTCCCCTGCCGCTAACAAGGTTTTGCGCTTTGCGTTTTCAGCTGTGAAACCTTGCTGCAGATGTAAATCTCCCACAGACTTTGAGTGCCTCACTGCTGTTGTTGGAGCTGCACTTCGAGGCACAGCTGCAGACGCTGCGACAGATGACTGCACTGAGCGGAGCTCATCCACGTTGTCGAGGGTGGTGGACGACAGCGACGACGACAGCGGGCCGTTGAGCTCCTTCTTGAGCTCGGTGAACTGGCGGGAGAAGTAGCGTCGCAGGCGACTTTTGGTGGTTGCCGCAGACACCGTTTGTGTCGTGAGCACCACTTCTTTTCCGAGGTCCAACGGCTGCACTGTGGTGGTCTGCGGAGATTGCACTGTGGATTTGCGTCGTGGTTTTTGTTTTTTACGCACGACCATGGGACTGCCATCGGACTCGTCTGACGACGTGTACGGCGTGAACCGCGGCATGGGAGCCTGCGGCCTTCCAATTCCCATGTAACTGCGAGAGAATCCGCCTGCTCGCTGGTTTCCAAAGCCAGGGGGGCCGTGGTTGCGGGGGTCGGCGTAGTAGTACGGGCCCAGGAACGACGCCATTTTTGCTGGAGTGGCGCTGGTGAGTGTGCGAGTGTGGTTTGGGAGGGTTGCGGGCTTCTTGTGGTGGGATGGCTGTTTGTGTCTGACCCTCCGTTGTCTTTGTGTTTGCACGTTTGGGCGATATTATCGAGCGGCGGTGGGTGTAGCGAGGTGTGGGAGGCCGCGGGAGGCCCGGGAAGCGTGCGGGAGCGGCGGGAGCGGTGGCGAGAGAGGTGTGTGTGAGCCCTGGCCTGTTGCCGCCGGGATGGTTCTGATGATGAGAAAAAGAGCTGACTGAGAGTGAGAAGTGCTAAAGTTAAGGGTTGAGGTGTGCGAGCTTATTTGGGCGAAACTAGGCCAGGGAAAAAGAAAAGAAGAAAAAAAAGGGAAAAAGGAAAAGGAAAAAATGCGGCGCATCTGGACGGCTGACTTGTGGGGTGATGTGGCACGAGATGGAGGCAGCGGCAGCAGAGGCACGAAGCAGAGGCAGCGGCACGGGTGTGGTTGCGCGTGCTTCTGCCCCCGCTGCAGCTTCGTATGTAGAACCCGCCTCCTGGACCCAGAGGCAATACGGAAATCTATCGCTGCATGCGACCAGCGTCTCAACTGTGCGTAGTTAGCGATATTTCGGCAAATGACGAAATTAGTCACTTTTGGCATGCCAGCGGGGAACGCTACTACCGTCACCTGTCCTGAGGTCTTGGCTGCAACTGTCACTTTTGCCTCGACCTGTGCATCCGGTTTTTTTTTTTCTTGCCTCCAAAGTCGCATCCAGAAACTGTGCACCCGTGAGATCCGTGTCTGGCGGGGATTTAGACTGTTGGGAGGCTTGCGCCTGAAATGTGGACAAGCCGTGCAGCAGGTCGGATGCACAGTGGGTGCATCTGTTTAACATTTCTAGATTGGGACGCCCTGCTTCCCCACAGCCAAGAGCCAAGCACGCACTGTGGCAGGAGGCGTGCTTCACTGTACAGCGGCGGGATGCACGATGCACTCAGGAGGCGCCGGATAGTAGAGGCAGAAAATGGAGACTTGCCACGGCCGCTTTGACTGGGGCACGGGGGCCGGTTTTAAGCCGCAAACCCTGCCACAGTAATGCTGACTGGCCCAGTAGTCAGGATGCGCTATTTGTCTGAGTTTCGCTTGCGTTTTACGATTTTTACCCTGCTCCTGGAGGCCCCGCTATCTGCTTCAGAGTGGCTCTAGGTGCACCACCCCCGATAGCTGCTGCAGCGGTCTGCCACACCCATGCTCACGGAGACAGAGGCAGAGGCAGAGGCAGAGGCAGCAGCAGAGGCAGATGCGGCGGTATCAGAGGCAGAAACCACCAAGAGCAGTTTCTACCAAATCTGAATGTGCGATACGTTCGTACAGCGTTTGCATCGGCTCAGCCGTGCCAAGTTATTTATAACAACCGGGTCTCGACTGCTGATCTTTTGGGGGGCATTTTGGTGTGTATTATAATTGGTATTTTTCGTGTTTAAAAAATAGCGATTAGTAGGGGGAAAAAAGTGAAAAAGAAAAAAAAGTTTGAAATTGCAGTCGTATGAAAAATCGAGTGCAGTGTAAAATCGTTGGTTGGAGTGATACAGGGGTGTTCTTGGTACTGGCGAGTTTGTGATCGCATTTTAAATCGAATTCTCTCTTTGAAATACTCATACAACCGGCACTGCTGTCTATATAGAGCCTAATAAGTGGAGGTCACAGGTGTAGACTAGAGTAAGTATTGTTGGTTTTATTATAAATCTGAAAAGTGCTTTCGACGTGAAATTGAATTTCAAGCTCATCTGTACTACTCCTACTTCTCTATCATCTCTGTAAAAATAGTTGGCGTAAGTTTTGGCCACCTCTCCAACAAGAAACGTACAACTTTATATACACACTAGCGACCCTTCTAGAAAATGGTAGGGAAAGAGTGGAGAGAATCTAAAGAGTGAGATGTTCGTGGAATCACTAGCTTAACACGCTGGTGTTCGTTTCATTCTCCAGAAGTTGCTGGTAGGTTATATATCCCTTGTATGAGTTGCAAAGAGACTGAGAACGAGACACTAGTTTCAAAGACCTTCCAGAAGGGTTATGGGGAATTTGACTAGTTCATCAGATAGATAATTTGCCGTTTGAAAGGATCATTTAGTTTCAAACTCGTATATCTCTTGTTTAGCTGGTTTTTCTGACGAGCTATCACAATGATTGAAATGCTTACTTAAGCCGAAGTTTAATAAAAGATGGTTGGAATTTGAGGCAACGAGTTTCGGCTTTAGTCGCTTTTAACCGCTTTTAACCGCTTTTAGCAATTTTGAATGTATTGAATAATCGGTGGAAATATTATTTTCAAAGCTGACTGGTCGAATTTCGGCTTTGGTCGCTTTTAACCGCTTTTAACCGCTTTTAAGGATATTTAAGGTATTGAATGGATATGGGTATTAATAAAAATTGAAATTTTAGAAAAAAAAGAGAAATGACGAAAAAAATGAAAACAAAATAGAAAAAAATACAACACAATAAATTCTTTTGTCTGAATTTCCTAACAACTTTTGCTTTCCTTTTGACTCTTCTAGATCACTGTATAAATTCAACCTCAGTAGTTTCACGTCTTAGATCACTGTAGGAAACACTAAATTGGACATGATGTTCGTTGGGAAGGTCTAGTTCAAATTCTGAAAAGTGCATTCGTCGGGGAATGACACTTTTAGTGTGCTCAACTGGTTGTCTAGACTAATTTCGAATACTAGCCCATTTTTTGTTAGCTCCCCTAAGCCGTGAAAACTGATGAGGTAAGCGAAACCTTATTTAAACGTGGGTAAATTGGGAAAAAATTGCGAATTAATTTTTAGAAAAATCAGGGGAAAAAAAAAAAGTGAAATCTCGACTTAGGTCATCGTTTAGATTATTGTTCAAGACACAGCTCTAGAAAGATGTGGTTGAGATGGGGAAATTCTGAAGAGTGCATTCGTCTTTGAATAGTCAGATTAGTCGATTTGCACTTGTTTTATTTTGTAAAAGTGTCTCCACTGGGGGTTTGAGTCACTGAGAAGGAGGTGGTTGATATGGAGAAGAGATGGTTTAGATATATTATTCGAAAATAAGTGGATAATTTGGGGAATCATCCAGAATGCTGAATTGGCGATTCTAGATCATCCATTACATCCAAGGGATTGGTTCAGTTATGGAATTTCATTTTGAACTGTGTTGATCTGCTTTTAAAGAGATGAAGACAGAAAAAACAAGAGATGACAGTAAAGTGTTGAATTAAAGAGATGGAAGGGAATAGTAGCAAGAAACAACGGCTTTTGATTTACCGGTCGTGTATAAGATGTGGATATTTGACGGTGGTAACAATCACTACACAGTTTCATGTGAAATGATTTTTCTGATAACCAATGGATGAATGGATGTCATCTGTTTTACTTGTATTTACACATGTATTTTGAGTAGATTTGAAATCAAGTCAGTGAATGATACTTTTGTCTGTTTGAGTATCAACTTGTCATTGACAGAAATATCAGCTCTAAATCACTCCACCTCTTGTGACCGAGCTTCAGATCCAGAAGTGATCTAGGAAGACTGTTTCCGATCTTCTGGAAAAGAAAAGAAGACCAATGGAAGAAACGTTTTTTGAGTCCTGCTCATATGACCTTCATTTTTTATAATCTATTTTTTACTTATTTTTATCTTTTTTTATCTATTTTTTATATTTTTTTCATCTCAAGGCAAGATATTGGACAGTGCGTAAAAACAAACGTCTACTCTGAAGTCGAAAAGCGGCGAAAACATCTGGAAAAGCGTCAGAAGCGAATGACCGAGTACCACTCATCTCTCAAGTCAACTCCAGAAGCGGTTCTTGACACCCAATATCGGATAATTCTCGTCAAAAGGGTTGAGGATCTGAGACGTTGATGGATTGTCTTGAAACGATCGAAAGAATCTTCAGATTGGAGAAAACCAGATATGGCTGCTGATATTGTTCGAGTGGATGTTTGTCAAGTTTCTGTTTGTCGAGTGTTTGTTTGTCGAATGTCTTTTCATATCCAAACAACACTCCCAAAGGAATCATCGCAGAGAAATAAATCTCATCTTCCCATATCAATGTCATGCATATGAATACCCAGGTATGACATTGACAGTATCTGAAAAAAGAGATCTAGTCGTTTTATGGAAACAGCTTCATTCGGATATGTTCACATTGGCAGCTCAATAGACATTCAAGAGATGAAAAACTGGCTTCGAATAGGAAATGAAAAACTGACTAAACCATCGTAGACATCATTTGGAATCAAATCAGCTCATCATTGAAAACAATACTCTGCAATAAACGTTGAAGCTCGCAACTTGAATAGCGAGTCATGTTGACGAGCGTTGGTTTCCGCTAGTTGAAATGAAATTGTTTGATTTGTTCCAGGACTTGAGGAAGAGTGTCCAAGGTACGTTAGGGTAAGGTAGATGTCTGTCATAATGTGCCATGTTAATAAAAGAATTGAGAGAAATTAAAAAAAAAAAAAAAAATAAATAATAATCCAGAGTCCAGAATAAATCTTCTGTTGTCGAGCTCAGATTATCCCAAATGCTCCTTTCTCTTCTCAGATTTCAATTCAGCTGATTATGGATTTCAGTCGGATACTCTCTCCCTCTGATAGCCAAGGTATATGGTTCTCTGTACAGAGTAGCATACACTAGATACAAAACAAATCCAGAAAATACAGAAAAATACAATAAAATACATGTTCCAGTCGCAGATCTCACGAGCTCGACCATTCCTGAGCTGTGTCCAGAGTCATCTCATTAGTTGAACTGTTGGTCTTGTCAGACAACACCTCATCAAATAACAGACAACAGACAAGTTATCAGATGACATCCCATCAGACAACACCTCAGCTACCAAGAGATTATCTGACAACAAACCATCAGTTTTATCAGACAACAAACCATCAGACTTATCAGACAGTCATCCGTTTATCAGACATCATCAGTCCTTCTACTGACAGACAACAGACATCAGATAAGAAATCACCAGTTCTCGTCAGTCTTCAGCCGTATCAAACGCCAACACTAAACCAACGACTCAACCTCGGCCTTTTTACCCTTGGCACCGTCCTTAAAGTCCAGAACCACCTCCTTGTGCGAACTCCACTCGGCCCACTGCTGCTGCTCGGACCACGTGTTGAGCCGCGACCGCTTGCTCCGCCGCAGCACGTACTCGGCCTGCGTGTGTTTCAGAAACTCCACCTTTTGCACCGCAAACGAGCCGCCATCGTGGTGCTGCCACGACCGCGAGTTGATGCCGTTTCGGTAGCAGCCGGCGTACTCTGTCAGCTTGGGCAGCGCCCGCAGCGTCACCAGACAGTCGCCGTAGACCTGCTCGTGCTCGGACGACGCCGATACGAGGTGCGAGTTGGGGCCCACGGACACGGGGTTTTCGTCCTCAAAGTGTCTGCCTCCGCTGCCGCCGCTGCCGCCGCTGCCGCCGCTGCCTCCGCTGCCTCCGCTGCCGCCACTGCCTCCGCTGCCTCCATCAGCAGCTGCATCCTCCTTCGCCCGCAGACTCGCATAGTACTCGTCGACCTGCGCCTTGGTGGGAAGAATGCCCGTGTGGTACAGCACCGCCACAACGTCGCTGTCGTCGGTATAAATGTCCGTGCCCCAAATCTCGCGCCGCTGCACCATGTCGTTGGTCTCTTTGCACAGATGCCGCCGTGGAACCAGCACCTGGATCGTGCAATCCACCGACAGCTGCAGGTTAGGCAGCAGCACGCCCTGGAGGCACGTCTCCGTGTGCGGCGTGTACTCCAGCACCCCCAGCTCCTCGCGCGGGAACTTGGTCGCCTTGAGAAACGAGTACACGTCCTTGCTGTTGACGTCCTGCTTGGACTTGAGGTTGCGGAACGAGCGGTGGTGGTGGTGGTGGTGGTGTTTGTGTGGGCCGAGCGAGTGGCTGTGCGGGCCGTGTGGATGGGTGTGGCTGTGTGTGGCTTCGGTCTGTGCTGGAGAGACTGAGGCTGCCACATCGGTCGCAGCGGTCTCAGCGGTCGCAGATGCGGCTTTGGGGGCTTCTGCCTCTGCCACAGCGGAGGCAACTGCAACCTGCGTCTCCTTGGGCGGTTCTGGCTGCTCAGATTCGCCCTGGATGAACGACAGCGACATTCGTTTGGGTGATGTTTTCGGTGCGACCGTTTCTGGTGCTGCCTCTGGCGCTGCTTCTGTTGCTGCCTCTGGCGCTGCTTCTGCCTCTGCCTCTGGCGCTGCTGCTGCCTCAGCTTCTGGTGTGGCCGCTTCTGATTCTGCCGCTGCAGCCTTTTCGGCGACTGCTGCTGCCGCCTCTGCCTCTGCCTCTGCCCCCGCATCTGCCTCCGCCTCTACCGCCGCATCTGCCTCTGCTGCCGCCTCCGGTGCATCCACCTGGGGCGCTGTGTTATCGGTGGCAGACGTGGCCTCGGCTTCGGTTGCTGCAGCCGCTGCATCGGAGACCTTGGGCTCGGAAGCAGATGCATCCTGCGTCTGGTCGACTGGGCGCGACTCGGACGCCGCATTTGCCGCCGCCTCACTCCCTTGCGATTCGTTGTTCATCTTTGGCTATCGTGACGTTGTCTCGTGTGGGGTGTTTTTTTTGAGCCGTAATCATGCACTGTCGGAAACCATGCATGAGGGCTGAGAGTCACAGGTTATGAGTGAAGGCTGGGTGCCACAGGTTATGAGCGGATTGCACGGTGAAATAGGCAACGAAGCTAACCGAGTAATGAGACTAGCAGTGGTGACATAAAAGACACTATTGCGATCATCACCACATTTTGAAGCGAATACACTTTTCATATTCTTCTAACTATCACCAGAAGAGTTATCAAATGCTAGACACCATGTCATAACAACGGCTACAGACAAACTGGGACAATCCAACCACTATCATTATACTGAGAATGTGATTCCAGACAAGACGCACTCTTTCGAATTTCCATAATTGGCCAATTACGTCGTGTATTCTCTCACTACACAATATCAGCAATCACTACCCAATACGTCATACAACCCACTTGTGACAATCTAACCACCACCATTGCATCCGCAGTCGAGTTTCGCGTCGATTGCACTACTCGAAATCACGAAATATCGTCGTTAACGTCTTCAGAACCAATGAAATAATCGTATTCACTCGTTACTCTTCCCCGGCCCTCATGAGCCTCTTCAGCCGCATATACCGCTTCTTAATGTCGCCGAAATGATGCCGCTTCTTCAGCTTTTTCACCTGCTTGTCATTGGCGGTTTTTTGTAGCAAGCTGACAATCACGAGGTCATCTTGGATCGTAAAGAATCGCACGTCACGTGGGTACTTGAGTTGCATCTTGTGCACGTGTTGCAGCGACGTGGACGCGGTCACCTGACCAGACGCCACTATAGCCGCCACAAACGCCTCACCAGCCTCACGACAGTGGTCCTGTAAGCTCTCCAAATATCGCTGAACTCCGGGCTGAAGCTTTGTGGTTGCCGCAGACGACAGCTGGTCCAGCGAGTCCTGCGCGTCCTGAATGAGAATTTGACGCTGGCGCGCAAACTCGTCACGTGAGTCGTCACGTGAGTCCTCGAAGATGTCGCCTGAATCGCCAGATTCGCCTGATTCTTCCGCATCATGCTCGTTGCTCTCTGGCGGAACAGACAAGGGCACCGAAAGCGCAGTCTGAGTTTCGCCGACTTGTTCCTCATTAGTCACGTGACCATCCGCTTCTCTTACCAATCGCGTTTCTGCCAACGAGCCGAGAATGTCGCCCGTGGAGTCCAGAGACACTGTTCTGTCGGAAACAGTTGGATCTGACAACGTCTTTTCCGACGGTGACGCGTGCGATGTTGTAGATGACGCGTTTGATGTCGTGGCTTGTGACGCCGTTCGCATCCTTCGGCGATTGAGAATCTCGCCAATCGACGGCAGAGAGATGATAGAGCAATCCAGCTCGCCCGAGGAGTCGACCGCGCGGCGTTTGACGTACTCTTGCTGACTGGAAGGGGCTGAGAGCGTTCGTTTGGGCTGAGAAGGCACGTGACCCTGAGACATTGACACGTGACCCTGAGACATTGACACGTGACCCTGGGGCACTGCCACGTGACTAGGCGAGTGCACGTGACTTCGCGACGTTTCCCGGGAGCTCAGCAGCTGGCTGTCCTCGACAAACGACTGCGATGATGTGAGGCTTCCGACCCTTCTAGGTCGGACGAAATACTGAACTCCAGGTAAACTCCAATGAGGCAGGCGTCTGGTTCTGAAAGACAGTCGTGTAACGTCGAAGCTCGGGACTCTGGTCTCGTGAGTGTCAGGTACGTATCTGGCTGATCTTGTGCGTGATCTGGACGGTGTGGACGACCTGGATCTGTCGTCACGTGAGTCAGATTGCACGCTGGACGGTACCTGAATGGGGGCTGGAGGGTAAGAAGAGGGTACCTGAACAGTGTTCAGATTAGATGGCATTGCCTGTGTATGACCCGTGACCTGATTAAATGGAGTCATGTTCAGTCTCTGTTGGCCCATGGTCTGTGTGTGGTTCATGACCTGTGTGCTGGTCATGATGTGCTGATTCGTTACCTGAGTATGGCTCACGACATGCTGATTCGTCACCTGAGTATTGGTCTCAACGCTGCCATAGTTGAGAAACCCGCGTGGTGCCTGCTCGGGGCGAGAACCCGCAGTGTGAGACGACTGGGGAGACGTCGTAGATGCGCGTTGATGCTGCTGGTCCAAAACTCGCCTCAGGACTGGCGCTAGGGTGGCCGAGCCGTTGGAGTTGCTGGACAGTGTGTGGGATGCAAAAGTGGGTTGGGTCGGCACGGTGGCAGACCTCGTCAGCCGCGGCTCTCCATCTGGACTCAGCTCGATGGCCGATTCCCTGGACAGGCCGGGCGTGGTGGGTGTGGTGGGTGTGCGTAGGGTGGTGTTTGTTAAGGGAGATGCAGATGCGGCGGCAGAGGCAGCGGCAGCGGCAGAGGCAGATGCAGGTGCGGCGGGAGTGCGAGATGATGCAGAAGTTGGGGCAGGAGCAGGAGCAGCGGCAGATGCAGATGCAGCGGCAGGAGCAAACGTGGGGGCAGATGCGGCGGGAGCAGAGGCAGATGCAGGTGCGGCTGGAGGGCGAGATGATGCAAAAGTTGGGGCAGATGCAGCGGCAGAGGCAAGAGCAGAGGCAGAGGCAGAGGCAGATGCGGCGGGAGGGCGAGATGAAGCTGCCGCCGCATCTGCATCCACCACACCCTGACTGGACTCACCCTGACCACCAACGACAGACTCAGCCGTCGGCAGCTCGCTCACCGTCTTTAGCTTGGTCTCCACGCTCATGGCCGTGCGTCTTCCCCCCATTGCCTCCACGAGCCCGTTAATGACCGCTCTCGATGGCCACACTTCGTCGTGCCTCTCGTCCTTCCACATTGCCCAGAACGCGGCCAGAAAGCGCTCCTCGCGCGCCGAGTAGCCCGTGCGAGTGCCTCCTCGTGCTGCCGCCTCTGCCAGATAGCTGCGCATGACCCGTGGCTCCAGGTACGGAAAGTGGCCGGTTGCTGCTGCATCCTCTACCAGTGCCACACGGTGCGCAACCTGGCTGGAAGTGGAGCGGAACGCGTCCTGCACCAGGAAAAAGGTGGTTTCGGGCGTCTTGCGGCTCTGAACGAGACCTCCTCCATTTCGTATCAGGCGTTTGACTTGGTCGCAATGGTCGATTTCCTCGGACACGTGGAACGAAAACGGACGGCCAGAGTGTGTAAACAGGTTTGGCGGAACGCGCTGAGCAGCGCCAGACGTTGCAGAATCGGCCATTTCGCTCGTGTCGCGTGTTGGCGGCGTTCTGATTTTTTTTCCGTTGACGTTCAGCGGCAAATAGATGTTCTTTTTCAATCCGCGTGCGAAAACCTAAAACGCGTGACATGCATGAGGTTTGGAGATGTGGGTTTCGGACAAGTTGAGGTGGGGTTGAGTGAGTGGTACCGTTGGGATCGGGCGAAGATTTTGCTACGAATGCGCTTTTCAGAATGTTTGTGGGGTGGTTGTGGGTGGTTGTGGGTGGGGTTAGAGGTGGTTTGGTATGAGAATGTGTTGTGTATTGGTTAGGGGGCTTGGGGGGATTTTGAAGCAGAAAAAGGGGTACTAGTAGAGTGAGCATTTGATTTGGAAACGAATGCACTCTTTGCTTTTCTTCTATTGTTGTTCTGTCATTTTCTAAGAGGTGCTTGTTTTTCTCGTTGGTAGAACCAAAAGGTTTCACGACAGACTGATGGAATCTGGAAAGATCATGATTGTACAACCCATATTGTACAACTATTCTGAGACTAACGCACTCTTTGGATCTCTAGAATTGACACTGTGGCTAGTTTTGGTCGAGTTCATGGTTAAGAAAGTTTGGTGTTGAAACGACAACATTTGTCGCAGGACAGGTGCGGGTAAATGGAGTTGACCATGCGATCTGTGGGTGCTATCTTCTACGGAATCTCTTTTCAAAATCTCCAAATTTCTCGTTTGGCGTTTTGAATCTGGATTGTTGTAGTGGAGTGTATAGTTCAGGTACATTCCAAGAGCTAGTTGGTGTTTGAGAGGTGCTACGACAGTGGGGACTTGATTGGTGTGTTTTATAAGCAGTTTTACAACGGATGTACTTTTCAGAATGATTATTTTACTACTTTTGGTCTGTTAAATGGGATCATCACATATATCCTCCTCTGGATCTATCTGCAGTTATCTCGTTTGGATTGGAACTTATGGACATAGGGTAAAATGCATCCTTTATTGATTTCTAATTAAAACCAAACGCACTCCTTGGATTTCTCATCTCGCTTCCATTTGTGTTATTAGGCGAACGCTTCTATGCTAGGTCCCTTTCAATAGGGCATTTCACAGCTTGATACATTTTCAAACTTGTTCAAAAGCTAAAGTAAGATATTTCTAGCTGTGAGAATACTCCTCCGTTCTTTTCAACCAAGCCATGCCAGTATTCACTCTGATATATCCAACTTGCACATTGTCCCTTGGGAAACTGCCAAGCTCATCAACTCCATGAATATCTGACCAAATTCAGATCTGACACCATTAATAGACTCCCTGAACCTCGCTCTTTCATCTGACACTCTTCTAACTCATTTACCTCTCAAATTTGTCCTTTTCATTTCTTACCAAAACCCCGGATCAATTCTGACAAAGTTAAATGGAGGAGGGTGCTTTCACTTTGGGCGATAATTTCAAATTTCAAGTGAGATTCAGAAACGTAATTTGGGCGGAAATGAGTTGAGATGCTGGCACTTGACTGACACATGACCTAACCACCCGTCTTACATGTTAAAATTAGAATTAGCCACTTTTAGACCGTTTTTCAAACCCTTTAACGCCCGTTTTTTCCTCGTTTTTAACTGCTCGTACCCGCTAACTTTATATGGAAAGTAGCATTTGCAACTTTGGTTTCGAGACTTTCAATGGAACATCAATAGGAAGTGACTAGAGACCTTAAAAGTGTGATTTGTACAGTGGTCTGGGTACCATTGCGTTCAAAATTACATTTCCTGACAAATGCACTTTTCAGAATTTCAATTCCAATTAGTAAGCGCGTTTTACCGCAGTAGTCTGAAACACTCCTGTATCACCTGTAAAACACACCTTGATGGTTCACTGAGTCCACTCTTAAATCCGATCCAGACCTCCTACAGCCAACAGAACAACTGATTCAGAATCTCGGCATCCCCACGATCCCAGATCAGCTTTCAAATTCCCCAAAATCTCCCTCTCTGCTTCCCCAACGTTTCCAACCCCCAAACCCCCCCCCACTTTTAGCTGCATGCAATTTCGACCCCCTAAAGTTTGGTTGGGAAGTTTCCCAAACGGTTTCCTTTTGTTTTTCCGAACATCTTCTTTCAAAAAAACAATCAAAGCACCAGCAAAAGACGACAGTCAATCAGCCAACTCTGCCACGTCAGCAATCCCCCGCCGCCGAGAAAAACACCCCAAAAAAAAACAGCCCCACGACATACCCACGACATACCCACTTACACGTCCTCGTCATGTCCCTACCGTCGATTTCCACAGTGCACATGCTCGCCGTGGTGACGATAGCGGCGTCGGCGGTCCTGCTGCGGCTGCTGTTTGTGTTGCCAGCTTCCAACCGCTTTGGCTTTTTGTACCGCCAAAAACACCCCAATCCGCGGCTCATGGTGATGATGGGCTCGGGCGGACACACGGGCGAAATGCTGCGCCTGCTGCAGTCGCTGCGGCTCGACGAGTACCAGAAGCGCACCTACGTGTGCTCGTCGGGCGACAGCAACTCGCTGGACCGGGCCAAGAGCCTGGAATCGGCCGCCTCGGCAAAGTCCCTCAGTGACGACATGACTGTTGTGACCATCCCCCGGGCCCGCAAGGTCGGGCAGTCGTACGTCACCAGCGTGTTTTCGTCGCTGGCGTGCCTCGTGGCAGCGGTGCTCGTGGTGCTCAAACACAGACCGCACGTCATTCTGTGCAACGGCCCCGCGTCCAGTGTCATGCTGTGCTACGCGGCGTTTGCGCTGCGGTTCCTGGGCATCGTCGACACCCGGCTCATCTACGTGGAGTCGCTTGCGCGCGTGAACCGTCTGAGTCTCAGCGGGCTGATTCTGCTGCCGTTCTGCGACCGGTTCCTGGTGCAGTGGCCGCAGCTGGCCGAGCGGTATCCGCGGGCCGAGTACCACGGCATCCTGGTGTAGTTTGGTCTGCTACGGTACACGTGTCCTTTTTGCGCCAGCCTGAGCACCACATTGCTGCTGTCACTGCCCCCCTAACTCGCCCCTCACACACCCCTCACATCTCAGACACCTCGCACCCCCTCCAGCCCCCACTGCGGTCCCCACAGACGACCAGTCGAGTCCCAACAAAAGCTAATCTACGGAGCGTGCGTCTGCTCGGTTCGGCTTCCGGTACAGCGTAGCTACGGTGCGGTACCAACAGCGGAAGGGATCTTCACAGAGGTTGCAGCAATGAGAAAACTAAGCGCGAAAAATTATTAGCAGCAAGCGAGGCGGCAGCTCGACGGATGGGCGACGGATGGAGTGATGGGCCGATAGACGACGGACACTCGACAGCAGTGACGTCAACAAAATATCGCACTCTGCCAGATGCACACCGGCACATCCGCGCAGCCCTGCATTCGAGGGGTCCCGCCCTGCCCGCCGCATCCAGCGCAGCTACTGTGCACACACCACTCTGAACCCAGGAGCGCTATCGCTAGCTATCTTTCAAGATGAGACTAAGGGCAAGAGCAGAGACGAGCCGAGGTGCGAAACGAGAAGCGAAAAATACAACGAGACTAATCGCTCAAATCAGTCCACCCGCTTCAGCAGGCTTCTCCCTCCCTCCCTCCCTCCCTCACCCCAGAGAGCGTATCCGCACTATAGTTGCAATAAAAAAGAAGCGTAATCAGCGCGCCAAGGGTCTGAAGCAGCAGACTCTGGGATTGCGCTGTGTACCGTATCATGGTGCGGACGAATAAGCTTTGCAAGTACGACGCTTATTCCCACCACTTTTATTTAGCCTTTTTTGGACCTCTCCAGTGTGCATGCACCCCATCGAGCGGCACATTCAACTCTCATCATTCTGATCCTTTCCCTGTCACCATTTGCACTTTTTTAAGGCCGGTTTTTTTGCCACGTCATTCAACCACATTCTGCCACAAAAAGCCCTCCCAAAGGACACGTCAGCATACCCCGCCCTGGCCACATACGACACGCCGCTTGTAACTGCCTCACCATATCAGGGACACAAAACCACTCGCCCAGCCGCCACCACATCCACCACAGCCACAGAAACATGTCTCGCGCCAGACAGCTGGTTATCGACCAGGAGGGCGTCTTCCGCGATGAAAAAAACCGCCAAATCAACCTCAGAGGCATCAACATGGCGTCGGACGCCAAAATGCCCACAGTGCCGTATCTGCCGACGCACGAACCCGCCACAGACGACTTCTGGGACGGCGACAAGGCCCGCTTCATCGGACGGCCGTTCCACCTTAAGGACGCAAAGGAACACCTCGAACGCATCAAGTCGTGGGGCTTCAACACAATCAGATACCTCTACACGTGGGAGGCAATCGAGCACGAGGGCCCCGGCATCTACGACGAGGAGTTTGTGGACTTCACCATCGAAGTACTGCGTCTGTGCGACCACTACGGCTTCTACGTACTCCTGGACCCCCACCAGGACGTCTGGTCCCGCCACACAGGCGGCTCCGGTGCGCCCATGTGGACCCTCTACGCCGCAGGCCTCAACCCCCGCAACCTGACTACCACTTACGCCGCCCTCGTCCAAAACGCATGGGCTGACCCCGCTAACTACCCCAAGATGATCTGGGCCACAAACTACACCCGGCTGGCCTGCCACATCATGTTCACTATGCTTTACGGAGGACGGGACTTTGCACCCAAATGCATCATTGACGGCGTCAACATCCAGGACTATCTGACCACCCACTTTATGCAGGCCATGGTCTACTTTTACAGCCGAGTCCAGCAGACTGCTCCCGAGCTGTGGAACACTTGTATCATTGGACTCGAGTCGCTGAACGAGCCATCTGTGGGACTGATGGGCCATCCTAACCTGGCCATTCTTCCCGAAGAGCAGCCACTGAAGCTTGGCCCCCATCCCACGCCTTTCCAAGGTTTCCAGCTGGGCATGGGACTTGAGACGGAGGTTGACGTCTTTGCATTTTCCAACTTTGGACCGAAAAAGACAGGCACCGAAATTCTGAATCCCAACGGAGTTCGATGCTGGATCGACCCCGAGAAGGACGGGTACGACGACACTCGTTACGGCTGGAAGAGAGATCCCGGCTGGGTACTTGGCGAGTGTGTCTGGGCTCAGCATGGCGTTTGGGATGTAGAGAAGAGAGAGCTACTGCGACCAGACTACTTTACAGTCAACCAACGGGGCCAGATTGTGGATGGAGAAGACGGATTCGTCAACATTTACTTCAAGGAGCACTGGCGCATTTACTTTCAAGAAATGCGAAAGCTTTGTTCTGATATTCTGTTGTTTTGCCAGCCTCCAGTCATGCGTATTCCACCAAACATCAAGGACGATAAAACGTGCATGGACCGGCGGGTGGTGTACGCGCCTCATTTCTATGACGGTCTCACCCTCATGTTAAAGCGGTGGTCTTCGTGGAATGTAGATGTGCTGGGCATCCTCCGGGGTCGGTACTCGCACCCTGCCTTTGCGGTCAAGATTGGCCCCACTGCAGTTCGAAAGTGTCTTGCTGAACAGCTGGGAGAGATGAAGAAGGAGGGACTGGAGCATATGGGACCTATTCCTCTGGTCATGACCGAGACGGGCATGCCCTTTGATATGGACGACAAGGCTGCCTATGCTTCTGGCGACTACTCCTCGCAGCTCAAGGCTTTGGACGCCAATATGAACGCTGTGGATCAGGCCGACATCAACGTGACCATGTGGGCCTACACTGTCAACAACAACCACCAGTGGGGCGATGAGTGGAACGGTGAGGACTTTGCCTTTTGGAGTAGGTCACCTCTCAGTGATGACCACCCTAGCAAGGACCGGTCTGGCATGCCTGCTCATGCCGACTGCACTCCGTTCGTGTCTCCTGCCCCCAGTCCTTCCGATAGCCCCAAGTACGAGTCCTCACGGTCCACCACACCCATTGGATTTGATGTCAAGGACGATCTGGCCCATCTTCCCCATGAAGACATGTCCGAGGTTGGTCAGAAGGGCGTGCGTGCTCTGGAGGCCTTTGCTCGGCCCTACCCTGTCGCTATTTCTGGCAAGTTCAGCGGCACCAACTATGAGCTTCTAAAGCGCCACTATGTGCTGGAGATTGATGGAGTCAAGGGCGAGACGGTAGTTGCCATTCCTCCGTTTGTCTACCCCGTCAACTTTTTGTCTGTTACGGTGACTTCGGGCACATGGAACACTGCCAAGAGCCGGCTGTACTGGAACCACGATGGCGGCCCTCAGAAGATAGAGATCACCGTGTCTGATCATGAGACTGAGTACGGCGGGTTTTTGGACACTTTTTACGCCAATCTTGGCGAGCCTTGTTGCACTGTTATGTAGTGTTTATTTATCATATTGGCTTGGAGAATAAATTATTGTGTTTTAACTGAGAGTAAGTCAGTGTTTTTGTAGCTGGAAGATGTAACCTTAGAATAAAAAACATGTCTCGAGCATAAGTCAGTCCGAAACAGGACATATTATAGAGAGATTATGAGAGCTACTGATTATCAGATAGTGTTGGTAGATGCAGAAAATGATTGTGAATCGATCTCACTTTTTGGAATTTCTCCAGTACTTTTTTTGAAGGAATTATAATCATTTGAAGTTGAAGATTTTGAAGTTGGAGAAGATGACATTTTTTGGAAATATGTTGGAAGCTTTTGTCTGAATTTATTTAGAGAGAGATATTGACATGATGTAAAAGATACCAGAGAGGAGTTGTGAGAATTCTGAAAAGTGCATTTTTCTCGGGGTGATTGTGTGATTACAATGGTGCTTCTTTCAACAGTATTTGCTCACTATTCGTCACTTGAGTGAAACCTGACTGACTTCGAAGGTTCTTCCATATGATAGACTAATATCTTCAGAAAGTGAAAGTGAATGATCTTTGCTGACAATGTTAGATGTGATGTGAAGCTGTTCAACAAGAGCTAGAATTGTTCCTTTGAACTGTTTCAATGTAAATCAGTAAAAACGAAAGGATATGAATAAACGGAGAAAAAGCAACATCTGTATCTGAACCCTCATACTGAATGATATCGCTTCAAACTGATCAATCGATATTCATCTGATCTCATCCAACTGATATGACCCTGGTATTCGTGCTTGGCCAACCCTTCTCGCCCTACAATACCCAAAAAACATAAATATATCATCTACAGCGCTGCAAAACACCGCTAAAAGTCCATGGTGGTGGCGTTGGCAGCCCGCACCCGCTCAACCTCCTCCTTGACCAGCACGTCCACGAAAGATGCGAAAATGTCCACATACTCCGCCAGCCGAGTCTTGCTGCTGGGGATTTTGGCGCTGGCGTTCTCCGGATCGGCGTTGAAATCGTCGACAATCTCCGGCAGCTTGGGGCACTGGTCCGGCGTGAACAGCAGATTGGCGTCAGCGTCCACGGCCATGGGCACACACACGTTTGCGGTCTTGGGATGGACGCAGAACGGCGACTTGAGCAAATGGCCGGCTCCTCGAGACACGGCGCCGTCGAGTTTGGGGAAAAAGACGTGCAGAATGATGTCCTGCTTGGCCTCCTTGAGCTTTTTGGTGTCGAGGTTGGCGGACACGCCCTCGGACGCAACCTCGTCAATCTCGCGCCACTTGAGCATGGACGGCACGTTGTGGTTGTGGGCCTTCCACCGCTCGTTGAGGGCTCGCCGCAGCTTTTCGTCGGGAATGAACGACAGCAGAAAGTTGGAGCCGGCCTCGTTGGCCCAGGGATCCTGCTCCTGCAGCACGACCTCGTGGAACTGCGTGGTGGCCAGGTCCAGCGACCGCTGCAGATGCGGGTGCAGCGGCCGCTTGAGCAGATTGCCCTTCTCCGGCAGCACCGACAGGTACGCCACAATGGCCGATCGCTGCTTGTCGTCCAGGTCGCGGGCCTTTTTGTCGCACACCCAGGCGTGGGCGCCTCGTCGTCCCGAATAGACCCACAGGACGTGTGTGTAGCCAAAGTCGTCACGCAGCGCCTCTGTGACCATCTTGACAGCCACCTGGACGTAGCGCCAGCACTTGTTGCACACGTTGGCGCCGGAGCAGCATGTTCGGAACTTGTCGTAGTCGTCCATATCAATGTCAAACACGAGCTCCTTGGACACGGGTTTGAACACGTCCTTGCGCAGCTTCTTGCGGTCCTTGGGGTTGTGCGAGTACACGGCTCCAATCTCGAATCGCTCGGGGCACAGCTGTTCCACGCGGGCCTTGAACTCGCGCTCGTCTGAGAACGAGTTGTACCGCAGATAGGCGCCGTTTCGCAGCGTGAACGCAAACTCACGGAAAGTAAAGTCGCGGCCGGTTCTCGGCGAGTGGTTGAGCCATCTGTGCAGCGACTTCATGGGGAAAAAACGCGAGTAGTAGAGACCCAGGTTGTCAAAATCGACGTCCGCCGCGCCTGGAGCTGCTGCTGCTGCTGCTGCTGCTGCTGCTGCTGCTGCTGTTTCTGTGGTCTCTGGCGCCTCTGGGGGCTCGCTGTTGAGAATATGGGACACGTCGTCGTCCACCTCCATGTCAATGTCGTCAATGTCGTCCATCAGCGTGTACAGCCCCGTTCGGTGGGCCGGAGAGGACGTGGGCGGGACGGTGATGTCGGTGGGGGGTTCGGAGCACTGTGACACGGGTGATGACGGCTCGGAAACGGTCATGGTGTGTGTAAAGAGGGGTCGGAAGTGGTGGTGTCAGGTCAGGCGCGTGTGAAATATTAATTTGCGATTCAGTTGGGACGCGTTAGGGTTTGGGAGGGTGGTAGGGACGGTGATAGGAGCGGCTTTTGGGCGGCTTTCGGGTCCTTTTTGAGCGGGGAAATTGCTGGAGGGGGTTGGCGGAGGATGCTAAGAGCGATGGAGTCGTTTTTTTATCTCAAAAGTGCCGCTTCTGTCCCATTTTGACTGCCGTGTCAAGTGTGTCTCTCAAACGCAATTTATCGTAATTACGCGTTTTTGGGACCTACCAAAAAGGCAAAATCAAAAGTCCCATTTGGGCGATTTTTGAGAGAGCGAAAAAAAGTGTGTTGATTTCAACAAACCAAAAAGAGATGGTCAAGAGGAAACAATTATTTTTAGTGGGATTTTGTTGAAATTCAATTATTAAAAGAAGAAAAATGAAGTAACGACAGTGGTTTTGTGGCGGTCTTGACGGATATTTAGTTGAATGAATTGAACGAAAAGAAAGGAGATAGACACAGATACTGCCATTCAGTTATTTTTACTGTTGTAATTCTCTGGAGTGACCACTCTTCTCAATTCATTATCTTCTTATATAGAGCTATAGACATTCACATTCAATCACTTCAAAAAAGAGAAATATATTTTCTTTCTTATTTATATTCAATTAAACATGTATTTTTTTGGAATTTCATGTTAAACTCAAGAAAAAGATGCGTCTTGATATTGAAGCCATCTGAAGGAGAAAAAACGTCCAACTGTCATCAAACGAAAGATCCGAATGTTTAATAAAAATTCATTTCAAAATCATTTCCATGGGTACTGACCAGGGCCAGACCATTTCTGAATGGATCGTCTTGGAATACAAGGAATTCTGCCTCATTCAGAGAAGTTGCTTTATTCCTTGCCCATGAGATTCACACATTCGAGAGATGGAACCAGAGAACAACACAACGCCACCAGCCCAACAGAAACACCAGTACAGAGTACAGAGACAGAGACAGAGACAGAGTACAGAGTACAGAGTACCTGTTTCGACTAGCAGAAATAAAGTGATGAAGAGAAAGAAGAGAAAGAACAGTGGACTTTTTAAAGAAATAATTTTGGATATCTCGTGTGATTTCTTTTAGTTTATTTCTTCGAGAATCAATTATCGTTTTTAATCTATTTAAAATCAAGTATCGAATAGAACCATGAATATATAAAATAAAGATAAAGAAAAAGAATTAAACATATAATGATGTGAGTAAACAGCACAATATTCAAACCCCAAATAGTCACCTGAGAAAGCTGAGAAGCTTGATACCACACAATTCCAGCCCTGAGAGTCTCGCAAACACCAAAAAAATCCATATAGCCCCCAAAAAAACGCAGAATTCACCCCAGCAGTAATCGAACCAACGACACTTAGCATCTCCCAAAAAACCCTAATTTGCTCCCACTCACGTGACCTGTGGCAACGTCGATATCTCATCCCACATCAGTGCCACCAAAAAGCATCCATCACTCAACACCACACACTCACAATGGATATCGTTATGGGACTGAAAATCAAGGGCGGCGTGCTCGTGGCAACGTCCAAGGCCGCCACCCGCGGCATCTCCGTCATCAAGGTCGGCGACGACAAGACCCGCGAACTCAACACAAACACACTCATGGCTTACACCGGAGAGGCTGGTGACACAGTCCAGTTTGCCGAGTACATCATGGCCAACACCCGGCTGTACGGCATCCGCCACGACGTGGAGCTGTCGCCCTCGGCGGTGGCGTCGTTCACACGAAACCAGCTGGCCCGGGCCCTGCGATCGCGAAAGCCGTACCAGGTCAACGTGCTCATTGCGGGCTTCGACCCCAAGACGGAGAAGGCGTCGCTCAACCTGATCGACTACCTGGCCTCCAACGTGGAGCTGCCCTATGCCGCCCACGGCTACGCGGCCTACTACACAATGTCTCTGCTGGACCGCCACTGGAAGGAGGACATGACCACCGAGGCCGGCATCGAGCTGATGCGAAAGTGCATCAAGGAGCTGCAGACCCGGCTGCCCGTGGACTTTAAGGGCGTGTACGTCAAGATTGTCGACAAGGAGGGCATCCGAGACGTTTCCGCCCTCTGCTACCCCGACGAGTACCCCGCGGCTCAGGTCTCTGCTGAGGTTGAGGCTGAGCCTGCTTCTGCCAGTGCCTAGGTGGATGGCGAGTTCTGATGGCCATGCTCGTGACACGACGTACCGCGACGTACCGCGACGTACCACGACGTTCCGCGACGTACCACGACGTACCACGACGTATATATATTAAGGATGATGTTAGATACAGGGGGTGTAGGTCGTTTGGCAGTAGTGTGATGAAGTATGGTACAGATGTAGGGTACGTCAATGAGATTGATTGACCGTATTACCATTGGTAGTATCTCAATTGAAGGCCAGTTGATGTTTGGGGAGAGTTGTTTGAAGATGGAATGGGTAGTTTGGGAAAATTGGATTTTGAGAGATATGAGTTGTTTAACAGATTATTGGGATAAATATGATGGTTCGATTGTCATTTACTGTCAATGATTGTTGCCGTTTGCGAATTGAGTGTTTTCAGAATGGTGACTATAGATCTGAGTATCATCTTTCTTGGTGATACAGAACTTGATTGAAACGAGGAAAAAAAACGAGTTTGGGGGTAAATGTAGTATTGAAGGTATCTATAGGTAGAGAATCAGTCGTATGACTCAATGATCCTCTTCAATTTGCAATTGTGTCGTTATTTGTAGAGTTGTTCCCCTTCTATAATGTTCTAATGTGAAACTAGATGTTGACTTGTGATTTATATGATTTGACCAAAATCTGCCCAGGTCACTTTTTGAGAATTCTGAAAAGAGCATTCTTCTCTAACGGGGATTTTATGCCAGATTATATTAATTTCCGACGAGAAAGTCCACTTTTAATATCTCTTTCATGAGTCTGGTTGAAGGACAAGGTTAGTCTCTTTTTCAGTCTAATCAAGATGCAAGAGAGACTACAAGCAGCACTGTCAAAAGGTATTGGAGCATTTATGGGACAAGAAATAAGTACAACTAGACACAACTTCTCATTTTAAACCGAACGCACTTTTCAGAATTTCCACATCTCACCTGTAGCGTCTTTTAGGTTAGTAAGCAGAGCAATCGAAAACGAAACACATCCCCACAAGAACATGTCAACAATACTCATCTGTTTACTGTCAATCTGTCATGTTTATAACCCCCCATTCTGGTCTCAAAACCCCCAGCCTCACGATTTCAGATGGTTTCCGATGAGGCAGGTCTTGTTGGGTCAACTGTATAAAAGTTAGCAAGAGTCCCCTTCCCCTTTTGGTTATGCCAGACATGCTATACTCACACCCACACATGATAGTGATTGATCCCTTTTTTTGCGTGTCTCACCAGGTGTTTTTGACAAAGAAAGAACTGGAGGTGCACAAGCAAAGTTGTAAGGGTCCGTTTTACGTGAATCCGCCTTTCAAAATTCCTGGTTTTGAAAAGAGTTGAAATTTCTACAAGAGAAGATGAGATGGTGATTTTTTGGTAATCAGACTATTGTAATGATGAAATGACTAGATGAAGTCCACAGTGAGTTTAGACTGATTTTTGGTCTATTCAACAAGTATCGTCACTTTCTCTTTACATAATGAATGAGTAAATAATTGCTACAATAACTTCCAAAACCTCATACAATATTTCATCTGTAGTAAACCCAACATATCTCCACTGTATGAACCTCTCTAAAACTGGAAGAAAGAACTAAATCAAAATTCTGAAAAGTGCATATGGTTCTAAATCACATGGATATTGCGATGGCATTAAATATCTCAGGATTGTCTGCTTGGATAACTCCTGTCGAAAAGAATCACCTATGGTTGTAGAGGTGCAACTTTGGAACCACTAAAACTGAACTAAAACCTCCAATAATTGAGCTGGAAGAGATTTGAAAAGTGCAATAGACTTAGATGCGCAAATTGCATGCAATCATCATTGAAAGTCCCCTAATAATCTACTTCATCTATCATTTGTATGGACCTATACGCAGTAGTAAATTGATGAGGTTGGGTGAACCTTAAAAAAAGATGGTCAAATGAGAGACAACTGAGAAAAGGAGGCCAAGTTTCAAAACAAAAGAACTTTGGAGTACTTTTTCAAGTGAATGACTTTACGTGCTGGTACATTACTATAAAAAACGAAACGAATTCATGTCTATTTAATTGCGCTTTTTATTGTTTTTCTTGATTTTCCTGTTGTTTTTCTGTTTTTCCGTTGTTTTTCTGTTTTTCTTTCTTTTCGCTCTCTTCTGTTTTATTCACAATGTAATAGCCATCTCTTTACTGGCACCTCTACAACCCCCATCCAAAACTCCCTACAATCCAGCCAGAAGAATTCTGAAAAGTGCATCTTGCTCAGAATCCCTCCCCGAATCCTACCATCCCACTCCCATCTCCATAACTATCCCCGTTCTCTGTCTACCTCCTTGCCCTCACATTCTTTATGCTATTCTAGAAATTGCATCTACAAAAAACTCTATCCGCCTCAATTATGCACGACTCCAAAATTATCGAGACCGAAAAACTCACCATCTACAACACACTTCTCACCACTCAAAACTACACATGGACGAGCTTGAGCAGCTGGAGGTGCTGGCCCTGGTGTCCACGCTGACCCAGGAAATCAACAACTACACGGGAATCAACGACAAGACGCTGGCGGAGTTTGTGCTGGGCATGTACGAGGAGTCTTCTTCTCGAGACGAATTCAAGGAAAAACTGGATGCCATGGGTGGCGATTTTCCGGACGCTTTTGTGGACCGAATGCGCCAGCTGATTGGCGACCTGCATCCCAAGTACCGGGGCAAGGGTTCGGCCAAGCAGGAAATCAAGGAGGAAGAGAAGGCGGAGGTGGCACAGAAGAACGAATCGGGGAAACCCAAAACGCATCTGGCCGTGCTGGAAATGGCGGACACAAAGCCCATCAAGAGCGACATGGTCGAGGAAGACCTGCTACCCGGCCGCGGGCTTTCCAGCTCCAAGTACAGAGAGAGATCGTCCGACGGACGCAAACGCGACAGAAGGAGGTCCCAGAGCCCGCCCAGACGCCGACAACGGTCGCCAGACGTGCGCGACATGGACCCCGAGGCCGTGCTGGACAAGGTGTACGAGGGCCGGGTCAAAAACCTGACTTCTTTCGGCGCTTTTGTCACTTTGTTTGGAGTCAAGAACCGCGTGGACGGTCTTATCCACGTGTCTGTCATGGCCTCCAGCCGCGTGGACCACCCGTCGGACGTGCTCAGCGTGGGCGACATCGTCAAGGTGCGCGTCTACAAAATCGACGGCAACAAAATCGGGCTGTCGCTGAACGACGTGGACCAGGAGACGGGCTCGATTCGGGCCGTGGAGCGCGGAAGACGGCCGCAGAAGGACGTGGAGCCGCCGCGCCCGAAGCAGAAGAAGCGGCTGACGTCGCCCGAGCGCTGGGAAATCCGCCAGCTGATTTCGTCCGGCGTGGTCAACGCCTCGGACTACCCGGAGCTGGACGAGGACATTGAGACGCTGCAGCAGGAGTCGTCGGTGGGCGTGGAGGAGGAGGTGGAGATTGAGGTCAAGGAGGTGGAGCCGCCGTTTCTGGCGGGCCAGACGTTCCAGAGCCTGGATCTGTCGCCTGTCCGGGTCGTCAAGGCGCCCGACGGGTCTCTCAACCGCGCAGCCATGAACAGCGCCACCAGCGCCAAGGAGCGGCGAGAGCGGCGCCAGCAGGACAACCGCGACAAGTCGGACCGCGAACGCGCGGAGGAAAACGACGACTTGTTTGGAGACCCGCTGGCCAACCGAAAGTCCAAGGGCGGACCCCACGAGACGGCGCCAGAATGGAAAAAGGCGACGATTGGCACCAGAGACACGGCCTACGGCATTCGGGCCACCATGACCATCGACCAGGTGCGAAAGTCGCTGCCCGTGTACGAGTTCCGCGAGGACCTCATTCAGGCCGTGCGGGACAACCAGATCATCATTGTGGTGGGCGAGACGGGATCGGGAAAAACCACGCAGATCACGCAGTATCTGTACGAGGCCGGGTTTGCCAAGGACCGGCGCATTGGCTGCACCCAGCCGCGACGAGTGGCTGCCGTCAGCGTGGCTAAACGAGTGGCCGAAGAGGTTGGGTGCAAGGTGAGCAAGGAGGTGGGCTACCTGATTCGGTTCGAGGACTGGACCACGCCGCAGACGAAAATCAAGTACCTCACGGACGGAATGATGCAGCGAGAGGCGCTGGTGGACGCTGACATGGACCAGTACAGCGTCATCATGCTGGACGAGGCGCACGAGCGGACCATTGCGACGGATATCTTGTTTGCGCTGCTCAAAAAGGCCACTCGGCGCCGGCCAGATCTGCGGCTCATTGTCACCTCTGCCACGCTCAACGCCGAAAAGTTTTCCACCTACTTTGACGGTGCCCCGATCATCACAATTCCGGGCAGAACTTTCCCAGTGGAGGAACATTTCGCCAAGGAGCCCGAGCCGGACTATCTGGAGGCGGCCATCGACACGGTGATGGACATCCACGTGACCCAGGATCCCGGCGACATTCTGGTGTTTCTCACGGGCCAGGAGGAGATTGACACCAGTTGCGAGATTCTGTACGAGCGGGCCAAGAAGATTGAGGCGGTGGCCGGCCCGCTCATCATTCTGCCGGTATACTCGTCGCTGCCGTCGGAGATGCAGAGTCGTATTTTCGACCCTGCTCCCCCCGGTGCTCGAAAGGTGGTGCTGGCGACCAACATTGCCGAGACCTCCATCACCATTGACGGCGTGTACTACGTGGTGGACCCTGGCTTTGTCAAGATCAACGCCTACGACTCCAAGCTCGGCATGGACTCGCTCCAGATTGCGCCTATTTCCCAGGCGCAGGCCACCCAGCGAAAGGGACGAGCTGGCCGAACCGGACCAGGCAAGTGCTACCGGCTCTACACGGAAAACTCGTTCCACAACGAAATGCTGCCCAACACGGTGCCCGAAATTCAGCGCCAGAACCTGTCGCACACCATTCTCATGCTCAAGGCCATGGGCATCAACGATCTGCTGAACTTCGACTTTATGGACCCGCCGCCGCACAACACGCTGCTGTCGGCGCTCAACGACCTGCACCACCTGTCGGCGCTGGACGGCGAGGGTCTGCTGACTAAGCTTGGCCGCAGCATGGCCGACTTCCCCATGGAGCCGGCCATGGCCAAGGTTCTCATCAACTCCGTGGAGCACTTGTGTGCCGAGGAGATGCTGACGATTGTGGCCATGCTGTCGGTGCAGTCCGTCTTCTACCGGCCCAAGGGCCAGCAGGAGCAGGCGGACCAGAAGCGGCGCAAGTTCATGGACGCCACGGGCGACCACCTGACGCTGCTCAACGTCTACAATGCGTGGAAGCGCAACAACTGCTCCAAGCTGTGGTGCTCGGACAACTTTATCCAGGACCGGGGCATGCGACGGGCCCAGGACGTGCGAAACCAGCTGGTGTCGATCATGGCCCGCTACAAGCACCGGGTGACGTCATGCGGGGCGTCTACGGACGTGGTTCGCAAAGTTCTGTGTTCCGGCTACTTTAAGAACTCGGCCGAGAAAGATCCCCAGGAGGGCTACAAGACGCTTATCGAGAAGACGCCCGTGTTTATGCATCCGTCCAGCGCGCTGTTTTCCAAGCCGTCTCAGTACGTGATTTACCACACCCTGCTGCTGACGTCCAAGGAGTACATGCACTGTGTTACGGCTATAGATCCGTCGTGGCTGCCCTGGGCCGCGCCCACGTTTTTCAACTTTGCCGACACCTCCAAGCTGTCCAAGGAGAAGAAATCCAAGAAGATTGTGCCTCTTTACGACCGATATGCCGCGGACCAGGACTCGTGGCGTCTATCTTCTATGCGTCGCATGCCCGACAAGGACGCCAACATTTTTGGTTAGCGTGGAGATACGGTAGTGGCGACATTTGTCCCACATTCTTCAGAGGCACCGCCCACCTGTCCGCATTGGGTTTTTGGAGAGACGACGGGGTCTTTTCTCGCGGTATCCTCGAGTCTGCGGGTATCTACTGGTCCTTCAAAGTCCCAACCTGGGACTGGGGGGATGGTGACCACAACAGAGAGAGATGCAAGGTTAATCGGAGGCAGAGTTGGGACTAGTCGAGGGCTTTTGATTTGGACCAGTTGAGGGCTTTTGAAGCTGATTATTTCTTCCCAGACCTCCGGATATAGCGTGAATGTATATATTTATAATGAGCGGGACACGACGAGCACCGCAGTGCAGTTTGTGTCTCCGTTAGACGTCTGGTACCCCAAGTACCTCCGTTGCAGTGTCCTGGCGTCGTCACGTTCAATGTGCGTCGTTTGCGCACTTTTTCCGAGATCTCCAAACCCAACTTGCATCTCTTACATGTCTGGGTTTTACATGAGATACATGACTTGCCACGGTGATTTGCATGTCTCAAGTAGGGTCGCAGAGGTGGGCTGGGGGCTGTGGGGTGACGACAGCGACTACGACGACAACAACAACCATTGGCGCAAGAAAAAACAACAACAACAAAAAACACGGGAAAAAAACAGCAAAAAAAAACCAGCAAAAAACCTCACCCCCCTTGCTCTTGCTTGCTCCCATTCATGTACACCTGCAACTGCCATGTGCACTCGCTATAGCGAGATATTGCCGCTAGCATGTATGGTCGTGTGCACCAGAGGCACATGCGGCTGTGAAAACGGGAAGAAAAAAAAGAAATTAAAAAAATTGAAAAAATTAAAAATTAAAAATTAAAAATTAAAAAAAAAAAAACGTCTCCAATGAGACTGCACATGAGACCTGTGAACTACCCCTAGTGGCAGTCATTAGTCGCAAGAAAAATGCACATGCGGCTGAGCAACCACTCCACCTGCTGCCTCTAGGCCCTTTGGAGACACCTTTGCCACCATACTGTTGCTGGACCTGCTTCTCTTGCCTCTTCCAGTCAGAGGGTGCTCTCAAAGTGCAGGCCGGGTAAAAGCAACACGAAAAAGAGGAAAGTGGAAAGAAATGCCAAAAAAATTCGAAAAAATTCAAAAAAAAATTATTAATAATTAAAGTTCAAAAAAAAAGAAGATGCGTCATACCCCATTGCACACTTCCACCCAGAACCTCTCCTCTCACACTTTCTCTATAAGTACAAGTTCCGGCCTCTCCAACGAAACAGAGTCTCGGCACTGCAAGCATCACCAGCTTTCGTTCTTCACAACCATTTTGCGGTAACTCCCGTCCCAGATTTGTCGGTCTCGACAGGTCTTTTCAGCTTACTCAAGCCAACCCTCAAACACACAAACCCTTCAAGCCGTCAAAAAAAAAAAAAATGGCACCTCACGTTCTCGGCCCCGAGCCCATGATCAACGTCCATTCCGGCCACGTCCACCACCCGGCCCTGTCTGTGCCCCACTACAGCCCCTATGTCGTGCCCCAGCAGGACGAGTGCTCGGCCTCCTCCAAGTCCGAGCAGCTCGTGGGACAGGCCATGCGAAGCCGCGTCGAGGCTATCGACCCGGACACGTGCTCGCCCGGCTCCGAAGACTCGTTCTTTGTGGCCGACCTCGGCGTCGTGTACGCGCAGTTCAAGCGATGGATGGCGTGCCTGCCCCGAGTCCACCCCTTTTACGCCATGAAGTGCAACGGCGACCCCAAGGTGCTGCAGCTGCTGGCGGCGCTCGGCACCGGCTTTGACTGCGCCTCGCGAAACGAGATCCAGACGATTCTGGACCTCGGCGTCCCCCAGGAGCGAATCATCTACGCCCACCCCTGCAAGGTGGCCTCGTACATCCGGTACGCGGCCTCGGTGGGCGTCGAGAAGATGGTCTTTGACAACGCCGAGGAGCTCTACAAGTGCGCCAAGTACCACCCCACCGCCAAGCTGTTCCTCCGCATTGTCACCGACGACTCGCAGTCCATGTGCCAGTTCTCCGTCAAGTACGGAGCCGCCCTGGCCAACACCCGGGGCCTGCTGCAGCTGGCCAAGGACCTCGGTCTCGACGTTGCCGGTGTCTCCTTCCACGTTGGATCTGGAGCCGGCGACCCCAACGCCTTCCTTGACGCCGTTCGAAACGCTCGACGAGTGTTTGACGAGGGCAGAGACATTGGTCTGCGGCTCGACACCCTTGACGTCGGTGGAGGCTTCTCTGACGATTCGTTTGAGGCCTCTGCTGCTGTCCTGGCCGATGCCCTCGACAAGTACTTCCCCGAGGACTCCGGTGTGGCTCTGATGGCTGAGCCCGGCCGATTCTTTGTTTCCGAGGCGTTCACAATTGCATCCCATGTGATTGCGCGGCGTGTGATTGACGCCAACAAGGCCATGCTGTACCTCAACGACGGAGTGTACGGAAACATGAACTGCATTCTGTTTGACCACCAGGAGCCCGTGCCCAAGGTGCTGACTTACCAGGGCAAGTTTATGTATGGCGAGAAGAACCAAAAGCTCAAGGCCAACCGGGATATTTCCGTTTGGGGCCCCACCTGCGACGGCATTGACTGCATTTCCAAGTCGTGCCAGCTACCTGTGCTCCTTGATGTCGGCGACTGGATGTACTTTACCTCCTTTGGCGCCTACACTGTGGCTGCCTCCACTACTTTCAACGGCTTCAACGGCGACTGCGAGACTCTTTACGTGTGCTCCGAGCCCGAGGTTGGCGAGTATGTGACATTATAGATTAGATAGAGCTTTAACGAACACGAGATTGTTATGAGGTGTCAGGTAGCAGAGGCGGATGACTGGGGTGGTTATTATGTCAAAGTGTCCATGATAAAGGATGATCCCAAGGGGTATGAATCTGAGTAGAGAGGTTTGTTAGGAGTGCAATTATATGAGCAATGATGTAATAATTCTTTTAATTGATTATTGATTTGATTGATTAATTTCTTTTACAAGTCATTTCTCAGTTTTAGAGTGTTCATCCCATCAAACAGTTATATCTACTGTAAGCATATCTACTGTTTTTCTATTCTAAGGGCTGTAATTATAGTCAATAAACCAGACACTCTATCACAACCAATAGAACAACAGAGGAAGAAAACAAACGGATAAAAGTTGTATAAAAGGGAAAACTTCCAGGTAAAGGACTTTGTACAGTAGTTTGTACAGCATTTTGTACCATTTTGTACCGTTTTGTACCGTTTTGTACCGTTTTGTACCGAACCAAAAAGTCATCATTAAAAACTTGCTGATAGCTACTTGCCAATCTTGATCACCTTGAGAGTAGGAGGAAGAGACTGGACAATCTTGTCGGCCTTTTGTCGATCGTCAACGGTCAAAGTGTACAGCATTCGAGGACATCGGATCTTGAACTTGGTATCGTTGGTCGAGTACTTGACAGTGACACTTTCAACGTCCTCTCGGCTGGTGGTGGCGAGAAATTCCTTGATGCTGGTGAGTGTTTGCTGGTGTTAGTTTGCTGGGCGTGTTTTTGGTTCCTTCTTTGCTGTTTTGTGTACTTACGGCCATTTTCAACTGCTTTCAATGCTGTAACTACAGTTCTGTCAAATGTATGTTGAACTGAGAATTGGGATGCAGCAGATAATAGAGTTGCAGGGTAACATGATCTAGCCTTGTAACTATATTTACAACAGTCTAGAAGGTCTAGATGGTACTAGTCATGGATCTAGAAGTGGAAATACAGCAATTATAACACATTGAAAACGTTTTTCTGTCTCAGTTCCATCTCGTGAATCGTTCGAATCACTTTTCAAACGAATATTCTCTTTTTTCAGCCAATTGAGTCCCCTATAATTTGACACTCATTTGTTTTTCTTAATCCCTAGGTATTAGTCCATGATTAAAATCAAGTCTAGACTGAAATTAAATAATAAAAAAGAAAAAAAATCAGTGGGGTAGACGTATTCCAGAACAAACCCCTCAATAACATTCAAACCTGATCCAGAAAGCCGTTACCACATCTGGAATCGCACTAGCCCAGGTTCTGTACTATATCGGCTGCAGATGAAATGGTACAAAATATATCTAGTTATGTACAGAGTAGATTAGTAGGAGCTATAATAAAACCTGGGGGGTGAAACTTGGGGGTGAAACTTGGGGGCGGAGACTATGCTAGGATTCGCCAACAGACCTTGAGAGAGAGGTCCACACAGCCCGCCTAAACCTCCCATTCCTTCATGATGCTAATGAGCTTGGAGAGACCCTCAATGGAGTCGAGGTCCGGGCCCTGTGCGGGGGTCAGCGTGGTATGTGCAAAGTCAATGATTTTGGTGTGGTACAGCGGCCCCACCGAGTCGTCGCCCTGGTTGTGCAGCTTGCGATCAAACTCGTCCACGTCCGACTCGTAGATGATGAGTATGGACGCGGAATGCATGCGCATCTCGATGCGACGGAGCACCCTGCGGATGTACAGCAGCTCCTGGATGATGACCGAGATGAGCGCCTCGGCGCGGTCGTGGCCGAGATGGTCCACGGGGAACATGTGTTTCCGCAGCGACGCGGAAATGTCTGCTGGGGTGAGTGCCCGTCCGTAGAGCTTGCCGTAGGCAACGTAGCCGTCCTTGGCCGACGCTCCCGGCACCTCTTCCGTGACCTGGGCCTCGTTTGCGCCGTATATCTGCATCCCGGCCACCCGCATGTGCAACGAGCCCGAGGTGGTGGTGTTGCTGACGGCCTGCATGCGCTGCTGCTTTTCGGGCGACGCCTCCTCGTCCCACAGCTGCGCGCCCAGCTTGATGTCGACCACCGACGGCCGGCTGAACCGCTTGGTCAGGTTTTCCAGCACAATTGACGTCTCGGCCGGGCTGAGCGGCGTCTCCTGGCCCTGTCCCGGCGGCACCAGCCGGTCGGTGATGATCTCGGCCCCGTCGCCGCCGCTGAGTCTCTGGCGGATTTCCTCGGCCAGCGGCGACCTGCTGTCGTGCTCGGACAGCGTGCCCATGTACACGGGGATGACGCCCGCGAGGTCGGCGGTGGGAGCGTCCGGATGCTGCTCGTAGTCCTCGTCGTCCAGGCCATCGGGAATGCGAGAAATGGCCGTCTGCACGTGCTGGTAGAAGGCGATTTCCTTGGGCAGCGCGCGCTTGACGAAAATGTCGCGGGTCTCGTCCTCGAGCGCGCCCTCGTGGCCGGCAGCCTGGCGTACGTTTTGCATCATGGTGATGATAACGGCGTGGGCTTCCTGTCGAGAGAGTTGAGAGGGTGCATGTGCGGAGCAGTTGAAACCTACTTAAAGCCAAGGGTTCCAGGGTTAGTACGTGCCGAAAGCATGTGACGTGCGATATATTTAGCAGTTTGACAGCTGTTGGGTGGGGGTGTTTGAGTCTTGTGTGGGCAGTTGTGGGCGGTTGTGTGTGTTTGTGGGTGGTTGTGGGGGTGCTCGTCTCTCGTCTTCGTTTACCGTTAGTTGACTGGGTGTTCCACCGTTAGTTGACAAGAGTCGTAAATTGTATCGTTCTCACTGCATATCCCCAACTGCACATGGTCAGAGCTCTGTTTTTTTTCTTCTGCATAGTGTCAGACACAAGACTACAGTACCGTATGTACTCTGTAGACTAGACCTGACTGGGGACGTTTGCACGGCCCCCTATCTGCACCGTGACTCAACCAAAAAAAAACCAGATACAGTTGCATCCGCAGTCACAGGATAAAAATGTAGTTTTTTTTGCCCTTTCCAAGAATTGCAGGATGGGTCCACTTGCCAAAGGTTATACCGTACGTAGCCTGGATAGTGGAGCTAGTCGGCTCAAGTAAGGGGGGGTCCATGTTTTGGACGAGGGGGCAGGCGGAGCAAAAAAAACGAAAAAGTCGGCTTATTTTCGCCGTTGTCGCTCACATGGGCGGGTTTCTGCGCTGCAATTTCAACCCCCCTACCACCCCCTGAGACTGCAAGACTCGAAATCAGGAAGCCTCTACGGATCCGAAACCGGAAAGTTGTGGAGCCAGGTCCGCGTGCAACTTTCGAGTGGTTAGAGCGGTGGGCAAAATAGCGATCTGGACGGCCGTTGAGCAGGCCAAATCTGAATTTAAACGGTGCGTTCGGCTTCAGCAGCCCCAACGGTGAGGCTGCCGTTGTCAGCTAGTCGTTAGCTTGCGTGCTCGTCGACTTGAATGGCACCCTGTCTGGACAATAAAACGCAGTCCTAGAGACTAATGCGCGAGGCTTGTCGTTCATCACCTGTTATAGTCGTGTGCATGACCTCAACAAGTGGAACTCGGCCTATTGTTGAATTGCGGTCTAGTTTGGGGTGTTTGATTGTGTTCACGCCACTTTTGAAAGCGTTGCTTTTTTAGTTGTTTTTGAGTCGTTGTAAGTCGTTTTTGTCACATCTTTTTTGAGCCGTTTTATCAGTCGCTTTTTAAACTGCTTTTCGAATCCACAGCTTGTGGATCATGTCCTCAATGGCGACAGCATTTGGAGTGAGAAACCACAACACACCACACAGAAAACTGTGAGAGCTGGGGAGACGAAAATTGCTCCGTTGTATCCGTAATCATCGGGTCGCCAAAATGCACTCTTCAGAAATCCAGCGCTCCAGATACCCACCAAACGGTACCGACCACACAAAGTTCGTCACTCGACCAGAGAAAGTCACATGACTGTCGGCCAGCAACGAAGGTTTCACGCAGCCAATGGCTTTTGACAGAATACAGTGACTAACCGAGAGCCACACATCTGTCGACCACAAACCGCCCGAAACCGCCGCAGTCACGACACAACCCTTGCAACATGAGCCGCTCAAACGTCGCCCGAAACTTCTTCTACACCTTCACCGCAGTCGTGGTGCTGGCCAGCACCGCAGCGCTGTTTCTGCCCACAGCCACCCTCGACAACCGGTCCAGTCCCAAAAAGACCGTCAAGAAGAAGTCGTCCAAAAAGGTGGCGGACGCGAAAATCGACACTTCTTCGGATCCCAAGGCTCCCGTCGAGGAGTGGTCTCGAGAGGAGATCAACGTCTTCCTGTCCAAGGTGAGTATTCTGTGCTGTTGCGCTTTTGCACGTTCGTCATTTCCGACCTCCCCCCCCCCCACTATGTCGCCCCTTCATGTGGCTCAGAGTACAGAAGGGCATAGGAGGTGCGGCGTCATGCACGTGCAATCGTGCCATCATGCAACCATGCAATCACGCAACCACATCTAACCCAGCGATACATTACTCCCTCTGAGGAGTCTACTGACGACGAGCTGCGTACTCTGATTGTCCAGCTGCAGAAAATTGCCTAGACTCCAGGATCGGGGTTTTTATGTAATATAGTTAGAGAACAGAAAAAAGAAACCATATTTTAGTGGTATTATTGAAGATCGTGATGCCTTCAAGTAACGATTGGTTTGATAATCGATGTAGTTCAATGAGAAGTCATCAGATCTACTTCTCTAGACTTCTGTACAGATTACAGGATACTATATCTTTCAGTTGGAAAACATGAGTTTTCTATTCACTTTCGATTTCGAGTCACTTGCATCCTAAAAGTTCAAACTCTTCTTTTTCAGTCAAACTTGATTTCTGGATGGACACAGAAGATGAATATTAGAATCTGATTGAGTGTAGCTGGAAAGATGAAATCAACAACAAGTTGTTCATAAAACGCTCACAATGAAAATGCACCATTTTTTTTCTCCTTTATCTCACTCACAGAGAATTATAAAGAGTGTCTAAAGTTGAACAAAATGACTTTCACTTTAGCACTAGTCCAGAGCTTAACCAAGCATGTCTCCAGACAAGTCCCTCTAAATGAATATCCTGACGTGCTACAGAAATGAAAATAGCGCCAATGAATTGGCAGTCACAAACTGGTTACAACCAGCTTTTCATACTGTTTATAACACCATCATAGCGTGTTTTAGAGAAACCACCTGACTGACTTTCTCAAGTCATTAGTCTTGATGAACATGGTTTAGTTTGACATTACCGTATGACAATTTCAGAGAGCTCTTTTCACTCATTTGCGGATATTGAACGTTCTAATGAATCACGAGTCCCGTATCTACCGTTTTAATACGTTTTCCAGCTGATTTAAACAATATTGCTTTTGTTAGATCTCCTAACATTGATAACTGGACTGCACTTATAGCAGAACATGATTCGTTAAAACACCAAAACCCACCTGAAATCTGTAGTTGGAACGCTAGAAGAAATTGGAAAAAAGAATCCTGTTCGGAATAGTTGCTTTTATATGATTGGTTGCTTTTTGGTTTCGAAATCTCATTTATTCGTGAATTCATCTTTTTCACTCTCTACAGTTGGGGAACCTAAATAGGATGGATGTAGGGTCTCGATACCAGCCTTTTTTATTTACGAAAGTAATGACTGCAATTCCTAGAAAAAAAAATCAATTGTTTTCAAGATCTCGTAGTGTTTTGTTTTGAATGAAATCCACAGTAAATTCACCAATCAGAAAGTTCTAGAACATTCCATGTTCAATCATCATATAATCTGTATTGTTATGTAATAAATATACGCCTTGACGGGCTGTTAGCGTGCCGGCTCTAGGCGACACATGCGTAGGAGTGAGCAGTCTCAAGAAGAGACACGGTGGCAGTGTAGTGGTAAAAGATGCCTCCGAAGACAAACAAATGCCACAGGTTGTGAGACATGCCAAAGTAGTCAAACACGCCTCCGGGACACCATCGCTCAGGAATGAGAAAGGAGTAAAACACAACTCCACTGGCATAGCTGAGCAGAGAGGGAGTCACGGGAAGGTAAAACTCAAGGGTGCTGGACAGGCCGTGGAGCAGAGAGTTGTGGATGAAAGATGCGACTCCGGCCACGGCAAAAGAGACGAAAAAGAGAATTCGCCAGTGTCGGTTCTTGGGGTCGTCGAAGGAAGGATCCCAGGACAGGAAGACGCCGGTGATGCCAAAAAAGGCAGTCAGGGTCATGTACAGCGTCTGCATGGCCGGGTTGCAGTAAAAGGCAGTGTACTCGGTGGTGAGAATAGAGGCACAGATGAGAACAGTAATACCAGTGTAGTCAACACAGGCAAACTTTTTCTTGTGTTCAATCCAGCAGATGGAGTTGAACGTGTGCCAGATGGACGAGCAGACGAGGCACTTCATGGCCGCCACCAGGAACACTACCATGCACATGTTGTCCATGAACGACGACTGTTCCCAGGACACGGTCTTGGGGTAGTGGAAGAAGGCGAGGAAGAGCATGACGAAGAAGCCGCCGAGATGCGTCCAGATGTTGCATGTTTCGTTATGCAGCGTCACCACGGACTTTGCGCAGTCCGAGTACTTGCCGTAGAACCGGTAGCCGCGGATGATGTATGGGTTGTCGCGGTGCACCTCGGGCAGCTCGTTGATGGTGAGGAGACCCTTCTTGGCGGCCTCGAGCGCGGCCTGCGTGGCCTTGTGGTACAGGTCGTCGGCCCGCTGCTTGACAATGGTCTCCATGTCCACGAGCTTTTGTTCTAGATGCTTCTGGGCCATGACCATTCGCGACGGCAGCTCGGTGGCGGTTTCCTCCCACGCCTCCCACATGTCGTTAAAGTGGTGCTCCACCACGTGGGCGAACGACTCCATCTTCTGCTTGTGGTTGGAGGTGTTGAGCACCTGCTCCTTGATCTGCTGGAACGCGGCCACGGCCGTGTGGATGCTGTCGTCGATCTGCGACGCCTTTTCCGCCGAGAACTCCTCGAGCACGTCCAGCCGCGAGTCCAGCTCCTTGAGGAAGGTGTCGAACTTGACTAGCAGCGACGACTCCATCTTGGCGTCGAACAGCGTTTCCAGCGAGTCCATGTCGTCGGTCGAGATTTTCACTTCCTGGTGCACGGGCAGGTTGGCGCCCGAGGATGCGCCCTTGGCGGGCTGCGCGGGGCCGTCGCTGTGGCGCTGGACATACTCTGGTCGAGTGACGTTTCTTCGTCGGGGTGCTTTGGCCATGTTGGTTGGGGAGGCTGTGTAGAGAGAGTAGTGGTGGGGTCTGTTAGAGAGCGTGGTGCGGGCGCAGGGCTGGAGGATGCCGCGGGTGAGGGATGTGTCGGGTCGGGGGAGTCGTTTGCGGGCGCACAGACGCTATTTTTCGAGGTTCTGTTTGGGAGGCAGATGAAGGAGTTGGTACAAGGTCAGGTTGCAACGTTCGGCGTTTATCACCTTTAACAGCACCGTCTGTTTTGAGTTGGATGCATAGAGTTAAGGTTGGCACATGTTGTAATGGATGCACAGCAGACCAAAGTGGATGGTTGGTTGGTTGGGGAAGAAGGGCTCTCTAGTTGGACTAGCAGAGCGTTGACCGACGGGCAGCGGACTCGGGTTTTGTGAAATGGAAGTCCGTGGAACATTTTGGGGGCTTAGGGGGTTGTGTCCGTTCGTTTTTGTGTCCGTTTTTCTTCGACTCGACTGGACTACAAAGTACCCCACGAAAGCAAAACAGAGTCCACCCCTGTCTAATGGCGCATGTCCGTGTTTTCCCGAAAAATACTGTTTTTGGTTCAGCAATGGAGAGGTGAGGGTTGCCATCTGTGGAACGGCTAGAGTGACGGCCGCAATGTCGTGCTTTACCCATCGGAAGCACATTGACCGTGGCATTTTCCGTCCAACTCCTTTTCGCCGTTTCTTCGTTCATTTCGAACACGCAACTTTTTTTTGCTGTTCAACCCGTTTATCCTCCGTTACCTCAAGCTTTCCCTTCTTTCCCTTTTGGACTCAAACTCGTTCCTAGGTCTAGTCTAGTGCCCCAAGTTAACTGCGCTTATGCTCTGGATACAGCCGGAGCTGAGATTAACTTGGGGATCGACATTGGGACCGGAGCGAGAGCCAGGCGTCTGGGAGACACGTTTCGGGGGCCCGGTTCCGGTTTTGTGTCTCTTGCGACATGGACCGTGTCACGTCCCGTTTTGCGTCCGTTTGCGCTCTGGTTCTCGTGCTGTTTGTGGCCGTAGGTGCGGCTATGGTGGGCGGGGCTGTGTCTCACAAGTGCGACCCCCTCACAAGCCATCTGACGCTGCATAGACTCCCACAAATGGCCAACGTTCACTTTGGCGAGAGAGACACACAGAAAGAAAAAAGCCGTGAGACATTTGCCGTTTGTGGTTCTAAGACTGTCGGAGGGTTCGTTTGGATGCGCACTTTTCGAAAATGTGACGTCTGGACCCGCTTCGATTCCGATATGCGGTTTTTTTTTATAATTGAGCGTATAGCATTGTTGACAAATGTGGTTTCGTGCATGCATTCTTTTTTTTGGTATTTTTTTTTATCAGCCAAAACTGGAAAAGGCGTTAACTCTACTTTTTTTACTTTAATTCCGCACAAGTCTTGTACTCTCGGTGACCCTCTGAAATCGACATAAAACGCTGTATAGAAATTCTGAAGAGTGCATTCTGCTCAGAACTGTTCTGTGACCCTATTGGCGTAGCTCTCACTCCTCGATCTCTCTTTACCACCGACTTAGACGGTGCTGTTGAGAGACGATGTGGTGCGTCATCTTTTCTGTAGGCTTTTTTGTCCAACGCTTATCAAAAAAATATTTTGAGAGATGAAAAATTACGCAGCACTTGATGTGGGGATTTATTTGGGAGCCGATCCGGTTCCGATGATTCAAGGTGAGAGAAGTGGGTATATTGGAGTGCAAAGTCGGTTCAAAACAGAAAAAGGGGAGGTGAAACTACCATTGAGATTTAAATTGCAGCGGGAACAAAATGCTCTCTTTGGAATTTTTGTAGAGTCATTTAACGAGGAGTTAGTGACATGTTTGAGGTGTAAGGTCATGAGAGTAAGAGAGAATTCCAAAAAAAAAGAAGAAAAAAAAGGAGAAAAAAAAGGAGAAAAAAAAGAGCAAAAAAAGATAAGAAAAACATCTTTCAAACCATTCATACCACCACACAACTACAGACTGAACCACACGACTGACCTGACTCCACGTAGAATCTTCCACTACGATACACCCGCAATATGGCACAGTGACGTCATGTTTAATTTCACACTCTTGGCCCTGGAACAGCTGCATAACATTGCAACACCCTTACCCCTAGCCATTTGAATGTTGATGCACTGTTAACAGTAACGATACGTTTGTCGAAACCAAATGACTCCATCTAGAACAGGTTGTGGAGGAAATATAGCTGATCTGAAGAGACTGTTCTGCTTGAATTTTGGTCTAGATTAAGATGGTACAGATTAAATCTTTCTAGCTCTTCTCTACGACTTTTGGTGGCTAGGTCCAGCAAATGCTACTGTATGGATGGTTCAGCATTCACAACTGTCTCCAAACAGGAATCCGTAAACCAATTTCAGAATCCGATTAAAGAGATATTGACTGTATCATCTTACATATAATCCACACCTGACTCGAACGCTCTCTTTCAAATTCTTCTAGCAGTCTTCTAACTATGAAACGTCTTCTCATATCGAAGTGTTCAATTTTTACTGTTGAAGAAAGATACACCTTACAAAAATAACCATCCTCGCTACAGTAAATGGAACTCACAACTGGATACACTGTAAGCTGTAGCTACTGCTACCGTAGTCGACAAAAGAAAAAGAAAAAAAAAAGCAACACCAAATAACAACACCAAATAAACCACAAACACGTGTCCTCTACAGCCACGTCCAAAACCCATTATCGACAGGTTGTGTTTACAAAACTCCCCTTGTAGAGTCTCAAATCATGACTTGTTTCCCGAACTCGCTTACTAAGCAAACGCAAAATACCGCCCTAAAAGCTCCAATTTTCGGCTAAAGACGCAAACAGTACACTACGGATCCTCTTTCTTGCCGACTCAAAGCTCCAGCTCCCCCTCTATCACTCAAAAACCCCATCTCAACGACCCTCCACACCAGCTTACCCTGCACGCCTCACCATGCGACCGCTTAAAGTTTTTATTAGGCACAGGCATGTCAAGCATTAGAGAGAGTCCGAAAAGAGACACTGCCATACCCCCCATACTCACGCCAACGGCCCATCTTCGACGCCACCCACCACACACGCTCTGTCACACGACCCCTTGCTCGCCCCGCCCAGCAGCCAGCAAGTAGCACGAGCCCCACACAACGCAATCGGCCAAAGTATGCCCACACGAAATGGCAGCACAAAAAGCTAAGGCCTCCGGAGGCAAGAAAAAAAAGGGGGGCAAAGGCAAGGCCCCCGGCGGCAATAACACACAGTCGCCGCAACCACCGCCGGCGCAGCCTCTTCAGGGCATTGACAGCGACACGCCTGAGTCGCTACGCCATTTGCACGAGTCGGTGACAACGTTCATGTCAGTGCTGGAAAAGAAGCTCAAGCGTATCAGAGAGTATACGGTGCAGGCAGCCTCAATGGCCCACGTGGCGCTGGTGGTCATCACCAGCTGCGACGACCGTGTAAGCGAACATGTGGAGTCGCTGATACCGATTTTCGAGGAACTCAGCGATCCAGATCACTCCATGTGGACCGGTTCCGGCCCAGACGTCATCTCCACGCTCAGCAACAAGTTCACCAAGTGGGCGTCGGCCCAGGGACTGCTTTACCAGTACACCCGAGCGCTGGTCGAGGGGAAACCCCCGGCTGAAGAAGCGGCACAAATCAAAGAGCAGGCCTCCCGCGACCACATCAGGATATCCACAGAGCTATTTCGACTTAGCGGGTTTTCAAATGCTCCAGAACGACACCTAAATTCCAAGACTGACGACACCAGCTCGCCATCGCTCGACAGCATGATCGAAGCCCTGTCTGCCTCTGGCGTCGAGGTATCTGCACAAGAAGCGTCGAGCCAGACCACCTCAGAGTCCACACAACCACAACAACAACCCAAGGACCCCAAGCACGTGGCTCAAGCATTCCTCATGTTCAAGCCATACATGTCTCAGATGATTGAGGCCCGACGCAAGGCGGAACAGGAAACACAATCACTGAAAAACAAATGCGAAAAGCTGACAGAGCGCATCCAAAAACTGGAAACGCGCGCAGAACCACAATTACTATCACAGGAAGCCGAGTTCGAGGTAGACACAAGGCTGTCTCTAGACAAAGACACAAGGGAGTTGTGAGTATTTATCGCCTAATCATTCCCAACACAATATACTAACTACAGCATGAAGGATCGCTTCAAGGGATTCTTGGCACAATATGACACGCGCGAAAAAATATTTCAGAAGATTCTCCAGGCGCGTTCATCGGAAACGGCAGTTCAGATCATGAAAGTGAAGAAGTACCGAGAACTGTCACGTGCAGGATGGAAGCTGGCCTCTGACGCCTTGGAAAGTCTCTCAGGAGTCGAAGACAAGATCAGGATCCTGGAGAACAGTGTCTACGACTACCGGTCTGTTTCTGCCGCTACGATCGAATCGTTGGTGAAGGAGCACGAGTCATCTAAACGAGACTTCAAGCACATCCAGACTGAGTACGACCAGAGCAAGAAGAAACAGGAACTCATGAACGTAATGATGAACGACGTTATTCTCTACAACACCGAGTTGAAGCAAATCATTGAGGATCTCAAGTTTCATGTTGCTGACTGGCGCCAATGGGGTGTGCATGTGGGAAAGAAACACGAGGGAATCTTCAGACTTGGAGAGATGGACATACTGGCGGAGATTCTGGAGCGGGCTGAGCAGCTTGTTCCAGTGGGACAGCCAGCACAGCCTCCTGGTGATAACGACATTGAGAGACTATTAAAGAACAGGGTTCTTGAAAATGGAGAAGGTGGAGAGGGCTCCAAGGATGACCAGGGTGGGAATGACACACCGTCACAACAGGTTAGAGATTTTATCGAGGCTTCCAAGGCCTCAGCAGCAGCCGTTTCTGGCTCTGCTACGGCGGTTTCTTCCACTGCTGCGTCTGCTGCCACCAAGTCTTCCGATGCCACTTCTACCACTGTGGCTCCACCCTCTAAGAAGCCTACTGTCCCTGCTCCTGTAGCCCCCGAGGCCCTTGCTGCTGCCCCAGCTGCTGCCTCTAGGTCTGCTAACAAGTCCATCTCAGCCCAGCCTACTGCTTCTGCCACGCAGAATGGTGCTTCCTCTTCAAATGGACATGCTGAGGCGGAGGTATATGACTATGATGGAGATAAAGAAGATGGGCTTGAGGATGAGGATGATGAGTTTTTTAATAGTCTGCGAAACGCAGGCCTTGACGGCGGTGTCAAACGTCTACCTGAGACTTCCCTCCCTCCTACCCACGCGGAGCAAGGTATATTATCAGTCTACTCTCCTGTTGCTTCTGAGCATGGTAGTGAGGATTCTCGAGAAGCTGAGCACGACGAGGTTGATGGCGAGGATGACGACGATTTTGGTTACAAGCGATACGTCACTCACGAAGGAGATGTGTCTTCTGAAGAGGATGAGTACTTCCTGCGTGCCAAGTTTGGAATCTGTTACAATGACCGGTATCCTCGCAAGGGCAAGGTCGCCAGTCCTGCTGTCAACTCGTATATGTCGGCCTATGGAGGCACCCCAGACAAAACCAACAATTTGTGTGCTCATGACATGAAGATAGACTACGGCAAGGTCCGGTTTTCGGACAGAAAGGGACATCTCTTCAGCGAGGTTCTTTTGCACGACTATGTTCAGTCTGATGATGACACAAGCATGCAAAACTGGACTGATGAGGTTGAGTGGGAAGAAGACGATGATGAGACTGAGGCTGATGAAACCAGCGAATCTGTCAAGACTGAGGATGCACCAGCTGCGGCTGAACCCGAGTCGATAGAGCCTGGCACTCCAGGTGCCATAAGAGCGGCTGCCGAACTTGAACGTCAGCTATTCGACGAGGGCGACAATTTCAACGCTGTTCAGATTCCTCAAGCCTTCACTGACGAGGAATGGCAGACACTTCGAAGCGCATCTTTGTACAAGATTGTTCCTCTGCTTCTATCGTACATGCTTGTGCAGCAGAAGCCTTCCCAGCTAGACTCCATCTTCCCCTCTTTTGTCTCGTCCTCTTTCAATTGGTCTGGAGCTCTAGCTACCATAAAGTACTTGGCGCATTACTACAACGGCCATTTCAATGAGGAATGGGACCCCATCCGGCGAACCATAGCCTCAACTGCCTCTCTCCAAGAACTCATCGATGAAGACTCCAGCTGTCCGTTGGTTGTTGATATTGTGCCATACCTGTTGTTTGCAGGTAAGGCTCTTACTGAGGTGCTCATTTTCCCATCGTCACTGAGTGGTCAGCCCAAGGACGAGGCTTTACAAGCTGCTGCCTATGAGCATCAGGGATCCCTGAGTGCCGAGGACCTGTATCGACTGGTTCTTGAGCATCGTCCTCCTTTGTGGAACACGGAAATCTACACGACGCTTCTAGATGCCCTGGTCCGTTCATTTGTGGCTCTGTACATGCGAGTTAGTCGGCTTCCTACCGAGATCGACAAGGTGGCAGATTTTCAATGTACCGATACTGATGGTCGCAGCGGTACTCGGCCCCAATCTTCTTCGGCTTCGTCAATCATGACTCGAGCTCAGGAAGAGCTGGCTAAGTTTACCGTGCCTCGCATTAACCGTTACGAGGAGACCATGTTGCGAAAGGCCTCTTCTACTCTTCGGCGATGTATCACATTCAATGTGTACCCTGTTTCTGAAGTTGGCGAGGAGCGTAGCGTTCAAGAGAAGGTTGTCAGTTTCTTGCAGGGAGAGGGTAAGGATGCCAAGTACAACGAGGTGCTTGCATCAAACTATCCCATGTTGCTGCGTGCTTTGAGCAACAATAAGCTTGATACAGAGCGCATTGCTCAACTACAGGATGCCTATCAGGAGATGGATGGCCGGCGCGATAACGCAGATGGTGATCGGCAATAGCGTGTAACATAATAATGATTAATCTGATAATGATAATGAATATAACCAGAGTATGTTGAAAGGTTTATGTTTTTTTTCCAGGAATGGCTGGCTCGAATTTATAGTCACAGATGTTTCAGGTTGGGAGGGCTAAATGTTATGCATATGAGTGTGAACCAAATATAGCAATTCCTAGAAGAAAAGAAAAGTGCACGAATAAAGGAAAAGGTCATTGAAAATCATATATTCATCTATACTATATCATGTGTAATCCACAACTCTACAGTCTACTTGGCGTCAGGATCCTCGAGCGTCTTGGTCACACGAGCAGGAATTCCAACAGCAACCGAGTAAGGAGGAATGTCCTTTGTGACCACCGAGTTGGCTCCAATTGTGCAACCGTTGCCGATTGTGACTCCCGGCATGACCTGGACTCCGGCTCCGAGCCAGCAGTCGTTTCCAATGACAATGGGGGCCGCATACTCGATTCCGTCTCTTCTAGGCTGCACGTCCACGTCATGGGTAGCCGTGATGAGGCTGACGTTGGGTCCAAAGAGGACACGGTCGCCGACAGTGACCAGGGCGCAGTCAAGGATGGTGCAGTTGAAGTTTGCCATGAACTTTTCTCCGCACGAAAAGTTGCTTCCATAGTCGAAGAAGATTGGGGGTTCAATGTACGTTCCCTTGCCAACGTGGCCTAGCATTTTGTGCAGCAACTCTGTCCGGCCCTCCAGCAGCTGGTCGGGAGTGGATCCTTCGGGGAAATAGTCGTTGAACTTCTTTTGCGCCATTCGGATTTTGTGTCTTCCCTCAACGAGTTCCGGAGCCCAATCATGGTACCCCATTGAGGAGATCATTTTGTCATAGTCCTCGCCCTTGGGGACGTTGTTGAGTTTCTTGGACTTTGCAATCTCCTCCTGATTGAGCTCGAATTGTCTGGCAGTGGGCATGTTTTTGTGGGTGATGTTGATGGGACACAAAGTGAAGTTGGGGAAGTTGATGAGGTGGAGATGTCTGAGTTTGGCTGCTGCATACATAATAAAGGTACGGATCGAAAGTTATTCCGAGAGAATCAGGAAGTGAAGGGTCGATATCTGGATTTTCAGTTGAGATATGGGCTAAAGAACGGTAGTTCTCAACTGTTATTTGTCTTTCAATCAGGACGCCTTTCTCTGTTTTTCTACAACTCTTTTGATCCAAAAAAGTCTGAGACAAGTTTCGACAAACGGCTCTTTATACTCCTGGTAGACTGTCCATATGCAAGATAACAGCTTTTAGCGAGAGTGAATTTCGGTCTCTTACTCCTGAAACTTTGTCAGATCGTAGAACGACCAATTGTTGATATATTTTGAATCTGAGAGTGCCAGATTTGTCAGCGGATTTCTGCGACAACACTGGTAATGTTTTTTATTCTATATTGTTTTAAATGTGGAGTTTTCAAAGACTAAAATCAGACATTTGAGATAGACTTGTAGATTAGATATGTCCATTTACGATATGGGTAATAGCTCTGTCAAAATCAATCATTTAAAAATAAATAATCTACTCAGTGATACCTGAAAGTCGATGTTTTTACAAAAAACAAACATACTGTGCTTCCATTCTAGCTGACTAATCTCTAGCATCCACAAATACCAATATTATTATCTGTTGGCCCCATTTCTTGGCTACTCATATTATCCACCATACTGCAGTATACCCCACCTTGAGATCTAATGTTCTGCAAAAAATTAGTATAATATATATTATTTTTATGTAAAAAAAGTACCAACTACTTCTTGAAGGGAAATCCTGTCCGAATATATGTGCCCTCGTAGGCCAGGTACAGACCAGCTTGGGGCAACACCTCCACCTGATAAGGCTGAATCGGAAAGTTTTCTCCATCAATGCTAATGTAGTCAGACTTGCCTCGAGGAGTGAGTCGGAAAGCCTCAATCTTGGCGTATCCAGCACAGGGATGGTCCACGTGATGACCCTTCTCCGACGCTATCAGCAGATTGATGGCGTCTCCCCGCTTGATGTTAGTCGTCCACGTCATGACATCCATGAGTCCGTCGTTAGGAATGGCGGCAGGAAACGCCAGAGAGTCCGCAGAGACCCACGGCATCTTGCCAGTGTAAAAGTTGGCCATATCTGGAATCTCATTCTGCTCCCAGTCTGACGGGATGGGGTCGTTGACGGTTCCGTACTTGAGAGAAGCAAACACGTCTGGGTCCAGCTTGGCCACCTCCTCTTCAGACAACGGCGACGTGTGTTCCCTAATGTGTTTCTGGTAGTGCTGGGCGATATCCCGCACGTCTCGAGTGCGCACCTTGACCGCAACCTCGCACGGGAACTTTTTCGAGCTGAAGATGCGAGCAATTGCTCCAAACGTGAACCGCGCTCCTCCCATCCATCTCAGATGCTCGGTGCCCAGATCCAGATCTGCCACCAGTCCCCACGCCTGCGAGAGGAACGACACCACGCGCTCGTTACCCTGGGTCAGAGCCATGTAGTCCACTGGGATGGCCCGGCCCTTGATCATGCGCAGCGTTGCGATCGATGCCGACGCTGTACCGTTGAGCGACCACGACAGCGAGTTGCCCGAGCCACAGGGCAGCTGGCAGATGGCCACGGTGCGGAGAAGCTGGGCACCGTCATTGGGCCGCGAAGCCATACCGTTGATGACTTCGTGGGGGATTCCGTCTCCGGAGCAGCACATGATGGCGTCGTACTTGCCTGGGGTGATCTCTGCGCCGACCTCCTGGGCGTGGAACCGATGCGTGGTGTCGACAATGTCGAGCGAGCAGTTTGCGGCTCTCAGCAGCGGCTCCGACGCGGTCTTGAACAGCCTGGAAGCATTGCCCATGCCTCCGTTGGGGTTGATGAGAACCAGGAACCGTTTCCGCTGCCGGGCCTCTCCGTAGGCTCGCTTCATGATCTCTTCGGCGAGCTCGGCCGCCGAGCTCGCGTTTGGAGACTCAAACGGAGCTGTGAAGGTCTTGGGGTGGCACGACTTGGGGGTCAGCTCGCCGTAGCTGATGCGCAGGGTCAGCTCATCCTTGTCTGCGGGCTCGGCAAACAGAACCTGGTGGTAGGGGATGTTGAACGAGTCGGGTTTGGATTCTGTGTTAGCGCGCTGGACGCGTTGGCCGGGCTGGCGTGGCTGTTTGTGTTCGATACGTACCAAAGAACGAGGCGCATGTGCGGGCGGTCTTGAAGTTGTGTTCTGGAGTTAGCAGGCGGTGACACGGGGCGTGTGATGCGTGGGGGTTTGTGTAACTTGTCACACCACCGTTGTCGTGAGGTACTCACCAGGCACAATCAGTCCGTCGGCTCCCAGACTGGCCAGCTGGGGCAAGAGATCTCTGTTGGACATGGGAGGAGTGGCCTCCTGAGACGATTGAGGCGGCGTAATGGCTGAAGAAGAGGTGTGGTAGGTCGAATACGTGGATCTGGCGGCGTTTCAACTGGAGTAGGTAGGGTTAGTCAGCTGCGGATGCAAGGTTGTGGTGGGTAGGAGAGAGATTGTCTTTCTATATTTTTTCTTTTTCTTTTTCTTTTTCTTTTTTTTCTCTCTCTCTCTCTCTTTCTTTTGTAGCTGCGAGGTGTGATTGAGCCTAGGTGCAGCAAGATGCGCGTTTAAATGCGAGAATTAAAGCGGCTTTCGTCTGGATGCGGCAGGGCCGAGAAGGGGCGTAAAAGGGGTCGTTGGGGGCGCTAGGAGCTGGCTGGAGGCGCCATCTGTGTCGGAACACGCGTCCAGTGGCGTTCCGGGGCTTGTGGCGGCTTTTGTGGCACCACTAGACCTCTTTCCCCGCCTTTGAGGCGAGCCTTGATCCCATATTTATTCTCTGAATATTCAGAGTTTATCACCTTTTCAAGCCAAAATAAAAAAAGTTACAGCTTAAGCACATGTGGGGTGGGGTCTTTTTTTTTTTTTTTTGGTGTGATGTGATGTGAAAGCGAACAAGTTGGAAACAGCAGCATCTGAGAGTTTTGTCAAAAAAAAAAGGATTAAAAAATATACTTGATATTTTGCGGCTTCAAAAGGACAAAAGCAAAGGTGGAGACACAGCTATATGAAGCGGGGGGTACTGGGGTAGCACTAGCGCGTCGCCTACAAAATGTTTAAACACGTTTTCTGGTGTTATCGTGCTGTTTATAGTGCTGTATAGTTGTGTATAGTTTTGAACATCTGGTGATTAAAAAGTTATATATGTGGATAAAATGTTCTGTAGATCAAAGCACAACCCTTGACTCAACATGACAAGGTAGAGTAACAGGGGATTGGGTGTTGGAATTGCTGATTTTTGAACATTTTGAGAAATCCAACATTCTGTATTGCCTCATTTAGACCACACCATCTGTTTCGGGATAGCTCTAGCCTCATTTTTGAGGAGTTAGCCCCTGACAGTTTACGATTTAGTTTCGACTGTTGCAACTGGGGTTTGAAGCGAATTCCGACCAAACCTACAAAACAGCTACTTGGCCCATAACGTGGTCATTATCGGAGCTACGGCCAAAAGAAGAGGTTATTCGTAGTCAGCAATCTCGAGACTACGAGTTTCTTCTTTCAGGACCGCTCTTTTCCCACTACAAGTGAGTTTAGAAAGGCCTCTATTTTCTCACTTCAAGAAGGAGCAACACCTCTTAGACTGAATATCGAAAACATGAGCTATCCCAAAATAAAGAATCTACACCTTCACTGGATATCGAAAACATATAATCTAGACTAAACTGAAAACCCCTACCAATCTGAAAAGAGAAGATGGATTCTAACACTCCACAAAGTAAAATTTGAAAAGTGCAACTAGTCAAGTGTTGTCTTGAGAAAAAGTCAACATTTCCATGATCTTTTTACCGTTTAAAACGCAATTATTCTTTTTCTTCAAAAAGACAAGAAGAGAACTATTTGAGACATTCTAAAGTGATACAGTTGATGTACTGTAGATACACTCCAAATCTGATTTCGACACAAATAATCCTTTAAATGTCATCTAACACCATTCCAACACTACCACAATTTCAACACTACCACAATTCCAACACTACCAAAGCAAACTGTTTCATTCATTCTCTACTCCAAATCTACTCCATCTACTCCATCTACTCCATCTACTCCATCTACTCCATCTACTCCATCTACTCCATCTACTCCATATCTACTCCAACACCCTTTTCCACCATCATATCCAATCAATCATTAACTTATACATAGGTCGTCACCTGGGGACTACTGGGGAAACTCCAAAGTAGAATCCTCAGGTCGATGCACAAGCCGGTAGGAAAATGAAACGAGGTACTGCGGAACAGCGCTTTGGCTGGCTGTCATGCTGGCAGAAGTGTTTGGGCGAAGCATGCCAGTCAAACTGAATCCATGGGGATCCTTTCCTCGTTCTTGCGTCAGTCGCACTCGCCCAGTGGCGTTGATAATGGTTCCTCCAGCAACGCCATGGCAGTCAAAGCCAAACAGATCGTGGGTTACTGTGGCGGGCATTTGTGCGTAGATTCCCAGAAAGGCATCCCTTCCAGCAATGGGTGTACCATTCCACACAATGGCCGTGTCTGGCCGCAAAAACTGGGGCAGATTTTGTCTGTGGTCGTCCAGAGCCTTGAGAAACTGTCTCAGAAAGCTCTCTGCGTTTGTGACGGTCTGAGTGACCTCTTTTTGAGCTGGAACTTCCGCGTTCATTGTGGTATATACAGAGGGTCTGTGCGGTCAGGCTGGTTGTCTTTTTTTCGAGATGCTGCTGGAATCGCGACGTGTCAAATAGTGTGCTGGCTTTTTGCGGTTGGTTTGGTGTCGTAGAACGTGTAATCAAGTCGTGAGAGCGTTGACCTGAGTGAACGCCAAATCAATGGTGAGAGGTGGTTTAAAAAAGTTCCTAATTAGGAAGTGTACCCTAAACCTGATAATTTGGGACCTCAGCCCTACTACTTTCAGAAAGTCAAAAAACTCCAGAATTGCCCGAGTAGCGCAATGGTTAACGCGTTGGACTTCTAATCCAAAGATTGTGGGTTCGAGTCCCACCCCGGGTGCTATCTTCATTGAGGAGCTTCTACTTCTCTTTTTTTTCCTCTCAGGAATGACTATTAGCTGCTTGAGAGATACTGAACCCGCGCCACATGAACCAGAGCGTGGGAAGTTGAAGCCCTCGATCTTCTGGTCCAGAGTTGCTACTGCATTTTCTTTTGCTTTAGCAGATCGTGACGTTTTTTTTTTTTTTTGGAAATATGCAGCCACCCGTACCTGGAAGGTTGAACACTTTACATGAAACAGTGCATGGCCGATTTGATGTGCAAAGATGGACAGCATCTAATCCGCAAGTAGTAGTGTGAAAGCTGTAGTTGGACCGTGGCGGCGTAGTGTGGGGTATTACACTAGTCTTGTAATCACCACCTTGTCGTTTTCCAGACCACTAACCCATTGTTTGTTTCCTGTATCCCCCCCGCTTCTCTTTTTTCTCTCTCTCCGTTTGTCTTTTCCCTTTTTTTTTTTTTTTGTCTCGCCAACATTTTCGGATTCACACTTTCCACTTGGCCGATGTGCTGCTCAAATGCACAGGCCCCAACGGCACTCTCTCCAGAAGAAGTGTACGCTTATCCAACGCCTTCAAGTCCGCTTCACCATCTTCCTCATCGTCGTCACTCGCAATGGCCGACACAAACGGGTCCGGGACTCTCAACGAGGAGGAGCGACTGCCAAAGAAACAAAAGTTGGATAAACAGCCGGAAAAATTAAATTCGACAGACGAGGTGGGAAAATCTGAGAAGCCCCAACGGGACACAAACACAGACACAGACAGCGAAGAGCCACGAGGACGACGTCGTTACGTGTGCGGGTCCGGCGCCCGTTCTGTGTCCCGTTCTCGGTCCAAGTCGCGGTCCAGATCCCACACAGCCGAACAGCACGACCAGAGGACTGTCACCAAGCAGGTGGACGGCAAAGAGGTCCGGAAGCACTACTCTCGCGAAAGGGTGCACAACAAGTCTGTCAAGGAAAACGACCATGAGCGGAGCAGCACAGACAAAGACGGTCACACAAAGTCCGAAAAGGGCGGTTATCGGCGAGAAAGAGACGAGTCGGAAAGCCAAGAGAGAGTGAGAGTTTCTGTCTCACCCAACAATGGCGAGAAATCTAAAGGCACCAGACGCATGGAGGAAAGCGTAGACGTGAACGGAAAAAGGGAGAAAACCGGTGACTGCGACATCTCCGAGGACGACTATGAGTCAGGCAGAAAGACAAAAGACGTCTCAAACGCCTATGAAAAGTGCGAGGAGAGAGATTCGTACCGGTCTCGGTCCAGAAGCAGAGATGGAAGCAGGTCTCGCGAAAGACGACGTTCGGTCGAGTCAAAGGGAGGATACGAATACGAAAAGCATACCGACAAGTCGAATCCCCAAAACAACAGCAACGGCGGAACCACTCATCGTGAAACCAGTCGCAACATCCGCAGGGAGTCCTTTTCAGATCATTCCAGAGAAGGATCAGTGTCCAGAACACGAAAAGAAACTTGGACAGATACCCGAAATGGCGGTGACGACGACTTTTCGTCCAGATCTAGGTCCAGATCGAGATCGAGATCCAGATCAAGGTCTTCAAGACGAGTCAGAAGCCCGTCTCCAAACAACCTGCACAAGGACGATTCGCTCAGCGTGCTAATCACACGATGTCCCACTTCGGCCACAATGGCTCACATTCGAGAGATTTTCAGCCGTTTTGGAGAAGTTAGATACGTTGACAGCGTGGGATCGAGCTTCCGGTTCCGTCACCGTGTCAATCAGTACGAGAGGAGCAATTCTGGCAGAGAAAACAACTTTCTGGTCACGTATATGGATCCCCTGGACGCCGAAGACGCAGCCTACCAGATGAACGGCAGTCAGATTGACCACCAGGTGATTGGAGTGACTCTGTTTGACGAACAGACGAGAAAAGACTACCGAGATGATCGAAAGGCGTCTCAGCCCCCCGGAGGAGCAGAGAGCAAGTCTCGGTCGTCAAAGCCAAGAAAGAGTTCCAGTCAGAGTGACAGCAGGAATGGAGGTTCTTACGATAGGAGAGAAGGAGCTGGCGAAAGAGACCGACACAGGGACAGGTCGTATAGTCGAGAACGCTCTTACAATAGCGATCGATCATACAGTCCCAGAAGATCGTACAGCTCTGATCGATCGCGCAGCCGGGACAGATATCGAGATCGGAGTCAGAGCAGGAGAAGAGATGACAGCATGAGTGAGAGCCGGAGCAGGTCGAGAAGATCCAGAAGCAGATCCAGATCGTATAGTCGGGAGCGTTCCTACGATGATTCCCATGGAGATAGAAGGGATGACAGGAGGAATGACAGAAGGAGGTCAAGAAGATAGAGATCAAGTGGAGTTAATATAACTTGTATTTTACTTTAATATTTATGGCTTATGTATTTAAAGACAAGTAAAACAGAATACATACATACATACATACTTAAAAGAAGTCATGAGATGTGTCTGATAGAAATGATCCTATGGAATACGTCGATTATACATATATTATTTTCTCAGTTGATCCGACCACAATGAAGCCACCGATACTACCACACTAAATTCTAGTTAATATTTATATTGAATATGTACAGAGGAGTCTAGTCTATTCTAAGTCTCCTTAACATTTGACTTGAGGTCAGAAGCCTCAATGTCAGATGAAGTGCCAGTGGACTGAGTGCCATCATTTGGAGATGATGAAACAGCCGTGTCGCTGGCGGCTGTGGATGCAAAAGATTGTTGGGTATTTTCTGTGATTTTCGGGTCGCTGCCGGCTTCCTCTGCTTTAGCAGCTTCTCTGGCCGCCTTTCGTTCGGCGATAGCAGCCTTTTTCTTGCCCAGACGTCTGGGCTTGGCAGCGGCAGGTTCGCCCTTCTCGTTGCTGTCAGCGGACTTGGCAGGCTTGGAAGTCTTGGAAGTCTTGGAAGTCTTGGAAGACCTCAGATGCTGGATGGGAACCTCAATGGGATCTTCGTCCAGCTCAACTCCCTGCTTGGCAACAGTGTAGGCAATTCGTTCCAGCAGAACTTCATCCTGCGCGTCGGCCGGATCCAGCACCAGACTGACCTGGCCTCGTTTGGAGCTTCTGTGCTGGTCGTTGTTTCGGGTCTTGATGCTCTCTTCAGAGTTGCACATGTTGACTACAAACGACAGGTCCTGCTCCTCCTCCAGCGACTCCCAGCCCAACACAATCACGTTGCTGAGCCCGGACAGATGAATGCCCTTGAACTGCCGCAGATTGCACACGATTGCCTGCGGAAGGTCCCTGGTGGCCTCGTTTTCGGGGTCCACAGGAGTGTCGAAAAAAGTGCTGCAAAACTCGGACATTTTGGCCGGATCCAGGTCAGCCACGTGCGCAGCATTGACGCCGACACGTGCAAACGCCTCCTTGTACTTGTCGGCCTTGAACGACTGCGTTGTCAGCACCAAAGCTCGCTCGGAGGGGCGACTTCTGATAACGTCGGAAGCGGCGGCAAAGTAGGTGGGATCCAGGAAAATGTCCTTGTTGTAGTGGCGGCGCTGCATCACCTGCGTGTATCTGTCGCTGTAAAAGTCCTGGATGGCGGCAAACTTCATTTTCAGGTAGTTTTGGCGCTCGGAAGACACGCTGACCACGTCCTGCAGCTCCTCCATGGCCAAACCCAGATTGATGGGCGGCAGCAGCACGTTTTTAAGAGCGCTTTTGGCAGTCGTCTTGCTCACGATCCGCACGTCCACATCCGGCGCAGGCGTGTTGTAAGCAGCTCTGGCGTTCTTGTGGTAGCTCAGTCCAATGTCTGCAACGGGTCTGCCTTCACTCCAGCCCAAAGACGCCAAAAGACGCTTGTGGAACGGCTTGAGGGTGGCGCCGGCAAAAACAACCTGCAGCGGCGGGAACTCGACCAGCTCGGACCGCATGTAGCCGTTTCTCAGCGACGCAATGTAGTCTCCGAGCTCCACTATGGGTTTGGTGTGGGAGCTCACCTTTTGCGTCTTGCTTTTCATGATGAACTTCTCCTGCGGCAGCAGCACGTCGGCGTCGTCAATGAACAGCGAAGACAGCTGTCGGAGGTTCAGTCTGTCTCTGAAATCCGACTGCAGCACGTCCATGAGTCGTGTGGGAGTGGTAATCAGCACCTGGGGGCTGGGGAACTTTCTGAGTAGAGCCAGCTGCTCCTTCTCGGCCTCCGGAGACGTTCGGTGGATCAGCTGGACCACCTCCGACGTGTCCAGAGCCTCGTTGTGGGCCCTGGCCATGTCTGAAAGCCGTTGGAGATGCTGTCTTCCAGCCAGCTCGGACGACACGACCAACAGATGGTTTACGCCCCAATCCCGCGGGTTTTTCGAGCCCATGACGTTGATGCGGTCTCTCTTGGACAGCAGAGCAACGTCCAGCGCCGTGGAGATGCCACAGCCCGGCAGAGAGTTCCAGATCAGGGAAATCTGCGAGTTGACAATGGACAGAAACTGCTTCTGCGCATACTCTGGGGTTTGTGCTCCCGACACAGCCGCTGTGATGCACGCAGCAATCTCCTCGGGCACCTCCAGATCCGTCCACGATTGCGCTTTTGTGTGATCAACAGTAAGTTGAATTGCTGGGGTGGGAATGTTTAGTTTTAGAGGACCGTTCATAGGCAGCGTTTGTGGCGTTTTGAATTTCGGTCTTGGGGCGTTTCTGGGCTTGTGGGGGCCCCCGTTCCCACCGCGATCGTCTTTGTGACCCTTATCTCCCTGGAACCTGTTGTTTGTCTGGTGTCCTCTGGATGCTTCGTTTCGAGATCTCTGAGGCCGCGATCCGGCTCTGGGGTGTCGTTGCGGTCCGTCTGAGGCGCTGTGGTACAAAAGCGGCGTCGAAATACCCCGGAAAGTGTTGTTGGGGGCTATTTGCCGCAGCAGTTGCCGAGTTGTGGCTCCTGTTTGCCACATTTTCAGCATAGTGGTAGAGGTCTCAATTTATTTTCACTTTTATGCAAGGTTAACAAAAACGCACCGATGAAGCGTCCCAAAGGAGATTAGCCTGATGGAGTTAAGGGTGGTGGATGGATTTGGGTGGATTTGAGTGGCGTTTTTTTGACTTGGATGGGTACAGTACGAGGAGTGTGTCTTTTTGCGGTTGTTTTTCTTTTCTCAAAAAAATTCATAGTTTGAATCTGGCAAAGTTGTATTGGCAAAATGTTGGAATTTAGGGAAATGAAAGTTGAATCTGGCGAAGGTTGGTTTTGAAGTGAAATAGAAAAGATGATATTACAGTCTGAGAGTGTCACTAAAACCAACAGTATAGATTCCATGGATATTCTAGGTAGGTAGGGAGATTCAGGATGGTGTGGCGATCACAATGGTGCTGTTTATACATCTTTTACTTCATTATTGACTGAGATGGATGGTCTTGTTATTGCTTGTAGCTTCAGGTTATAGGCACCGAAAGGATACTACGTAAACTGTGAGTGAGAGTTCTCAGACCAAGTGAGCCAACACGTAAATCACATTGACAACCCATACGCCTTTTTTTTGATTTTTTTTTTTAATTTTTTTCCCTTCTTTTCTTTCTCAAAAATCAGAAATCAAAAATTTCAGAATTTCATCACCCTTGTAATTTTCTGAGGCAACCATGACTCAAGTGAAGATGCATCAACTTGGAAGGAAAACCAGCAGTGGTCAATTAAGCCAATATTGGTCAAATTCTAGATGTTTAAATACCAATTTGACCACAGCACAATTCCAGAGCGATCAGTCTATTCAGAAATCAATTCCAACCAATATTCGCCAGTCCAAAAGTGTCCCTTATTGGTCACATTGTTGTTCCACTTCCAGATATGCACCCATCCAGATCTGGGAAATGAGTGGCGAGAAGTATGAAAAAATAAATCTGCCAATTATCAGAAAAAAAAAGAACTGCTGAAAATCTGGAAATCTCCAATTGGATGATGCTTGCCAAAACGTCTTTTTTGTGTCCAAAAGTCGAAAAAAATGACCCCCAAATATATAGCGCAATAGGCACACACTCGTACATGAACAGCTATGCATATTCTAAGTCTCCAGGTGGGTGATTTTGGTTCTTCCGAGGCAGTTGGTTTCTCCACATTTTCCTTGCCTAAAAAAAAAAAAAAAAGAACTTTGAAAATCAAAAATAATCTTTTCAACCCTTGGTACATAACTTGCGCATCATGCAGCTGTTTCCAAGTCCATCAATAACGCAACTATCTGAAAATAAACCAAACCAGCGTGTTCAGCTCTCGATTTGGAGCCGACTGGTTGCTCAAACGGTTGAATCGGACACAAACTCGATTCTATAACAGTGTCCTTGGATGAGTGTACATCTGCTTGTCCAACCATAACTGTCATATCATATTTGATTTATTCGCATTGAGTAAGCTCCTCCCAGCTAATTGGAGGTGTTCTAAAAGTGTCATTTGCAGCCCTTCAGATCCCTACAAGACGTCCAGAATCATCGTATCACCAGCCCAAGTCGTCTCTACCCCAAAAAGCCCCCCCAAAAAGCACCAGAAACAGCTCTTTTTTCTTCTTTTTCTTGTCTTCCTCGTTTTCCCGTTTTGCTCTACCCCTCCTGCACCCCCAGGGTTGATTAAGTTGCAGTACATTGTCAACGCACAAGTAGTGGATGGAATGCATATACCTTAGTTATTTACGCCAAAATAGCAACCTGCAAGTCTCGACTCCACTTCCTCTCATCCTCTCACACACCCACAATGGACCCGTCGGAAGCCGCCGCATCTGCTCCGCTCGCACACATGGTACAGGAGGCCGTCCACGGCGCCGAAAGCGTGGTTGAGTCTGTGGCAGAAGCAGTTGCCGAGGCCGTGAGCACCGCTACTTCTGAACCGTCGTCTGCAATTTTGAAAAACGCCATGGCCCGAAGCGCCTACGCCGCCCACACGTCTGTGTCCTACCTGGCGTGGGCGTTTGGACTGTACTTTCTGCGGCTCATTGGCTGGGTCTGCTACGGAATCCCCACCTACATGCTCGGTCTGCTGGGCCGCACCATCAACATTTCCCTGCAATTCTCGTCCTTGTGAGTACAAAAGCGCCTTTGGCGTCCACGTGGCTTCTCTCCCCACCCCACCCGCACCCAACTAACACAGACTGCTCATTTTGGGAGCCCTCGTGGCCGTGGTCGTGGCCGTGGTCCGCTACAAGTACCTCACCATCTACTCCCGCCTGCCCCAGGAACAGCCCCGGCAGGAGCCCGAAATCGACATGTACGACGAGTCCGGCGAGGAGGACGCAAAAACGGGCTTTGCAAACTACTTTGACGAGTTTCTGTCGGCAGTCAAAATCTTTGGATACCTCGACCGACCCGTCTTCCACGAGCTCACACGCCACATGCAGACGTGGAAGCTCTCAGCCGACGAAATGGTGCCTCTGGACGACGAGCAGGGCTTTTCTGTCGTTGTGGAGGGCTCGGTCCAGGTCTTTGCCAAGCAGTCGAGTTTTGTCGAAAACGCCGCAGGAGTGCCAGACTCTCGAAAAGAAGACTCCATCATGTTCAACGGCGAACGATACACGCTGCTGTCGGAAATCAAGAACGGAGCCCCACTCACGTCGCTCTTCAACATTCTGTCGCTCTTTACCGACGACTTGCAGCTCCACAAAAACTTTGACAGCGTGGTAAGCTCTCCCCTGGCCACAGCGGCAGATGTACCCAACATGTCTCTGTCGTCCGACGGAAGCGAGCCGGAAAAGGCCGAGCCCCAATTCGGCGAGCGGCTGTCGGAAAAGCCACCGGCAAAGCTGTCTGTGACTGTACGCGCTGCCACCGACTCCACAATCGCCATTATCCCAGCTGCTGCCTTTCGGCGAATCACGAAAAAGTTCCCTCAGGCTACAGCTCACATTGTCCAGGTTATTTTGACCCGGTTTCAGCGAGTGACTTTCCAGACCGGCCACCACTACTTTGGCCTGACCCCGGAAATCTTCCAGACCGAGGTCAATCTCAACAGCCATGCCCGCAATGAGCTGCCCACCTATCTGCGAGAAGGAGCCGTCAAAAAGCTCAACCAGATGTACGATGCCAGCCAGATGGGCGCAGGAGCACGGGCACCCAAGCGGTACACTGTGACTCTGAACAAAGCAAAGGCAAAGGGCAAGAAGCAGCGGTTCTCTCTCCAGTTCAACCAAGGCCCGCTTTCTGCCCAGAGCCGAATGGTGTCTCTGGACTCTCTGGAGGCCGTTGGCGACCATATGAACCCCGGTGACTTGCTGACCAATGTTCCTCTGTCTCGACAGGAACGACCTGTCTTTGACCTGTCTTACGTCAAGCATAAGAAGAGCATCCAGAATCTGACTTTCAGCGGAAACGACGACGAAAACGAAGACACGGCTCTCAGAACAGCCCTGGTCGAGGCGATTTTCAAGGTTCTGGGAATTGATCGTGATTCTATTGAGTCGTCCATCATGGCTGTGAAAACCGTTTCAAATACTGCGTCTCCCATGTTTACCGGTGCTCCCAGCTCTGGGTCTCTGGGAGACGAGCTGCGAAACCGCCGAAGTGGCCAGGACACGTTTGGCTCGCATTTTGGAGCCAGTGGAGGGTCTAGTGGCTCATTCTACGCTCACTCTGAGACGTCCACTTCCAGCATCGACGAGGACTCCGGTATGGGTGCCTCTTTCGACTCCATTCGAAGCGACATTTCCCAGTACATGGAGGTTGTTCTGTTCAAGAAGGACTCGCTGCTCATCAAGCAGGACGACCCCACTCCTGGTCTCTACTATCTCATTGATGGTGTGTTGGAGGTTGGATACACTGACAAGAACAAGATTTACCACGATTTGTACACTGTTCAGCCTGGAGGAGTGGGTGGATACATTGGTTCCGTCTTGGGCCATCGATCCTTTGCCGATCTTCGAGCCCGTACAGACGTTTATGCCGGCTTCCTGCCTCGGGCTGCTATCGAGCGCATGTCTGACCGCTACCCCATGGTTCATCTAACCATGGCCAAGTCGCTGACCAAGGTTTTGTCTCGGCTGATTCTGCACCTGGACTTTGCCATGGAGTGGGTGCAGGTGAGGGCAGGACAAAAGATTTACAGAGAAGGAGAAGACGCCGATGCCATCTACATTGTTCTCAACGGTCGAGTTCGTTCAGTGGCCGAAACACGAGACACAGGAGTGAGTGGTGGCGAATCAGGAGAAACTCGCGATGGCAAGGGAGGTCGCAAGAACCTGACCAGTACAGGAGAGTACGGTAAAGGAGAGTCTGTGGGAGAGCTAGAGGTGCTCACGCTCTCCAAGCGACCATCCACACTTGTTGCCATTCGAGATACTGAGCTGGCCAAGATTCCTCGGGCTCTGTTTGAGTCTCTGGCACTTCATTATCCCAGCATCACTTTTCAGATTTCGCGAATTGTGGCCTCTCGAGTTCGGTCTCTGATGCAAGAATCGGCCCCCATTCCTCGAAGGCTGCACACCTTTGACATGGCTGCACACCACGACAGTTATCTGACGATTGCAGTCGTTCCCATTTCGCAAAATGTCGAGGTAGCTGAGTTTGGTCGTCGTCTGTACGCAGGTATGCAGGCTGTTGGCCGTGAGGTTTGTCTGCTGAACCACGCCTCTGTGCTAAATCATATGGGCCGTCATGCCTTCAACCCTCTTGGTAAGCTCAAGTTATCTGGGTTTCTTGACGATATTGAAGATCGCTACGAGACGGTTCTTTACGTTGCAGACACTCCTCCCGGCTCGTCATGGACAAACACCTGTCTAGCACAGGCTGACTGTGTGCTTCTGGTTGCTGATGCCAGAGGAGAGCCCGAAATCGGCGAGTACGAGCGAGTGCTGGTCAAGATGCGAACCACAGCTCGAACCGAGATGGTACTGCTGCATCCTGAGCGATTTGTGCCCCCCGGTCTCACCAACATGTGGCTCAAACCGCGAGTCTGGGTGCACACCCATCACCATGTTCAGATGGACCTGCCCCGACATGAAGCCGATGTGTTGCCAATGGGTATGCGCAAGATGAAGCGAACAGGCACGCTCGCCAACATCAAAAACAAGGTACAAACTATCCAGGAGGAATTCAGATCCATGTACCGACCCAAGAACACCATTTACTCGACTTCTTCGGCCAACAAAGACGACTTTAACCGTCTGGCTCGAATCTTGTCTGGACAGGCCATTGGACTGGTTCTGGGCGGAGGAGGAGCCCGAGGTATTGCCCATATCGGCATTATCAAGGCTCTGGAGGATGCTGGCATTCCCATTGATTTTGTGGGAGGTACTTCCATTGGTTCTTTTGTCGGAGGTTTGTATGCCAAGGAGTACGACCTCGTTCCCATTTACGGACGAGCCAAAAAGTTTGCGGGTCGTGTTTCGTCGCTGTGGCGTATGGCTCTAGATCTCACCTACCCAGCCACATCTTACACCACCGGTCACGAGTTCAACCGAGGAATCTGGAAGGCGTTTGGAGATTCACGAATCGAGGACTTTTGGCTGCGATATTTCACCAACACTACCAACATTACGCATTCGCGCATGGAAATCCACACTTCTGGCTACGCTTGGCGTTACATTCGAGCCAGTATGTCTCTGGCTGGCCTGCTGCCCCCTCTCACAGATAACGGATCTATGCTTCTGGACGGTGGTTATGTCGATAACCTGCCGGTAGGTGAAATGAAGGCCCAGGGAGCCGCCGTGGTGTTTGCTGTTGATGTGGGTTCTATTGACGATACCACACCTATGAACTACGGAGATTCTCTGTCTGGAGCCTGGGTGTTGTTCAACCGATGGAACATCTTCGGCCGACATCCCAACGTTCCCAATTTGGCCGAGATCCAGGCCCGACTGGCCTACGTGTCATCTGTAGGAGCTCTGGAGAAGGCCAAGCACACGCCCGGAGTCATTTACATGCGTCCTCCTATTGACGATTTTGCGACTCTGGACTTTGCCAAGTTTCTGGACATCTACCGGGTGGGAGGCAAGTACGGTCACAACTTTCTCACTGAGCTGCGAAATGACGGCAAGATGCCAAATATTGCCGGTATGGAGAATGTTCGCACCAAACATCGACGAACCATCGCCCGACGTAACTCCATCTAGTTTAGATGTAGTTTGTTTCCATAAAAAAAATATCTATGCATCTCCTTACAGTGAGATGTCTCATTTAGAAGAGGCATTATAAATATACGAAATTTGAATCCCCTTCTTGCTACAAGCAATGATTTGGGCTGCAATCAAAACAATCAAATACTACGCTTTCCATAACAACCATCCATTAATATTGTACATGTTAGACCCGCTTGGGGGGGTTTGAGGTGACGAGAATCACGGAATCTCCTCGGACAAACAACATTTCGCTCTTCTTTTTTCGTGCCTCCAGCTTTGGGCTTCCCTCCACGTATTCGTATACGGTCTCCTCCACGTTTCCAAGAACCATACTGCAATGGATATCGTAAGCCTGAGTTAGTGGTTGTTTGGGGCTAAGATGGACAACAGCAGTTTTGAAGTGTTTTCATAGCGTTTTCAAGGCCACAAACAAACACAGAAGAGGTTTGGTTCGCCCATCGTCATAGTCGCAATCATTATATCCAGAACTTCCGAAGATGCTAAGAACCATAGTCAAGCAACCTGTCGTTGTAAATCAACAGAAACAGGAGCAGCGATCAAAAGCAGCTGATGCGACAGATTTCGAGCATCGTGTAACTGCCTCTACCGCCCATATTCGTTCTCTTCACCACATTTATCGGACTCACACAAATGTGACACCCTCCATCGGTTCATACTCACATGCAAAAGTCCATACAACTCTCGTCCTCCACGGAGTTTGACAAAGACGTTCTCGTTGAGAGAAAGACCAATGAGATCTAGGGGCTCGGAGCCACCAGAAGTGTCGACGTCGGCCATATTGTGATGTTTGAAAGTGATATCACTGTCCTCAAACTATGATGGCGATGTGCGAGGTTAGGGTTGGGAGTAGAGTACTGTAGCAGCTTCAGGTCTGATTTTTTTTGTTTTTTTTGGTGGAGGCGCCAGAAAGGGTTTTCTGGCCGAAAAAGGCTTTTCATTGAATACTTGAGGGCTATTGGAACAGGTAAATGCCGTTTTTATTTTGGAAATCCAGGTCCATCGTCTCATTGTCTGGTGTTGCTGACTGAAAAATGCTAGGCTAACTTTTACCCGTTGACGCGTATATTTCAGACCTAACATCGTTTGTCTTGATTTGGAAACGTCGTTCAAAAGGGACATTCCAGTAACCTGATTGCTGTGAAAAATGAGAAAATGGGTGCAAATACCCGTTTTAAATCGACTGCAGTTTTCTGATTGGTTGTATCTCGTTTCCAGTACGATTCAGTGACAGACATCTAGACATCTCAAGTGAAAGAATAGGGTGAAAGGGTGATGTCGTAAGTCAATTCCTCAGCCGAGTTTTAATCCTTTTTTATCGTCTTTTTTAAAAATAAATCCAAAGGCGAGAACCAGACTCAACTAAAGATCCTTTCTTCTACCTAAAAACCCCTTACACTCTTACACACCAGTTGTTTATGTGTTTACACTATTCAAATCTCCAACCAAAGAGAGTTATCTACTCTGTACATATCGTGTGACCTGCATCTAACACACCTTTCAGAGAAACTGTCAAAAGGGCCCAAAAGAGCAAAGAGGAAAAAGAAAGACACAAACCGCCTCAAATAACTTGAATCAGACGACCGACAGCTCCAAACCCCCCGCAAACCCCCTACAGCCGCCCCCAGACTCGCCCCCAAAACCCCCGCAGGATTGGCTCTCTCGTAAAATAAGGTTTCAACCTCCCAAGCCGAATTTTTCAGCGCCAGAGATACCTGGCTCACACCACACAATAATGATCCGATCGCTACACACGTCTGCTGCGCGACAGGGCCGCAAGAAGTGGCCCAAGCCGCTGCCCGGCTCCGTGACCGGCAACGACTTTGTCAAGAGCCTCAAGCTCAAGGCCCCCATTGCCCCGGCTCTGGACAACATCACCGTGCCCGAGTCGCATCCTCTGTGGCAGTTCTTTTGCAAGGAAAAGAAGATTGTGCGGGACCAGCGGGACTTTGACGGCAGCTCGCGAGCGTGGAGCGTGGCCGAGCTCCGGCGCAAGTCCTTCGAGGACCTCCACGCCCTCTGGTACGTGTGTCTCAAGGAGCGAAACGTGCTGCTCAAGGAGGAGCGAGTCACCACCCGAATGCACTTTGAGAACCAGAACGGCGGGTACAGAAGCGAGCACGACCGTGTGGGCGAGACCATGGTCGCCATCCGCCACGTTCTGGCCGAGCGATACCGGGCTTTCGAGGAGGTCCAGCAGGTGCTCCCCCAGGTCCGAGCCACCGCCAACGAGGAGTTTGACGAGCGATACGTGACCGCCGACGCCGTCTACGACAGCGAGCTGTCTCTGGAGCTCGAGCGACACATGGTGGCCTACTACGGCTTCTCCACAGACCCCCGGGCCAACGCAGGCGTGCAGGTGTCGCAAGAGACGCTGGAGGCCATCCGATACGGCGCCAAGCTCAAGTACGACCGGTACTCTGGCGCTCCCAACGACGCCGGCGAGGTGGCGCCCATTCACGGCTTCTCCAGACAGCCCAAGCGAGACATTTTCGAGCAGTACATCATGTTTTTGGCGAACGACACGTCTGAGGGCGTGGCCGAGGCTCTGAGCTACATTCAGCAGTACCGAGCCTCTAACCCCCTGCCAGTGGCCCCATGGAACGCCCTGCGGGTTCTGCAGCATCTGGTCGAGGAGAAGATGAGCGTTGCTGCCGTCTTCGAGGAGGCTCTCAAGAACAAGAAGCTGGCTCTTTCCGAGTCCGAGATTCTGGAGAACATCCCCGCCCAGTTCCTCAACAAGCTCCCCCAGGAGTGATGTATATAGGTGTCGATGTATATAGTAACGGATATGATGGTATAGTGTTTGAGTGCAGTTGTGTTGGGCTTGAGACTACTTTTGCCAGTGGAAAGCAACCCTGGGCGACTGCCAGAGGTGTAGCTTCAGCTTGATAGCGTTCAAGATCATTTAGTGATATTCTCTTTTGAAATAAAGTGGTGATCTACTATTCATGCCTTTCTTGAGACAGACTCTATGCCCACTTCAAAAGATGTTGTGTGTGAGGTAAAGCGATTTCGAAGAGTGCATTCGTTCCAGAAATCAATGCTGAGTTCAATAGTATCTTTAATGAACCTCTCTTATTTCATTTGACATCTTAAGGAAGTCAAGCATGCCATACTCACTTCTAAAGCTAAGCAGGGTTTATCACTTTTCGCTATAGTGATTACAATCAATGATTATTCTACAAACCCCCATAGATCACATCAGCCACAATTAGCTACAAACGCCTCACTAGTACAGTGCCTTACTTGTATGAATTCACAGGATATTACTCTTATAGTTGCTAATGTCTCAAGATTTGCTTGATACTGTTTCAAACAGTCCTCATACTCCTAGCCCTTGTATATTACAGAGTACAGTACTGTACAGAGTACTACATTCTACAGTGTGGACACTGCCTTTGGCCCCAATTCGTCCTTCTTGACTGACAGTGACAAAGGCAGTAAACCAACGAGCTTATGGTCCACAGCAACAATAAGCTTCATGCAGGCGACCACACGCTCACCTCCTAAAGACACAAAACCAACACCTGCGATGCGTCACCAAGTTACACATGGAACGCCAGAGATAAAAATCACCAACTAAGGAGCCTCGAGATACCTATATGGTGAGATCGTGTTACTATTACACAGTTGCCGGACTGCTACTGGTGGACAATCTCCCGGCGATTGTCACTGTTCCTGCCACCTCACCAAACCCCTCCTGACGAGTCAATTGTCCCCAATGCGTACTTCCACACTCTTATTTTAGTTAAAGCGCAACCAATATACCACACACAAAGAACAGAAATAACATAAATACCCAACGATACCCCCCTTTGATCGGTATCCAGCAAGACGACACCAAGAGCCCTTGTCAGTGTCCACCCCGGATCATTGGCATGTTTTTGAAATCAGCATAACGGACTGCGAGTCCACCCCCGGCACTATTGTACCCACAATCGTGTCACCTCTCTGCGCTCACGGCTGAATCGACCTGGATCAGTTTTCTTTTCACTAACATCCTACAGATCTAGTATCTTACTATTGTGAGTATTTCCGAGTTGGCAGAAGGTGCCTCAAGTGACAGTTCGACTACTAAGCAGCTGAGACACATTCATTGTGAGGATTCCTGATCAGTTTCCTTACTTTGTCTGTGCCTCGCGTCATCTCCGCAAACCTTTGATCATTGTCTGCGGTTATGACAAGCTGCTACAGTCTGTACTCTCCCCCTTCTCCAACCCATCTAACCCAGCATTACGGTACAGGCCCAAGACGTGTCTTGCCCATCAAGACAGCTCCAATCTCTGCTCAGACGATTCACAGCTGGAACTGATGATGATGAGTGGAGGCGTACTAGGCTGCCGTGTTTTTATGGCAAAAGCAACATGTTCACATGTTTTACGTGGGTCCCGCCGGAAGGTAGGGTAACTCACCCAATGATACCAGCTATGATATCCTGACTAATGACAATCCTCTTTACTTCCCACTGCATGTTCTCTAGTAAGCTTCCAAGTATTCAGTAGCCCTGAGCTTGTTGGTGATACTAAGCTAGTTTTGGACAGCTCTCTGTATTCTAGCACACTGCCTGGAGTTTGGACCCAGTATCGTATGGTAACTCTTTGAAATGGCTTCCAAGTATGATGTGCCTCTATCAAGTAGCTGTGCACATTAATTAGGAATGATTATGAGCCAAAATCCAACCAGTGGAGCACATCAAACTTCATTTGGTCACAGGTATGCCTCCGTATAGGAGACCTTATAATGACAGTGTGGCGTAAGGAAATGCATCCAGCTACAAATTCCGCTGTGATTACAGCGGTGTCAATTATCGACAAAAGCGGCATCGGGATTTATCCTACTGAACGCTGTCTGGAGGTTTCGATTTGGCTCTTTGAGACTTGTAATAATGCACTTGTGCGCCTTCCTTGGTGTTAAGGAACTCCTGTAGTCAAAACTGAGAGCTTCATCGGCCCAAGTCTCTGCCAGATGCTCTCCTTAATGATGTTTCGTCTGTAGTGCGTAGATAATGGCACAAAAATTGTGGCTAATGTGACCAATGAGGTTTCGTTGGGGTGATTAACCTAAGCAGGTGTATACTGTAACTAAAAGTGCAATTCCTGAAGAAGAACAAAGATTGAAGCAGAGAAATATTCTTGTACAGTGATGGCAACTCTTCTTCTTCAACTTTTGAAAACTCCAGCAGGTAAGAACCAAAGACTTCCAAGTGATTTCGAACGGGAAATGGTTTGCTTTTCTTTCTTTTCTTGAAGAGAAATAGCACGTGACTTGATAACTGATCGCAATGATCTGATAATCTCAATTTCCAGTCAGTTCACTAATGAAAAGGACGCGGTTGGAGTCTGTCTGTTTTTGTGTACAAGCACATCTAATCACTCTCAATGGATTTGCCACACTTTCAAAGGTATTTTTCTACTGTCTGGGTCTCATCTCAAAGGCCTAATGCAAGCAAGAAAATCAGAGTTGGATCAAAGTTGGCAGGGACATAAATCCTGCTGCATGTCCAAACCCACCCAGAAACACAATGGACGAATTATCAGGACTCGCGGTGGACGTGGTGGACCAGGGGACGCTGGAAAGCAAGATCACGACGGAGGCGGACAATGCGCTGAAAAAACGGGAGCGCGAAATCGACCTGAAGCGGCTCACCAAGGCCCAGGATGCGGAAAAGACGTTTCTCAGCAAACTCAAGTCCATGGAGCGGCGAATCAACGATCCCGCCACGCGGATCAGCGAGCGGGAGAAGCTGCGGCGAGACGCAAACACGCTGCGGCAAACCGAGCTCGAAACCGTGCAGCAGGACCTGCGAGACATCCAGGCCAGACTAGACGAGAACGCGGAAGACGGACCGAAAAGGGCTGTGGGTGCCTCCGATCGCCAGGAAAACGAGACTGAGCAGGAGTATCTCGTACGAACCGGTAAAATCACACCGTTCGCCAACTCCCGGGGGTTTACCCGTGGCAAGGGCGACGTCAGCGACAACATCGACACAACCAAGTCGTTTGACACAAAGGACGAGATCATTGTGCTGGACGGTGGCGACGACTCACACAACGACTCTCGCAGTGATTCGTCGGGGTACACAACCGACGAAGTCGATCCCGAGGACTTTGAGCTGGTGGAGCTGAAGCGGAAGAAGAAAAGAAGTCACAGTGACGAAAACGAAAGACCAGAAACAGACGCTACAGACGACGGAAACGAGTTTTCATACCAAAAGAGACTCAAATGGTGGACGGAAAAACGGCAGCGGGACCGCGCAAAAGCAGGCGTGATTGTCGACCCTAACGACTACGCCAAGGACGAATGGCTGCTGGAAGGACCCCAAGCAGACGCTATTTTGGAGGGGAACTTCAAGGTGCCGGGCGAGATTTTCAACGCCCTGTTCGACTACCAGAAGACGTGCGTGCAGTGGCTGTGGGAGCTGCATTCGCAGAAAACTGGCGGCATTATTGGCGATGAAATGGGTCTCGGAAAGACTATCCAGATTATCGCATTTCTGGCTGGATTGCATCACTCCGGACTGCTAACCAAACCCGTCATTGTCGTCTGCCCGGCCACAGTCATGAAGCAGTGGGTGGAAGAATTTCACAAGTGGTGGGCGCCACTGAGAGTGGTTATCTTGCACAGCATGGGCGAGGGCTCTAAGCGGGGTAAAAAGAGGGCACTTGACGGCGATGATTCTGATGACGATGATGACGACGACGAGCACATAATGGCCAACTCTAGATCTCAATCGACCGTCTCCTCGTCGACCAATCTCGCTAACATCATCGACAAAATCTTTAAAGACGGCCATGTGGTCGTTACCACCTACGCCGGCCTCAAATCGTACCGTCCGCTGCTGCTGGCACGGGAGTGGGGCTACTGCATTCTGGATGAGGGCCACAAAATTCGAAATCCGGACTCTCAAATCACGTTGGACTGCAAACAGCTGAAAACAGTACACAGGCTCATTTTGTCAGGAACTCCCATCCAGAACAACCTGACCGAATTGTGGAGCTTGCTTGACTTTGTGTGTCCTGGTCGGCTAGGCACGCTGCCGGTTTTCCATTCGCAATTTGCAGTCCCTATCAATGTGGGAGGGTACGCCAATGCCACCAACATCCAGGTCCAAACGGCCTACAAGTGCGCGGTGGTGCTAAGAGACCTTATTGCGCCGTATCTGCTGCGACGAATGAAGACAGATGTGGCCACAGACTTGCCGAAAAAGGAAGAAAAGGTGCTTTTCTGCAAACTCACAGACTCCCAGAGACTGCATTACAGAGGTTTTCTCAAGTCCGAAGAGCTCAAATCGATCCTGGCAGGCAAGCGGCAGGCGCTTTTTGGCATTGACATTCTGCGTAAGATCTGCAATCATCCCGATCTGGCGTCAAGAGACATTTTGATGAAGACTCTAAACTACAACTACGGAGATCCGGTCAAATCGGGCAAGATGCAGGTCGTCAAGGCCCTGGTGGAGCTATGGAAAAAACAGGGTCACCGAACACTGCTTTTCTGTCAGACTCGCCAAATGCTGGAGATTTTGCAAAAGTTTTTTTCGTCGCTTGAGGACGTGAAATATCTGCGAATGGACGGAACAACTCCGATTTCTCGCCGTCAAGACATGGTTGACACCTTCAACAACGACACATCTTTCGACCTGTTTCTGCTGACTACCAGGGTAGGCGGATTGGGCGTCAATTTGACCGGTGCTAACCGAGTGATTATCTTTGACCCGGACTGGAACCCCAGTACCGATTTGCAGGCCCGAGAGCGGTCCTGGCGACTAGGACAGAAGCGAGATGTCGTGGTTTATCGTCTGATGACTGCAGGCACCATTGAGGAGAAGATCTATCATCGGCAGATTTTCAAGCAGTTTTTGACGAACAAAATTCTCAAGGATGCGAAACAGCGCCGATTCTTCAAAATGAACGACATCCACGATCTCTTCTCGCTTGACGACACTGGCGCGGACACTGAGACTGGCCAGCTGTTTTCTGGATCCGAGAGGGTGATTCCCAAGGGCGAAAAGGGCGAAAAGGGTGAAAACGACGATGGAAATGACGACTTTTACGATGTGGCAGGTCTGGGAGGCGTTTCCAAGCTCGAAAAGTATGAAACCGGCGAGGATGAGCGCCAAAGAGTGGCAGACAACAACCCCGAAACGGATGATAACATTCTCAACGACATTTTCTCGCAGACAGGCGTGCACTCGGCCCTGGAGCACGACGCTATCATGGACGCCTCTCGGCCAGATACAGTGATTATCGAGCGCGAGGCCAAGCGGGTGGCCGAGGTGGCAGCCAAGGCGTTGCGTGACTCAAGAAAGAAGGCCCAGGCTAACGAGATTGGCACTGTGACCTGGACGGGCAAATTCGGGTCTGCCGGAAAGAAAAGGGCAATTGGAGGAGCATCTAGAGGACCAGGAAAGGTCGGGAGTGTGGCAGGAGGCGCCAATAAACTTTCATCGGGCTCGATCTTGGCCAACATCAAGGCTAAAAGGTCGCTTGAGGAGTCCACCATGGCTTACACTGGCGGGCTGGTGAACTTGAGCGATTTGGAAAAGGTCAAGCTGCTGGAAAACATCCAGGACAGTCTGAAGAAGTCGGGGTCCGCGGGAGTCAGCTCTCGCGAGATTGCCACAGAGTTTGCGCTCAAATTGACCACCCAGGAAGAAGTTGCCGTCATGCGACAGCTTTTGAAGCAAGCTGGAGAGTGGAATGGAGCGTCGAAGCGGTGGATGTACAGAGGAGACGATGTGGTGATAGAGTGATTGGTGATATTTATTGATTTTTTATTTTCACGGTATTGTGCAGTACTCTGTACCGTACTGTAGTACAGATTAGGGAAATGGACTGTAGTGGAAGCACTGATGTTGGCGAGTGGATTCTGTCGGACGTTGTTTTATGAAGACAACAAAATTGAATTTCGAATGAAGTTGAATCGTCTACTCAGATGGAGTATCTCAAGGTGTCGTAGTTGTTAATAATGTGCTTCAACAGATGCCCTGTTCAGATTAGATGTTCACATCAAGATCTAGAATCCAGTCTTGAACCGATTAGTACTACTCATGACCTTTTAAACAAGTTATCTTCAGTTACCCCCACTATGGCCCCCACTTTCACTTAGGGGTGTGCATTTTCCATGCAGGTACAGCCTCATGTGATTCCCCACAATTGAGCAAATAATGAGCACTTCAACGGTAATGTCGGGGTGAGCATTTTTAGAGCATTTATACTGTCAATTTAGCCGCCTTTCTGGACTGATCATATTTGCTCAAAAAACGACAAATGTGGCGTTTTCCAGAAGCAGTATTTTGTTGTCATGATTATGTCTCCTTATTAGATAAAGGAAGCGAAATGGTAAAAATCTGAGAAGTGTGTTTTGTCTGGAGTTGAATTCCAAGTCCAATGATTCCAGTTTTGATGCCATTGGAGCTCTCACTCATTCTGTAGATTGTAATGTTGTGCTTGGAGACGTGCAGGGGTGGTTCGGTCCAGTCTCCAACTGCACTTCCTAATTACTTTTTGAGAACAGATGGAAAGACAAGAGTAGCACCAGTGGATTTGGGAACTGATTTCGAGCAATGTCCGCTCTTCATAATTACTCCATTGTTCTTACAGAGTAATATTTTCTTGATTGGTAATTGGGGTCCAAAGTAGGGTTCACTCTAGAGCAGAGAGGGCAGAACCTTGGTATATCGCAAGAGGACCCGGTTAAACGCTGAGAATAATACAATATAAGAAATCTGAAAAGCGCATCTAATTTGAAACTCGATTTTGAGGTCAACAGTACCAATAAAGCAGCAATTGAGCCTTCCAATGGCCCTGCGAAAGGTGCCTGTTCAAAGCCAAACTATTGCATCATCTCGGCACGCAGTTTAACCACCAGGGTTCTCCTCCACAGGGAGACACGCCCCCCAAGGTGCTAAGCATTTTATTTTGCTCGTTTGTACCTCATCTTCTTTTGCACTAGCCTTTTGCTGAAACAATTGCAAAGTCGCCAAAAAATCAGCAGCAACAATGTCCTACGTCTTGCCCCCTCTTCCCTACGGATACGATGTGAGTATCGACATGTATGATTGTCAGTCTTGTCGTCTCTGTACATAGGTAATGTGACTTTTCAAGATGAGTCATTGCAATAGCAGGCTGTTGACTTGCCAATGCCCCCAAGTCATCATACTAACCCAGGCGCTGGAACCTCAGATCTCGTCCACCATCATGGAGATTCACTACTCCAAGCACCACCAAACCTACGTGACCAACCTCAATGCCGCCACCAAACAGCTTCAGGAAGCCGTGGCTGCCAATGACGTTGTCAAGCAGATTGCCCTGCAAAAGGCCATCAACTTCAACGGCGGAGGACACATTAACCACTCGATTTTCTGGAAATCGCTGACCCCATCGTCCTCTGAGGCCGCCAAGGGCGGTGCCAAGCTCAAGGAGGACCTCTCCAAGCAGTTTGGATCTCTGGACGAGTTCAAGGCCAAGCTCAAGGCTGCTCTTTTAGGTCTCCAGGGCTCAGGATGGGCCTGGCTCGTGTCGTACCCCGATGGTACACTCAAGATTGAAATCACCAGCAACCAGGACCCCGTTTCTGCCGCTGGAGCGGTTGTTCTGTTCGGAATCGACTTCTGGGAGCACGCCTACTACATTCAGTACTACAACAACAAGGCTGCGTACTTTGACAACATCTGGGATGTTCTCAACTGGGAGTTTGCCGAGAAGCAGTGGTCCCAGCGACCTCTGGCCAAGTACTAACTGTGACTGTGGGAGAACTTTTTCTCAAGAGTAAGAGTATTATTAGGCAATTGATTTTCAGTAAGATGACGATATGTTGGTGAATAGATATGGGAGTGGTAGTTGGTAGCTGAACCAGTTGGCAGAAGCTGGAGGTTATTGAATTGTTTCTTACTGTGCTAGTCACTTATCACAGTACCAAGAGTCTATAAGAAATTTGAAGGTGGAAATTTCATTTGTTTACCTCTCAATAGAATAAAATCAATGTTAACGAGACATGAGATTCAAATGATAGCACTTCATTTGAAGGGAAGTTGTCAATCTAACCCTGATCTAACACCCGTACATTCAGTTTTGTCAAAACACTGAGAAAACAGAAAAACTAACAGTTGGACATAGAAGTTGAATCTATACTGATAAAATCTGCGTACGCGTCGCACAAATTCATCCTGAGTGCACTTTTCTGGATTTCCATGCTGATCTTTTAATATGTTCAATGGGACGTCTGACTTTATTCATTTGGTTCTATAAGATACCAAAACAGCCTGTATAAGAAAAAAAAAACAGCACCAAAAAAGAAAGAAATGAAGATATGGAGAGGTGCACCCGCTATAAAATTCGATTTCGAGCACATTGGTTTAAACAAATCCCATTTTGAGTCATGTTGATGAGATGATATGAAAGTAGGCTTACTAAGGTCATCTCACACATTGTAAGTTTCCAGTTTTGGAGCAAATCAAGAAATAATAGTAGTACAAAGAGATCAAGCTTCCCGTTTTCCCAATGATACACATGTTACAACTTTTACATCAAACCCATTACTCCATATAGGGACATAGGTTTTGGCTCTAACTATGGATTAGTCATCACGCAACACGACACTGAAAATAACTACTGTGACTGCCTGAATTAGCAATTCGTAGTACCATTCGATTCAGCATGCGTTTTTGAGTAGAATACACAGTTCAGTTTCTCTGTAGCTCCCTCACAGTGTTATTTATACTAGGATTTATGGAGATCTACGCAGGTACCTATAGAGCGTACTTGAGATAGTAGTAGAGCAAGTAGAGAAACGAAAACAACACTGTACAGCTCAGAATTCTGTTGGAAAGAAAACTCACTCTTCAGAATTCTGATATTGTGCCTAAAACGTCTTTTTGAGAGACTCAATGCTCCGTCCGCTTAATACTCTACTTTGGTGCATCTTCATACAACAAATGAATCCTCCAAAATATAACGTACAACACAACGTGTCATCTAAAGATTGCCCCAGAATCATACCCAGACTAATAGAAGCCACATGATCTGTTCAAACCCCATATCGTGCCCCAAATCATACCCCATTCATGTGTCATCAGTGCATCAAGATGAGGCCAAATCAAATGTTATGCCTCATCATGTGCGACGCCAGAGGTTAATAATGTGTGATGTGAATGGATCTGGACCCATTACTAGCTATACTAATTCACGCTCCATGCGATGTATGGAAATTCTGAAAAGTGCAACTGGTTCAGAATCGTGCGGTGACCTCAATGGTAGTAATTATACCGCTCCAAGAGTTTCCCGCAACCCATCCAGTGTGACTTTCTGGAGACAAGATATGGGGTAGGAGCTTTTTATACTTCAAACATGTAATAAACCTTGTCTTGTCCAATTACCTTTTTGGGGATTCGAACTCACCGCCACTCTTTTTTTTCCTTCTCTTTTTTCGAACACACTTTTTTTTTTTCGCACACACACTCAAGCTTCGACAGGGTAACCCCTTGGGAGGTGACAAATATCGTTTATTCACAACAGTTCGTCGCGTCCAGGCATAGAACCACCACCACACGTCTCCAATCTCATACACGCTCTACCACGGTCTCATCACTGCGGTATTCTTGTTGATTGTTGATACCTCGGCCCTTTTCTAACCCCATCCACCGACTGATCGAGGCTATCCGCCCTTTTATTCTGTCTCTGGGTCCCGTGGAAAAGATTGAACAACATGAGTGGCGTTCAGTTTCCGTACTCGTCTGCTCCCCTGCGGACGGTGGAGGAGGTGAGAAATACCGTCTACCCCAGATCACGCAACCGTTTACTAACATCAGGTCCAATTTGGTCTTCTTTCGCCCGAGGAAGTTGTGAGTATCTCCGCCATCATGGCCGCCATGAGCAATGTCGCATTTTAGCCGCCACCAAAACGCAACCACTAACAGCAGAAAGCCATGAGTGTCGCGAAAATCGAGTTTCCCGAGACGATGGACGAAACCCGACAACGACCCCGAGTCGGCGGTCTCAACGATCCCCGACTGGGCACTATTGATCGAAACTTCAAGTGCCAAACTGTGAGTACAGACAAGGACACAAACGCATACGCAGGCAACGCGCCAAGCGTCGTTGGGATGGAGAAGCTGAATAAACGGCCAGAAGGTGGCCAGCGATGGATGGATGAGTGCACTGATTTGGTCACGCTCGTATTTCTCGGTCTCTATGGTAACAATCTGATCGCGTGATCAGCCCCACCTCGAGTGCCAAGAAGTAGTCAGACGACCAAATCTCTGGGGCCACAAAGACCAGTTGGGCGCATACCCCTTCAACCGATCGTGCGCCCACACCACGCCACAACATCCGTGTCACATGCTCCATGTCAGACCAACCAAGTCACATCACCCAAGCCACAAATCTACCCCCACAAATCTCCCCCCACCCTTACTAACTCAGTGCGGTGAAGGCATGGCCGAATGTCCCGGCCATTTCGGTCACATTGAACTCGCAAAGCCCGTCTTCCACATTGGATTCATCGCCAAAATCAAAAAAATCTGTGAATCTGTATGCTTCCACTGTGGAAAGGTGCTGCTCGACGAAAACAACAAACAATTTGCACAGGCAATCCGCATCCGAGATCCCAAGCGACGCTTCAACGCCGTCTGGTCTCTCTGTAAGACCAAGATGATCTGTGAGACTGACGTCCCTACCGAAGACGACGGCAACGGAGGAGTCCGACACTCCCACGGAGGCTGTGGCAACACCCAGCCCATCGTCCGACGAGACGGTCTCAAGCTGTGGGGAACGTGGAAGCGAGGCAAGAACGGCGACGATATGGCCGATCAGCCCGAGAAGCGACTGCTCACCCCCGCCGAGATTCTCAACGTCTTCAAGCACATCTCTTCCGAAGACTGTATGCGACTCGGTCTAAACGAGGACTACGCCCGGCCCGAGTGGCTCATTATCACCACCCTGCCCGTGCCTCCCCCTCCCGTGCGACCCTCTATCGCCATCAACGACACCGCTCGAGGAGAAGATGATTTGACATACAAGCTCGCCGACATTCTCAAGGCCAACGCCAACGTGCAGCGGTGCGAGCAGGAGGGTGCCCCCGCCCACGTGGTCAACGAGTTTGAATCTCTGCTGCAATACCATGTGGCAACATACATGGATAACGACATTGCCGGCCAGCCCCAGGCCCTACAAAAATCCGGACGTCCAGTCAAGTCCATTCGAGCCCGACTCAAGGGTAAGGAGGGCCGACTGCGAGGTAACCTGATGGGTAAGCGAGTGGACTTTTCCGCTCGTACCGTCATTACCGGTGACCCCAACCTCGAGCTTGACCAGGTTGGTGTCCCCCGTTCCATTGCTCGAACCCTGACATATCCCGAGATTGTGACCCCTTTCAACATTCACAAGCTCACCGAGTATGTGCGAAATGGTCCCAACGAGCACCCTGGTGCCAAGTACGTCATTCGAGACACTGGTGAGCGAATCGATCTGCGATACCACAAGCGAGCAGGCGATATTGCCCTCCAGTACGGCTGGAAGGTGGAGCGACACCTGATGGACAACGACCCCGTGCTCTTCAACCGACAGCCCTCTCTGCATAAAATGTCCATGATGGCTCACAGAGTGCGAGTTATGCCTTACTCGACGTTCCGACTCAACCTGTCTGTGACTTCGCCTTACAACGCCGATTTCGACGGTGACGAGATGAACTTGCATGTTCCTCAATCCGAGGAGACCCGAGCAGAGCTGTCTCAGCTGTGTATGGTTCCACTGCAGATTGTCTCTCCCCAGTCAAACAAGCCTGTGATGGGTATTGTTCAGGATACTCTGTGTGGTGTTCGAAAGATGACCATTCGAGACTGTTTCATCGAGTTTGACCAGGTTATGAACATCTTGTTCTGGGTTCCCGGATGGGATGGTATCGTGCCTCCTCCTGCTATTATCAAGCCCAAGCCTCTTTGGAGTGGTAAGCAGATGGTGTCCATGTGCATCCCCAAGGGCATCCATCTGGAGCGAAACGAAGACATCGTTAACTTCACCTGTCCCAAGGACAATGGAATGTGCATCATCGACGGCCAGATTATGTACGGTGTTGTTGACAAGAAGACCGTTGGTGCTACCGGCGGCGGTCTTGTGCATACCATTATGCGAGAAAAGGGCAGTGCCATCTGTTGCAACTTTTTTGGAACTATCCAGAAGGTTGTCAACTTCTGGCTTCTCCATTATGGCTTCTCTATTGGTATTGGTGACACTATTGCCGATGCTGGTACCATGCGAGATATTACCGAGACTATTTCTGAAGCCAAGCAAAAGGTGCAGGATATCATTCTCGAGGCCCATGCCAACACACTCAGCCCTGAGGCTGGTATGACTCTGCGAGAGTCTTTTGAGCACAATGTTTCTCGAGTTCTTAACCAGGCTCGAGATACCGCCGGTCGATCCGCCGAAATGTCTCTCAAGGACCTCAACAACGTCAAGCAGATGGTGGTGGCTGGATCCAAGGGTTCGTTCATTAACATTTCACAAATGTCTGCCTGTGTTGGACAGCAGATTGTCGAGGGTAAGCGAATTCCCTATGGTTTCGCCGACCGAACTCTGCCCCATTTCACCAAGGATGACTACTCCCCTGAGTCCAAGGGATTCATCGAAAACTCATACTTGCGAGGTCTCACTCCCCAAGAGTTCTTTTTCCACGCCATGGCTGGTCGAGAAGGTCTTATTGATACTGCCGTCAAGACTGCCGAGACTGGTTACATTCAGCGACGTCTGGTCAAGGCTCTGGAGGATGTTATGGTTCAGTACGATGGTACTGTCCGAAACTCTCTTGGTGATGTGATTCAGTTTGTCTACGGTGAGGATGGTCTTGATGGTGCTCAGGTTGAACAGCAGACCGTGGATACCATTCCCGGATCTGACGAGTCGTTTGACCGACGATACCGAATCGATCTCATGAACCCTAAGACCAAGCCTCTCAACATTGAGTCTGGAAACGACATTGTTGGCGACGTCGAGGTGCAGAAGATTCTTGACGAGGAGTACGACCAGCTTCTGGCTGACCGAAAAGCTCTTCGAGAGGAGGTGTTCCCTGCCGGTGACTTCAAGTGGCCCCTGCCTGTGCAGATTAAGCGAGTGGTGCAAAACTCTCAGCGAATTTTCAACGTGGATAAGTCCAAGGTGAGTGACCTGACCGTCCCCGAGGTTGTTGAGGGTGTTCAGTCTCTGTGCAAGCGTCTGACCATTGTTCGAGGTGACTCTTCTCTGGCCAAGGAGGCTCAGGAGAACGCCACCATGCTGTTCCAGTGCCTTGTGCGATCCAAGTTCCCCACCAAGCGAATTATTGAGGAGTACCGACTCAACCGAGCTGCGTTCGAGTGGGTCATGGGTGAGATTGAGACCCAGTTTGCCAAGTCTGTTGTGCATCCTGGTGAGATGGTTGGTGTCATTGCTGCCCAGTCTATTGGTGAGCCCGCCACTCAGATGACCCTTAACACCTTCCATTACGCCGGTGTGTCTTCCAAGAACGTTACTCTTGGTGTTCCTCGTCTTAAGGAGATTCTTAACGTTGCGAAGAACATCAAGACCCCTGCTCTCACAGTTTACCTTGAGCCTGAAGTTGCTGCGGATATTGAGAAGGCCAAGGTCGTCCAGTCTGCTATCGAGCACACATCTCTCAAGAACGTGACTGCTGCCACTGAGATTTACTACGACCCTGATCCACGAACCACCGTGATTGAGGAGGATGTTGACACTGTCGATGCTTACTTCTCCATTCCCGATGAGGCTGTGGAGGCTACTCTTGACATGCAGTCTCCTTGGCTGCTGCGTCTGGAGCTGGATCGAGCCAAGATGCTCGATAAGCAGCTGACAATGTCTCAGGTTGCCCAGAAGATTTCGTCTTCCTATGGTGAGGACCTGTTTGTCATGTGGTCTGAAGATAACGCCGATAAGCTGATTATTCGATGTCGAGTTGTCCGAGACCCCAAGTCTCTTGAGGAGGATGTCGATGCCGAGGAGGACCAGATGCTGAAGCGAATCGAAGGTCACATGCTCGACTCCATCTCTCTCCGAGGTATCGACAACATTGAGCGAGTGTTCATGATGGAGCACAAGAAGCAGGTGCCCGATGAGGTCACCGGTGAGTACAAGACCAAGCTGGAGTGGGTGTTGGAAACTGATGGTGTCAATCTGTCTGAGGTCATGGCCGTTGACGGTGTTGACCCTTACCGAACTTACTCCAACTCTTTCGTCGAAGTCCTGTCTGTGCTTGGTATTGAGGCCACTCGATCTGCTCTTTACAGAGAGATTCTCAACGTTATCGCCTTTGATGGTTCTTATGTCAACTACCGACATATGGCCCTTCTTGTCGATGTCATGACTTCTCGAGGCTACCTCATGGCCATTACTCGTCACGGTATCAACCGAGCCGACACTGGTGCTCTCATGAGATGTTCTTTCGAGGAGACTGTCGAGATTCTGCTGGAGGCTGCCGCTGTTGCCGAGCTTGATGATTGCCGAGGTGTGTCCGAGAACATTATGCTCGGCCAGCTTGCTCCTCTAGGTACTGGTAACTTTGGTGTCATGCTCGATGATGACCAGCTTGCTTCTCTCCCTGTGGACTACTCCAAGACCACTGGTATGACTGCTGGTCACGGCGAGATGGGCTCTGCAGATGGTGCTGCCACTCCTTACGACAGTGCTTCACCTAACTACGATGCTCTGCAGGCCCGAGCTGGAGGAGACGTCATTTTCTCCCCCATTGGTGCCTCAGGAGTGCCCGAGATGTCGGGCGGATTCTCCGAGTATGGTGGATTTGGCCATGGTGGAGATGGCAGTGGAAGTGCTTACACTCCCACTTCTCCATTCTCTTCGTTTGGAGCTGCTTCTCCTGGCTTCTCTGCCACGTCTCCCAGCTACTCGCCCACCTCGCCTGCTATGGGAGCCTCGTCGCCTTCGTTCTCTCCCAGCAGTCCTGCGTACTCGCCGACGTCTCCCAGTTACTCGCCTTCGTCGCCCAGTTACTCGCCGACGTCTCCCAGCTACTCGCCCACGTCCCCGAGCTACTCGCCCACGTCGCCCAGTTACTCGCCTACGTCGCCTAGCTACTCCCCCACGTCGCCTTCGTACTCGCCTACGTCTCCGTCGTACTCCCCCACGTCTCCGAGCTACTCTCCCACGTCGCCCAGTTACTCGCCCACTTCCCCGAGCTACTCTCCGACGTCGTACTCGCCGACCTCCCCCAGTTACTCGCCTACGTCGCCTAGTTACTCGCCCACTTCGCCTAGTTACTCTCCTACGTCTCCGAGCTACTCCCCCTCCTCGCCCAAGTTCAACGCTGGCGGTTCGACTTCGTACTCCCCTACGTCGCCTTCGTACTCACCTACGTCGCCTTCGTACAGTCCCACGTCTCCTTCTTACTCTCCTACGTCCCCTTCGTACTCTCCTGGAGCCGGATCCAGTGGCGACAAGGATAAGGATAAGAAGCAGTAGTTGAGCGGACTAACCTTAGATGTATTTTACCTTCCGTGATTTTCACGACTAAACCCCAGAAAATAATGTGTTATTAAACAATTTTAAATGATTAAACGAGAAGAGTAGTTCTGTTTGTTATATGTGAACTGTTGAAGTCGGAGCAAGGCCTGCGAAATCAGTGTTTTTACCGTAAGCTATTTCTGGAAGTAAGAAACCAACAAAAGTTTGACCATCTTTTTTTAAGGTTCGACTTACCTCATCCTTTAGACACTGCGTAGAGGTCCATACTAGATGGTTTGGAAATGGGAATTTGACATATTTGAGCAGATAAACTAATTAAAATCGCAATTGCAAAGCAAATGCACTTTCCAGATTCGGTTTAGTGGATCTATCCAAAGAAATAAACTGATGTTTGGTAGCAAGGGAAGAGAAGTTAGAGTTTTATCTTTGATTGTTTTTGAAGCAATAACATGGAGAAAGAGGCAAAATTTAAATAGAAGAAAAATGATTTTTTTTCCAAAAAAAAAGAAAAAAAAGAAAAAAAAGAAAAAAAAGAAAAAATCAGAACAAACAGAAAAAGTTGTTCTCACCATCCTAGCACTCTTGGAATCCCTTATGAACCACTCCCAAGTGAATATCACCACTTGCTCTACTCGCTCAAATCACCTCCGCATCTTCCTCAATCGACCATTCTGGTCACGTGCAAACTCTATTTCCACAATTTAAAACCAGCCATTGTTGTTCTTGACAGCACTCTAGAACCCGACTGAAAACACGCTATTATCCGTTTGCCACCGTGCAAGCACCCCAAATCGAAATCCCCGATGCAGTCCCTGTCGGAGCTGGAATCGAGGGCCCCCAAAAAGGTGCCGTCGTTGGTGGAGCTTGCTCGCAAGATGTGTATGAAGCACAGTAACCGTGAGTATGATAACGACAGAGAGAGAGCCATGGAAGGTCCCGAGAGGGTCTTTTGTGGTTTGAGGTGTTTGTGTCCCAAACCACCGTGGCCGCTTTTTGCACTCCCACTAACCACAGAAATCTCAGACGTTGGAAATGCCCCCTTCCAGCTGGTGGAGCCCGTTCTGCGCAAGTTCAAGTCGCGCCAAATGATCCAGATCGAGGAGCAGAGCCCGCAGATCGCGTCTAGCTCGGAGCCGGTGTGGCAGCACATGATTTTCCGCGACTTCCCGGACCGTCCCTGGCCTAAAAAACACTTCCGAGACACGTATCTGCGGTATCAGGAGGAAAAGGACGAGCGACTGAGGGAAAGCAGCAACCGGCTAAAACGCAACATTGAGCGCGAGCAGCAGCGCAAGTCGGAGATTATGATCACACAGCTGGATGTGGACCCCCGGGCCCAGTCATCCCAGAGAAAGCACTACATGCAGCGCAACAAGGCCAGCGTGGTGGGTCGTTTGCGACTCGAAATGAGAGGAAAGGGCAGCATGTTTTCGCCCAAGAACCCGACTTTTGCACCAAACAACAACAGGCCGGGCTTCTTTGCGTCTGTCAGCTCAGGAGGAATGAGTAGTGGCGGCGCTAGCAGTGGCAGCAGCGGCTCAGCCAGCCCTACGGGTGGCTCAGGAGCTCCAAAGTCAAGTTTGACTCGTGTTTCCGGCGGCTTTCAGTCAGACCACAGGATTCCCAGCATTCCCATCCCGATAGACAGCCAGATGAACCCTTCTCGGCCTCTCAAACGGCCCACACCCATGCCCAGTGGTGCAGTTCCTCCGATGAAAATGTCCAGAACCGATTTCCCCTCTAGTCGGCGGCCTGAAACGAGCGTGGTGACTTCCAGGACTCCTCCGCAGTCGCCTCCTCCAGTGCCAGCCCGAAATCTGCACTCACGGCATTCATCACAGTCGCCACCCCCTACACATCCTGCAACAACACAGCCAACCCAACCAACACAATCTCCACCGCCACCGCCATATGGCGCCGGATCACCTCGAAAACGACCAAAATCGAGCAGTATATTTATCACTAGAAAGCGTTAGCATTTATTTATTTTTACATGACTTATGAGCACTGAGCAGGGAGAGATGTAGATGATGGGTAGGAGGTACTGTAGTATCTGTTGAAGAAAGAATCAGATACAAGTTTCTTTCAAAACATGAGTAGTGCCACTACGGTACTATCAGACTATGAGATACATCTCCCACATGATTTGTCTGTGAAGCCATCTATAGGCCATGTAAACGAAACGACTTTTTCAAAACCAAAGGAAACATCCCTTTTACTATGAGAGTCTGAATGACGTGGAATGCCATTTTCCATTTTATTGAATTATGGCAGATATTTGATATACATTGAGATGGCTTGGGAGATGAACAATTTTAATTCTTGAAAGTAAAAATAAAATAAAATAAAATAAAATAAAATAAAATAAAATAAAATAAAATAAAATAAAATAAAATAAAATAAAATAAAATCAATACCAAGCAACCATCAAACCAAAGACTACTCTCAATGCACTTTCAACAACCTACAGACCAACAAATAACCCAACCAAAATCTTCTACATTATCCAGCTGGCTGAATGCAACAACCACCCACATCCACTAACCTCTCACGCTCTGTTAATCTATATCGTCTATACTTGTCAGCTCCAAATAGTCAATCGAAAACCTTGCCCTTGGCGGCCATGTATCCGGCGAATCCCGAGTTGATGAAGCTGTCCGAAGCAGTGAAGGAAAAGCCCTGGAAAGACGGGAACTTGTCCACGTCCAGATGCTTGCCGTCTGCCGGAGGAGAGAGCACCATGTCGGTGAAAGTGGTGGAAAAGTTCTCGGCCAGCACTGGGTCGGTGATGAGCGGCTTGATGGGCGGCTCCACAGAGGGGTCTCGGGCCTCAATCAGGTCCCAGTCGAGTTTTCGGAAGAATCGCAGCTTTTTCACCTTCTCCAGGTCCTTGGAAGACAGTCGTCGGTTGGGACACTTTTTCAGACAGCCGTTGAGAAACTCCTTGGCGTCCATGGAGAGGTAGAACGGGTACCGCATGGTTTTGCACTTGTCAATCTTCTCCAGGATCTTCTTGTAGTCGGTTCCCGTGAACGGCGGGTTTCCGGTGAGCAGGTCAAAGGTGACGGCGCCCAGCGACCACCAGTCCACCGAGTAGTCGTACTCCTTGCCCTGGAGCACCTCCGGCGCCATGTACTCCGGGGTGCCGGAAAAGGTCTTGCACGTGTCGTTGGTCGCGACCTTGGACAGCCCAAAGTCGGTCAGCACCAGGTGGCCGTCCTGGTCCAGCATGCAGTTTTCGGGCTTGAGGTCGCGGTAGACCACGCCGACGTTGAGATGCAGATGCGTGAGCGCGAGAATCATCTCCGCCACGTAGAAGGACGCCGTGTCCTCGGAGAGCATGTGCTCGTGGGCCAGGTGGTGGAACAGCTCGCCGCCCTGCGCGTACTCGAGAATCAGGTACAGCTTTTCCTTGTCCTGCAGCGCGTAAAAGAGCTTGACAATGTACGGGTGTCGGACGGACTCCAGAATCGCCCGTTCTGTCTTGGTCTGCAGCGCCTTTTTCTCCACAATCATCGACGCCTTTTTGAGTTCCTTTTGTGCGTACAGGTGGCCCGTGGCCCGTTCGCGCACCAGCAGCACCTTGCCGAACGCGCCGCAGCCCAGCACCTTGAGCGGCTCAAAGTCCGAGGTGGTCAGCTTGCCGCGGGTCTTCTGCTGGGGCAGCTCCGAGCCGCAGGGTTCGACCGAGGGGTCGTCGCAGCACTCGCCCAGACTGCTGGGACTGTTGGAGGACACGTAGTTGGAAAAAATGCCCACCTCGTAGGACTTGCCGAGTCTGTGGGAAAGGTGCGAGGCGCCAAACGAAGTGTTTCGCGTGTGCTTGTTCTTGTTCAGAATGGGGATGCTGGCGCTGGACGCGTTGGCCGACGACTCGCTCTCGAACGTGTCGCTGTTGTCGATGCACGCCACGGTTTCGCCCGAGTCTGTGGACGTGATTTTGATGGATTTGAAGTCGGTAATGTACGACTCGTCGGGGTCAGTTGAGCCCGGATGCAGGACTCCAGGACGGTCAAAATCGTCAATGAAGACGCTCATGGTGGCTAGGGGGGGTGGAACTTCAGCTTGGCGGGGTTCTGGGCTGAGCCGGGGCGTTTCAGGGTGAAACTGATATGTTGAGGGAGATTGTAAGGGGGAGGAAGACGGGCTTTTAGATGAGGCGTCTTTTCAGCGTCCAAAAGCCGGGTTTGAAGGGGGGGTCCAAGCGGAGAATATCGCGTAAAACGGGTCGGCGAATCGAATGCTGGGGGTTTCCAGGTCACAAACACTCTTTATGGGTCGGAAAGTCGTGTTGCGAAAAAGTAGTGGAGACAGTTGGGCTTGCTCATCGCATACAAATAAATTTTAGATTTTGGGTATTTTCCTAAAATCTGCACGTGGTTGCATTGCTCTGGAACTGATGGGGCAGGTGGGGGTTAGTGGGGGGCACATGGGTCTAGCAGGTAAAAACGGCAAGAGCACAGCAAAAACGAGGCTTTTAGTGTAGCTACAGCTCCAGTCTGGTCGATAGTTTATGGAGCTGCGGTTTTTTCCTCATTTTTGAGGTTTTTCCCACCCAACTCAATTTCTTTTTCGTTTTTTTTTTTTTTTCTTTGTTCTCTTCTCTGACATCTTTATTTTCGGACTTGTTTTTACCCGTTTGGGTTTTCTAATCTGAAACCAAGATAGCTCGGCTGAAACACGCCACAAGAGAGATGTGGAGATTCTGAAAAGTGCATCCTGTCGGGGGCGACATTCCGAGTGTAACAGTGCAGCTGTGTATTCATTTAATTGTTCCTGGGAACCACAAATCAGACCCTTGTAGAACTCAAGCTAGCCATTAAAGTTGCCCGAGATTACACGGTGCGATAAGCCAGATATCAAAGACGTATGACAGGATAATGCATGGTATTCAGAAGCACACTACAGAATCTTTTGGGGGATAGTTGAAGGTGTATAGGTGGTACTGTTGAGCTCCAAATTGTATTTCGAAGCGAATGCACTTTTCAGAATTTTTGTAGCACATCCACAGGGGTATTTGGAGCGGGATGGAGCAGAAGACGATTGACTTTTTTTTGCTGGCTGTGAACAGAGTAGAAACACTGATTTTAATGAGGTAAGAGAAGTTGAAAGCAGGCAAGTGGTATTTCCGAAATTGTAACGACAGTTCTAACAGGTATTTCTACTCAGAACGTTCACAAAGCGACTAATACGTCCCTAGAAGAGTTCATTCGGCCTATTGACTGAAGTTTCAATTGCCAGATCACAACAGCACATTATGTTCTGCTACTGAGAGGTCCAAGAGGATCGGGGACAAAGCTACTCTGCTGGAAATGACGTTTCAAATAATGACCATCTTGCCGTCTTTCTAAGTTGCTTTTCCAGAGGGATATGGTCATTCCCTATACACTCATTCAACACATGATGATCAATTCCAAACAGCCAGATAAACAACCATTGAAAGTTGCAGCATTACGTGTGTAATTAATGTATCAAGGAGTCATTCTGAAACTACTTCACATCTTTGGAATCTTCATATCCTCACATTTTTGAGTCTGGTCGAACGAGCTCATCCTTTCTGCCTTGTAGTCTCAAGTGTCTTCTCCTTTAGCCAATTCTGAAAAACACAACTGGTACCATTGTAATGAGTGTTTGATTTTGAGACGAATGCTCTCTTCAGAATTTGCCTTGCCTTTTGCAACGTTGTTTGAAGAGCAGTATTGTTTTCATTAAAACGAGTTAATTTCTATTTTATTTTATTTTATTTTATTTAAATTTAAAATATCGATTTCTGCTTATTTGAGCCTATTTGGGCTAAAAATGGGGGCATGCAATGAGGGGAGGTGGACCTCGGCAGGTGGGATTCTTTTTTATTTTTATTTTTATTTTTCAGATTTGTTTTGGTTTATGTCTTCTGATTTAATTGATTTTTTCTGATTTTATGGCTATTATTTACAATTTTATTCACTTTAAAACGTTGAGTAATTCAAACACACAACTACACACTCCAAACTCCTCATAATGATAGCTACAAGCTAGTCAACACTATCACCATATGGGAAATTCGATTTGAGCAGAATGCACTCTTCAGAATATCCATAACACCAACACACCACTATTTATGAAAGCATATCTGCCCATATAAGAGTGTTTTGCACAGGTTGATACAGTTCCAAAATGAGAATTCTGAAAAGCACGTTCTGTTCAGAATGGATGTATTAGTTGACTGATATATTTGATCCATCTATTAAATGATTACATGTCCGTAAAAAGACCGAACAATGTCTGGTTCTAAAAAACTGCACTATGACATCATCATTAGCGAAAAAAAAGATGAAAAAAACTAAACTAGTCGTACATTCCATTGTTGTGCTCTAAGGTCAGTACGTAGCATACTCATCTTCCAACCACCAATTCTCTTTATAATTCCCTTCATCCTGGGTTGGTTGCTATCACGATTATTAGAAAATGATAAATAAAACAATATAATAAATTATGAAATAATAATTGGTTGAAAACCTTGAACTTCACACATTCGGCAGTCTTTGTCTGTCTGTAAAATAAAGTAATATGGGCTAGGGTTAATTTCCCAATAAGGAACACAGGAGAGATTGTAGCAAATGAGAGATATTGTTGAAGCAGATGATGAGATTAAATGAGAGATGAAACAGTAACTTGTTGCGTGAACGGTTCTTTTTGCGGGGTTGTCATCGAAAATCGTTACCCTGTTGTGACTCCATAAGATGACTCATGACTCGTTCCAATGACTCGTGCCTGGAAATTAGGTAGGCGTCATGCATTAAAAACGGTGCTTTGTTCTCCAAATAGCATGGTGATAAAAGCTGTTTAAAGAGGGATTATTATAGTTTCAAGTAAGCCAATGGACGTGAAATGTTGCGCTGAGACGAACGCACTCTTCAGAATTTCATTATCTCTATTGTAACAATTTTTGGCGACTGTTGTTGGCCACAAGGTGAATCTACACCTTCACGCGTACACCAACCAAAAGTATTGAAAACGCTTTGAAAGCTGTATTTTTGAAGATATGAGCATTTGGAAAAGTGAATCCGTCTCAGAATCGAATTCTCAATAAGATGACACTCCTTACATGCTATTTCCATCATCAGTTGTGATTTTATGTGGTGGAGCTCTCACACCTGAAGATCGTCAATGTTGGGTGCAGGAGGACATGTTAGTCCAACAAACCACAGAAAAAAGCTGTTGAGTCATATTTCAGAATCAAAAGTGGTACCATTCTACGTATAATTCAGCTCCAAACACATATTCTTTCTCTGATTCTTCATGTCTCTTTCAAATCGTCCTCTTCATTGGTAAACACACTCCATAAGCTAACGTTACCTTTAACACATCCAAAACCCGTCACAGAACAGCTATAGAAATTCTGAAAAGTGCATGTTTTTCAGAATCTCCTTCTCCATCCACCAACACTAGCTTCACACCCTTTCCCCTCTTCTTCAAGTACTAAACTCCCACATGACCCACTTATACCTCATGCCTGCAATACATGCGGTCCGAAGCCGCGAGATGAGATGCATGTGTGGGGCATGTGGGGAGCGACAAAGATGTCCGTGAATAAGCCGGTGTGGACAATCCAGATGTGCGAGAGACAGACGAATCGAATTTTCGTTTCAGGTTTTTCGGCAGTCTTCCAAGACCTTCCACGGCCTTCCATGACCTTCCACGACCTTCCTTTTCAGCGTCCGACCAAGAAGAAAAAAATTGCACAAGCCACAGTCGAGCTAAGCCGAGGATGCAGGGCCACACTGTTTCTTGTTGTAGTGGACACAGAGAGGGAGCCAATGGAAGAGAGTGTTTTTCTGGGGGAAAAGAAGGGCGAGCGACACAAAAAGAAACGACGTTAACGCCGACTAACGCCGAGCGACACAAACTCCACCCTTGCCATCTCTCTCTGCCGGCAGTGTGTCTGTTTCTCTGAGGCTCCCGCAACGGTTCAGTTCCCCCTTCTCAATCCACGTCAGCAACCTGATGCGACTAAACCTTTGTGAGAGTTGTGAACCCAAACTCTATTTCTGTTTGAGAAAAGACAGAAGATCGCTCGTGGTTGGGTCGCAACAAGTGCCAAAGTATTTATACTTGGCCAGAGCCCCCAATGTCGGCTCCTCTGCACCCCCGACAATGATGCCCAAAAACATGATTTTTGTCATGACGCACCCGCGTGCCACCAGCACCGCGTTTGAACGCTGCTTTCTGTCCCGGGAAGAGCTCCACTGCATCCACGAGCCGTTTGGCGACCCCTACTACTTTGGGCCGGAACGCATGTCCGACCGCTTTTCCGCCGACGAAATCAAGGGCAACCAGTTTGAAAACACAACTTTTGCCGACGTGCTGGCCTCGCTGCCGGAAGAGGCCGAGAGCAAGCGGATCATGATGAAGGACATGGCCCAGTACTTCATCCCCCCCATCGCGGGAGGTGTCACGCAGACCACCTCAAAACCCGTGTCAGACCTCACGGAGGAAGAGCGTCTTGCTCCCAACGCCCCCGGTGTCGCAAAGAGCATCCAGGAGGACCCCAAGTGCCAGAAGCTCGTGGACTCGCTGAAATCCACCGTCTCGCCGGACCTGGCAGCAAGCAACCCCACTAACCTGCCGGCAGAGGTCCTGCAGAACCTGGACTACGTCTTCCTCATCCGGCCCCCCCATCTGTCTGTGCCCTCCTACTACAGGTGCTGCATCCCTCCCAGAGTGGAAGAGACCGGATGGACCCACTACCGGTCGGCCGAGGGAGGATACCGAGAGCTGCGCATGATGTACGACTACGTCAGCCAGCTGCGCAAGGAGCGAGGCCTGTCCGCGCCCATTGTCATCGACTCGCTAGACCTCATTGGCAACCCCGAGGTGACGCTGCAAAAGGTGTGCAAGTCGCTGGAGCTCGAGTGGGACCCGTCCATGCTGGTGTGGGGCGAGAACCGCGAGAAGGACGTCAAGCTGTTTGAGAAGTGGAAGGGCTTCCACGACGACGCTCTCAGCAGCAACGGCTTCCGGGCCAACCCCGCTCTCATTGAGACGGGCCCCTACAAGACGGACTTCCCCAAGTGGGAGAAGTCTTGGACCGAAAAGTTTGGTGCTGACGGATGCAAAATTATCTCCGACAGTGTCAAGGACCACATTGACGACTACAACTATCTCCGGCAGTTCAAGGCCGGAGTTTAGATTGACTTTAGATTGGTGTATATAGTTATTACGAGTCTCCCGGTGAGCATATCTACATACCCACCTGGTATACATTGTACCAAGTGCAATTGCTGGAGAGTATAAGTAGTTGACTAGCGTGCTCAGATTTCGATTACAAGAGAGATTGCTCGGTAACTCCATCCAAATATTGTTTTTCTAGTATTGAAAGGTGCAGCATCAAACAAGATCAAGTTTTTTTTAGGTCATCATTTTTATCAAGGTTTTGGTCATCTCATCGGGTCATCTCATCGGTTTTTTTTAGGAAGACCCAAAAGGTGGTTGAATGGTAGTAAATGGCTGATTTTTTGATTGTGAATCAGTAAAGTCGTGATTTCGTGAATAATCAATTTTTCAGATTTCTCTCTAGCCTTCTGAAACGATTTTTGGGGTGTTGAGTTGGACGTTTCAGTTATAGTTGCTTACTCAGCACGCAAAAATAGCTCTGTATATTGTTATTAAGACGAGCTAGAAGGATGAGAGTGCTACTGGTGGGTTTAAAATCGAAAACAGAAGACTATTATTTTTCTCTTTTTTTCTCCTTTTTTTATTTTTTAATATATTTTCCTATATTTAAAAGTACAGTACTGTAAAAATATAGGAAGTCGTAAACAGCGGCTAAAGTGATTAAAACCGGAAACCTCCAATTGCTTACATAATAAGAACATTTATTCCGTACAAAACACCCTGAAAATCCTCAAAAGCGGCTAAAAACGGCTATTAGCGGTTAGTGGCGATCGATTCCGATTTTTAACCCTTGATAAACCGAATCAATTTGATCTTTCTTCAAGGTTTCGCTTACCTCATTGTCTTTCTCGATAGAGATGGTAAAGTCATATTGGAGGTTTATTTCTGACTGTTTTAGATGATAATCCCACTATAATCATTATTTCACAGACGATCCATTCCTCAGATTTTTCCAAGCACCCGTGTAACTTTTTCTTTCACTAGTTTTTTTTTCATGTTTCAAAATTCAGAAGTAAACCTGTTTCTGGACTTGAAAGCAGGCTGTATAACATCTCCAATAAAAACAGCTGTTTGCCAGTTACAGAGAAACTGAAAAGTGCATCTGTATCCAAATGAGACTGTGAATCACGTATTATTGTCACTTTTCAGATCAATAGTCTCAATAGCCATTTCTATGTGGTATGAGTGAGTTACCTCCAACATCTTTACCATAACCAAAACACGCACGAAGCATTTTCTCTTTCCGAATACTGATACATCCAGGACCACAAAACTGTTCAATCGTATTTATACCACCGTATACAACTTCCCCACCGTATCACTGTTTCACTTTGTTCACAGCCTCCCGTATACAGAAGTCTCCCCCTGAAACTCTGTCCACCGTATAAGAAGCGTATAATAGCGTACAAGGACGTAATCTCGTCAAAGTGAGACATCCGCGTTTGGTTCTTTTTTTTCGAGGGTGTTTGCTGGTTTTTATCAATCAGGAGAAACTTCTCTTTGGATAATTTTTTTGGAAACAAATATTTTAGAATTCGTCTCCATTTCAGCTACAGTCTGTACTTGGCATGCACCGATAATGCATTGAAAAAAGTGACCGAGATTTGGAGTATTGTGTCAGGATTACATGTCACTTTTTGAGGGAGTTTTAGAAAGGAATTCGAGATTCTGAAAAGTGCAATGGGCTGCTGATGAGGAGCTGATTACTGCTGTATTGTTTGTTTTTTATTCGGACCCATTTTAGCAGTTTGAAAATCACAGTGGAGTTTGAAAATATTGTCGAGATTACTTTACATTTGGTGGATATAAAAATACGTTGAATATACGTGGAGGTTATCTTGATAAATGCGCATGTTATGACAATACTCCTCCCAAGAATCGCATATGTAAACGTCAACGGATGAGTTTTTGTGTTGTTTTTTTTTGAGGTGTTTTCCACTAATTGTTTTTTTGCTGTTTTTTTTTCTTCTCCCACTGTCATATTTCTAGTCACACGAGGCACTAGCAAAAAAAAAACCCCCCTTCAAAAACGTCAACAACCAAAACCAGTAATCTGTCAGCTTTTTTCCAACCGTATAAATGTGACTTTTTGCCTCGCTAAACCACCCCTTGTCGACGGAAATGCGTATTCTCCTCATTGAACACAGCCACTGCACTTCTTATCTCTAAAGCACGATGAGTGTATTGCTGTTTAAAACGCAAGAAACTCCGGATATAGATATTCTGAAAAGTGCATTAGCCGCGGAAACTAATTCTCGTCACAATGCTACCAAACACGTCTCACCAAAGCCTTTAAATAACCGTATAAAGCCTTTCGTTTGGCCAACAAAGTTGGAGCTCATCCGTACTGAAACTCCTGCACATAATGTTCGTTATGCCGCACAATTCAGCACATGCACTTGACTTTCAAGACGACGCGATTTTGAGAAACAAAATGGACAATATCCGAATTCTGAAAAGTGCATTCGGTGCAGAGGAGTATGGCGATTCCGGTGGTGCTGTTTTAATTTCCACAGCTGCTCTCCACAACTGAACAATCACCAAGTTGAAAATTTGTCACCCCGGTTATTTAAAGTTCAACGGCGGTTCTGGATTTCATTTCCTTCATCACGTACACCAAACAGGGTTTAATGTTAGTCAATCTATTGCATGAGCGAGTATGGAATGACAGAACCGCTGACGTGGAAACGACGGCAAATGAAAAACAGACCTTTCTTTCCTGTGTATCAACCCGCACTGATAGCGGCACACTTGTCAGATTTCAGATATCTGAACCTGGTCCCGTTTTAGACACTTTTTAAACTCCATGTCCACGCTCAAATGCCAGACATGATTCAAACCCTAAATTCCTTGGGTTCGCTTAAGCCTCGCACTAGACTGTTTTCAAACGACGTTAGAACAGGGCCTTTGGAATCCCCGAAACGCCGAAATGCCGTGGACTGGCCCGGTAGAAGGTCCATTGCGCGCCCCAGAGCCGTTTTGTCGCTGAAAAATGCACATTTCCATGCCAAGACTCGCGTACCTGGTTCCCAGACAGGTCCGGCAGCCCTGGTGCACCGTCTTCGACTCCTTCTCGGATCCCAAACCCAGTCGGGCTGTATACGTGACGCTGCCAGAGTGGGTCTAAGCGTTAGTTTCGGGCGGCCGCAGTGTAGGCGGGCACAGCTGACATAAAGCCATGGAGCTCCTGCGTTTCAGCCCGACTATCCAACCATGACCAAAGACGACACCAACCCAGCGGTCAAAAACCACTCTGAGCTGTTCACGGAGATTGCGCGGCTGGCAGGAACGGTCGTGGACGACGGCGGACTGGTCTACACCAACTGCGGGCCCGAAAGACACGCCCAGGTGGTGTTCCCCTCCGACTCGGTGACCGACAAGCAGCTCGACAAGATGATGGACTACTACCTCCAGGAGCTGCCACGAACAGTCGGCGTGTGGAAGGAGGAGACGACAGGAAACGACCGTTTGTCAGCACGCCTCGTGGCCCGCGGATTCCAGCTGGGCTGGGAGCCGCAGTGGATGGTGCTGGACCTGAAGACGGCCGAGCTCAAGCCCAAGAAGATCAAGGGCGTGTCCATCCAGGCCGACAAGCGCGCGCAGGTGCCGCTGTCGGTGCCGCTGTCCAACCTCCAGGACGACAGCATCTACGCCACCGAAATGCGCACAGACGGCACCATCACCAAGTTCACCGCCAAGATGGGCGCCACCATCGTAGGCCACGCCGACATTTTCTTTGGCGCGGCGGGAGCGGGCATCCACAACGTCGGCGTGCATCCCGACTACAACGGCAACGGCATCGGCACGGAGCTCGTTAAGGCCACGTGTGCGCTGGCACAAAAGCGAGGTTACGCAGAAGTGTCGCTCAACGCCACCGGACGAGAAATGTACGAGCGAGTCGGCTTCAAGCACGTCGGCAACGGCTCCACGTGGTGGCTGTACCGCGACGAGTACGAGAAGGTCGTCAACAGTCGCGCCCAGCAGAAAATCATCCAGCACATTTGTCTCGGCCAAGTGGACGAGCTGGCCAAGCTGCCACAAGACACCAGTGTCGATTTTGCCACCACGGCTGGCCTGTCGTTGGTGCAGATGGCCACGCATTTCAAACAGACGGCCGTTTCCAACTGGCTCATTGCCCGGGGCTCAAAGCACACAGTTCTGGACCTCTGGGACATTGGCGGCAAGACCAGAGCCAACTCGCTGCTTCCTGCCCACGTAAACGACCTCATTGACGGCAAGACGGCGCTGCATCATGCCGTGGAGAGAGACGACGCGGCATTTGCCGAGTATCTGCTCAAGTTCAACCCTTCGCTTGAAATCAGAGACTCGGGCTTTTCGTGCACAGCTTTGGGCTGGTGTTCGGTGCTTGAACGAACCGAGATTGGCACCATGATTCGCGAGGCCGCCGAGCAGATGGAGGCTTCGGAATTCAGCACCATGGTGGCCTCATCCACCAAGTAGTGAGGTGGGAAAATGTGGTGGACAGTGTTTTGTTTTTTCTGAAAAAGACGTGTTGAACGCGATATAAAAAATTGAGAAGTGCATTTTGTGTAGCGTGACATGGGGTATGTGATCTTTTGTAGGTGTTATCGAAGGCATTTCCAAAGTATCATGCGGGAAATTGTTGGTTCTTTGTATCATTCGGGGTATTGTTGGCTCTTTGTACTTGGACAGATGAGATGATCAGAAAAAGACGATGATCTAGTGTGGAGAAGAAAAAGAAGGGTGCATTATCGTAATACTATCTGAGAAATTACCTTTCAAGTATAACTTTGATGTGAGTTTGGAGTGGTTTTTGAGAATGAGATAAGAGACGTTTTAGAGATGATATGAAGAATCTGAGAAGTGCATTTGACTTGGGAAGCTGACATTATAAAGATTCCACTTTGATATAGCTCGATATCCAGTTTTGACCCACTTTTGTATTGACCTATACGCAGTAGGGAAATGATGAGGTAAGTTGAACCTTAAAATAAGATGGTCAAATTTTGGAAATTCTGCGAAAACTGTAGTCACTGTATGAAGAGACTCTCAAGGGCTCAAACTTACTGTACCGATAAAAGGCGTTGTAGTTGTGTGATTGAAAATCTGAAAAGTGCATTCGACTCACCATCAGACACTGACTAAAATAAAAAGCCTGGCAATCTGTTGGCTCTATCCGATTAGCATCAAAGGTGAATGTTTCTGTAAAACTAGCTCCAAGAAGTTTGATGTGATACTCTCTTAATCATATCTGAGGAGTTTTATCATGTTAAGAAAGAAAAGCAGTTGAAATCAGCTGGTGTAAAACTGAATCGATTGGAATGAACGAGTAATTGGTGGACCTGATCCGGTATTTGGCTCTGTTAGAGTGAGATAGTCTTCCAAAGTAACTCAACAATGTTGGTTGATACCTTCTAATCACAAAGATACAAGTCGTAAATCTGCTGCTGATTACGTATCTGTTCAGATGAAAAAGAAATGCAACGGTTTCGTGACTTGCCGAATGGATGAATCTCGTTCAAAACTTGTCGGGACCATTGTCAAAATTGTATGAATACATTGATTTCCAAATAGATTTATTTCTTAAGATGTAATCCTCAATTTCACAACAGTTCCAAGTCTTATTGCCAGCTTTAGACTGATTAATATGTTGTTGATTGGCATAACGTCTGTTAAATACTGGTTACAGATGGCGCTGAGATACTTGCACAAATTTGATTCTCACCAACTGCAACAAAGCTCATTACACATTATATGGTTGTGTTCCATTGTTGTTGATTGAGCTGGGATTCATTTTCCAGAAGATATTTTCACAGAAACTTTTGTCAGATTCAATAGTTACAACAGTGGAATGTGTGTCATTTTCGTCCTCTGTACTGTATTGAAGGTAGGAAGATCAGTACCTCACATTGTACACAAACAGTTACTGTGATTCTTGTAGATGGATTCTTTGGAGTTGTACATCTGTTTGTTATGCTGTTTCTCTTAAAGATAACATGACAAATTCCCATTCCACCTTTTTTATTCTTTTTATTCTTTTTATTTTTTTATTTTTTTATTATAATTATTATTATTTTCATTTTCATTCTTCCAAGAATTGCAACTATACAACTCCATCAATGACTCAACAGAGCTATCTAAACAGCGGGAAGTGGATCTTTTTCCAAGCTAAAACAACTAAAAATAGTACAACAAGTGCAAAACCCGCGAAAACAAACAGCGAAAACGTTTTATCCGTATTTAATCACCACTAATCTGTGATCAAACCTCCAATTCTCAATCCACAACTTAAAGTTCACTCACTTCACTTTATGCACTTTATCAAAACCACCTGCACCTGACCGTGATCAAGACACAACACACCATGGACGAATATCTGGCTAAAAAGTACGGCAGCAAACCAAAGAAGACGAAAAAGCCAAAGATCAGAGATGACTACGACCACGACATAACCCCACGACCCTCGTCGTCTGTGCTCCCAGCTCCTGTTGCTGCCAAACCAACCTCAACTGGAGGAGGATGGAAGACGTTATCCGGAAAGAAAATCGATCCAGTTGAAGAAAGGGCCGAAGAAACAGTGTTCAGAGACACCTCGGGTAACGTCATCTCGGTGGACGACCAGATTTCCGTGCTGAAACAACGACAACTGGAAAAAGAGGCCGCTGAAATCCGAAAGAAGGAAAATCTCACCGGAGCGGTTCAGCTGCAAGAAGCCCAAAGAAGACGCGAAAAAGAACAGCAAATGAAACACAAAAAGGTAGCCATCCACGCAGACAACAAGGAGTACAATGAGGAGCGTCAAAGTCGAGCGATTTTTGCTGATCCTGCCGCCAAGTTTGGAAAAGCAGGATCTTCTGCTGTCGTATCCAACAAGTCCTCAAATGCCTTTCCTAGCTACGCTGGCTCTTTTCCCTCCAACAGATTCAACATCAAACCAGGATGTCTTTGGGATGGCCAAGACAGAAGCAATGGATTCGAAGAAAAATGGTTGACCAGACAGGATGAAATCAAGCGACAAGCAGATATTTCTTACCAAAATGAAGTCGACTTTTGACCATATTTACGGACCCGTTTTTCGCATCTCTTTACATTGTACACAACTACTCATCGCATCTACACAACCCACAATCACAAGCTCATAATCCAATATATCATTCATAACTATTATACAATCATTGTTGCTGGGGCGCCTGGGGAGTCACCTGGGGAATCTGATGTCCACCCTGCTGACCCTGCTGACCGCCACGGCCACCTCGACCTCGTCCACGTCCTCCTCGACCTCGACCTCGGCCGCCTCGTCCGCCTCTGTTGTTGTCAGAAGATGACTGCTGCGCGTTGTCAGAAACCTGAAGAGCAGCCATAAGCTGCGCCGAAAGATCCTCCTGGGCACCGCCCTGAGCCTGCTGGCCCTGCTGAGCCTGCTGAGCCTGCTGAGCCTGAACATGGGGAGGAGGGGGACCCTGGGGATGACCAGGGGGGAAACCCTGACCGGGGTAAAAAGAAGGAGGGGGGTAGTATCCCTGGGGAGGGAAGCCCTGGGGAGGGAAGCCCTGAGGAGGGAAGCCCTGAGGAGGTCCCGGGGGAAACCCAGGAGGGGCATATCCACCATGGGGAGGTCCATACTGACCGGGATGCATCATAGGCGGCTGCTGCTGCTGCTGCTGCTGCTGCTGAGGAGGAGCCTGGGGGTTGGAGTACTGATTCAGCACATTACCAAGCACCTGCTTCTTGTTTTGGGCACCAGTGGGAGCCTTAGACTTCAGGGAGTCCAAAAGAGCCTCGCTCTGCTTCTTAAGCTCCTCATCAGTCTTGACAGGAGCAGGGGCAGGAGGGGCAGGAGCAGGGGCTGCGGCAGAAGCAGAAGCAGAAGCACCAGCTGAGGTACTCTCAGCAGGGACACTATCTCGAGGTCTCTGGAGGATCTTGACGCCAGGAGAAGGTTGCTTCGACTTTGGCACTGCAGAAGCGGCAGGGGAGCCCTGTCGACCACCTCGAGATGAGGGGCCCTTGGAGGCAGTCTTGCCGTTTGCCTGCTGTCCGTTGGCCTTGGGCTTGTTTCGAGCATTTCGAGCTCGGTACAGCATTTGCTTGTTGGACAAATTGATAACTGTGTTGGCAGCGACGTTAAGACCCCGGTTAGTGGAGGCTCGGCCCTGGAAGTTGTTGCCTCCGACAAATTCCTTGTCAAAGAGAACGTCGAGACGAACGTCGGTTCCAACAGCTCGAATACCGATAACAGTGCCCTGAGAGAAGATGGCAGCTTTACCAGAGTCCTGGACGTACACAACCCGATCACCAAGATCAAATCGTTGGCCACGGAGCTGGTGGAAGGCCTCATCAGGTCGTAGCACAGCCTGACGAGGAACACCCTTGACAACAGTAGGGGTGAACTGCTCAATTTTGGCCTCGGCAGTGTCTGCCTCGTTCTTGCAGAGATACTTCTCGAGTACACCAATTGACTGAGACGAAAGAGACTGGGTGTCGATGTCAACAGAAGTCAGCTTGGCAGTGTTCTCCGCGAGCCACTTTCGAGCACCATCCAGAGCCTTGGCTGCCTCCGCGTCGGAAGTCTTGAGAAGAGCAGCCATGTTGGGGAGACCGTTAGCACGGTAACCTCCGATGGCGTTGAGAAGCTTGGGAAAAGTCTGGTAGTAGTTTTTCACCAGAGTAATGGCTTCCTTGGTGTACTCCCAGCCCTGGGCGGACCGTCGAGTGTAGCCAAGCACCTTTTCTCGCTTACCCTCGTTTCGCAGGTTGAGACCAATATCGGCCTTACCGTTGGCTCCCTTCTCGACTAAACACTTTGAGCAGATTCGCCCAAGAAGAGACGGCTGGATGCCAGCCATCTTAGCAGCCTGATAAGAGGGGTAATACTTGGTAGTAGAAAACTCAGACTGAGCAATCTGCTTACCATAGTTGAACAGAACAACGGCAGGAGATTCGGGAGTGGGCTTCTTCACCTGGAGATCCAGCTTGGTATTGTCGATGTGGTTGGTGACATACGACTCGGAACCATAACAGAAATCAGACATGAGAATGACACGAGACTCCAGGGGAAACTCGGTGTCAAGAGGAAGAGCTGATCTCTCCTTGTACCGCTCATCCTCGTTGACAACCTTCTCGACAACAGCCTGGACGGGGAAAGAGCCCACCTGACCAGTGGAAAAGTCCTTGGACAAAGAGCCATCGTCGTTCTTGACCATACCACAGAGGAACTGAACATGGATGATTATCTGCACAGCACCACTCTTGATACCCTGTCGCTTGGCCATGTCTCCCTTGATCTTTCGAGATCCGGCAGCCCACTCCTTGGCCATGGGCTCGGAATGGGGGAACTTGGACACGCGGTTGTTCTCAAACACATATCTAAACAATTCATCGGAAACGGCAATTACCTTAGCCTCTCGGAGGTAAGGGTAGTTGACGTAGATTGAGGAGTTGGCAAGATCACGCGCAATACCCTCAGGGGATCGACCCTTGAAAGCATTGATAATGCTCAGCATCAGCGTATTGTTTCGAGAGTCCTGCTGGAAGATTCTCACGGCAGCAGGCTCGATGTCAAAAGTGTAGGGGATGGTCTTCAGTGAGGGGAAGCCAGCAAGCTGTTCTTTGCCCCACTTGGAGCCATCCTTCTTGCCGATGATAACCTCCAATCCGTCCATGGAAGGCAGATCGTAGGTCTCCACCACACAGTGACAGTGCTCCAGGTTCTGGAAGACGCCGGGCATGGAAGAGGGATACATGTAGTCTTGCTGGGGCGAGTACTTGAACAACAGGTTGTTGCCAAACTGGTTTCGCTTAACCTCACCAGCAGTGAGACCAGTCTCCTTAGTAGCCATGGCGGACAGTAGTCGAGTCTCGTCGACAAAAGGAATCTTAACGACAGCTTCCCAATCAGCCTTCTTGCCGTTCTTGTCGAGCTCGAAGTCGTTGGGGTAAAAGTCGTAGATCGGAGAGTTGGGGTCAGCCATCAGAGGCCAGTAAGCTTGAGGCAGCAGCTTCTTGGATCGTTCGGGAAGCACACCCATGAGCTGCTGGAAGGGCTTGAAGGGAGTACCTGACTTGAAATCAAGGTTGGCCTGCAGACCCTTACGGACATCGGAAACTCGAGGAGCGTAGTGATGGCCGTAGTACCAAGACCATGAGGGCACACCGCCGTAGTAGTAGTGAAGAATCCATTGTAGACCCTCCACGTAGTTTTCGGTCAGAGCCTTAAGCTCAGCCTTACCCTCGTCGGTGGCGGTGGACCAACCAAACTTCTTCTTGTAGTAGTCGTCCTTCCACTCCTCAAACTTTTGGTTGTAGATGAGATCTCTTTCGGCAAGTTCTTGGGCAGACTTGACAGGAGCGGCCTCGTACTTCTTGAGAGTCTTGGTGTAGCCCATGAAGCGCTCCTTGGCCTCAGCCTCATTCTCGACGTCTCGGAGACCGTCATAGTCAATAACTAGCGCACAAGACTTTGAAGATGTCTTGAGGAATCGACAGTCGAGGTCAAGAGACATCTCCTTCATGAGATTCTCGCAATCCTCGTTGAGAATGCCCAGATCAAGCTCGGGCAGGTTCTCAGGGTCGTAGTCGGCCTTAGACTTGTTCTTGAGGTTGGTCATGACAAAGGGCCGCAAGCTGTGGACAATGAGATCTCTCTGCTTTGGAGACAGATACGTCTTGTCGCCTCGCTTGGCACGGTACTTCTGAGTGAGCTCAGGGAGATCCTTGTTGATCCAAGCAAGATCAATGGCTTGCTCCTCGAAGATTCCAATCTCAAACTTCTCCATCTCGGCCAGGAAGAGGTCGAGTCGCTGCAGGTTAATGTGACCTCGGTCGTTGATGTAGCCGTCGGAGATCTTCATGACCTTCTTGTACAACTCAACAAAAAGAGCGTGGGAGTCCTCGTTGATGTGGATCTGAGGCAAGTTGGGCAAGAAATCGTTTCCAACAAAGAAGAAGAGCAGGATGTAGTCATCCAGGATTCGCTCAAAGTCGTAGGGAAACGCAACCTCGTCGGCGAGGTCTTGAAACTCCAACTCGAGGTACTCTCGCAGCAGAGAAATGTGCAGAAGATAAAAGTTCTGCTCCTCGAGAGCCTTGGTGCCCGACTTTCGGGGACCAAACACAACCTCTTCTCGCAAGAGGGAGAAATGGGGGTCGTGTGATCCCAGACCCAGCATGATGAGATCGGCATCCAGGCCGTAGACACAGTGTCGGGTGTTGGGGTCGTAGTCGGGCTGGGCCTTGTTGACACGGATGCACTCGTTGATTTTATGCTCTCCCTCACCAGGGACCTCGTGTCCGGACAAGACAATGTCGATGTTTTGCCAATCGGCGTCTTCGCTGACCTTTTTGTGCACAAAGTAGTTGAGCTGGGCGGTTAGCTTTTCCATAAACTCGGTACCGGGCGTAATGGCGTTGGAGTCAAAGTGGTCGTCCTTGAGCACGGTGCCCTCTTCGAGGGCCTTTGCTTTCGCCTTTTCGGCGTCGAGGGCGGTTCGGAATCGTCGTGATCGCTGCTGGTTCATCTTGGCTCGCGGCGCCACTCCGTCAATGGCCATGAAGAAGAGCTTCTTGGGCCGGATTTTGCCAAACAAATGTTCGATGTATTCGAAGATTGCCCGGAACATTTGTTCTTCTGTCAGCTGGAACGTTACATCTGCGTCCTTGTGTGTGCACACATGCAGAATGGAGTTCATGTCCAGGTACAGGTTGTCATATCTGTGTTAGTTTTTGAGGGCGGGTGACGAGGGTTGTGTGGTTGATCCGTCGACGTAGGGTGGGTGGTGGGGTTTGGTCAGAAGCGTCGAATCGCATCAGATTCGTGACACGACGCTTGTAATGGGGCCTTGTTGGCGCTACCCTGTGGTGGATCGTGATCCAGCGGTTTCTGTGGCGGTTTCAGACTGTGATTGTCGGATTCCGTCCCCCCATCCATCTGTCTGGGTCCTCATCGATTGCTCCAATCGGAACCCCAGGAAGCGTCCATCGCCAGTGTACTCACTCAGGAATTTGTGTATCGATAACTTGTTGCGAAATCAGCGGCCATCGCTCGCTGATGTATCGGAAGAATTTAGGAATACCCATTGATGGTGTATCGGTAAATCAGAAATCAAAAATCTTAGAATGTGGGATGAATTGGGAATGGGACATCTCGACCCAACTTTAAGCAAAACTAACTGGTGTTGGGACGCAGACAGTGGCGGAAAGTGTGAGACGGTGGCGACCAAAAAGAGACCGAAAACGGCGGCAAAAAGACCACGCCGATAGCCGGGACGCCCTGGGGCTGTTTGGGGGTTGTTTTGTGTCCATTGAAGACCCCTCACGACATCAACGGCGGGTTGCCCACGACAAAACCTCTGTGACAAGCGGCCTCGTTTTACCCGGCAGTGGCTGGTCGAAATTTACAGGCTCACAAAAGGACCCGACCCGGACAGGTGTGTCACGTGGATTTCAAAGTCGTGGTGCATAATTAAACGTGTCCTGAGCGGGCGATATTTGGGCGGCTATTCCGGAAGAGGAATTTGGTTATGCATTTTTACGCAGGTGTCGAGCCCTTACATGGAGGTTGGGGACGAATTGAGAGAAGAATTAAGAGAAGAATTAAGAGAAGGGAGAAAGAAGAGAGAGAAGAATTAAGAGAGAAAAATTAAGAGAGAAAAATTAAGAAAGAAAAATTAAGAGATGAATTAAGAGATGAATTAAGAGATGATTAAAGAGAAGAATTAAGAGAAAAGAAAAACATTATCCTGAAAGATAAAGAGATGAAGAAATGCTTGAAAGGAAAAGTTGACCGACAATCTAGACAAAACTGAACAAATAATTGAACGAAATTATCGTCTGGAACATGTTGCCAGTCGATTTCATCTGCAGTTGGCAACTTCAAAAACTAGCATTTTCCATATAGCTTGCAATATCTCAGCTTTTGGTCTAAAGCGGTATTGAAATTGGTATTGTACGTACCTGATCGGTTTTCAAGTAGTAAGAGTGGCCCAAATACTTTTCCAATGTGGTACCAGATCCATTTCAAGTAGTAAGAGTGATCTCATATAATTTCTAATACAATCCTAGACTCCAGTTTCTGCTTCTTCTCAGCTCAACAGAAGCATCTTTCCTTTTTAGAGATTTGTTCGAACTGCACTCTCAACATAATTGCACTGAATTAGAACTTATACGAGCACAACTTCTCCAATATTCATTTCGAAACAACGAAAACTACACCAAAAGATGCGCAATTTCTCAATATACTCGATTGACCTTTTCAAGCCTTCAAATATCCCAGAATCTACGTCCAAATCCGACTCTATCAGAACCTCCCCTGGTAACAAATGTACAAAAAAAAAAAAAAACAAAACACCGTACCCTACCAATTACCCCAACTCCTACCTCTCGTAACCCCTCCAACCCCTCCAATCCTCTCCCGACCCCCAATCACTCCCCATCTACCTCCAATCTCAATCCCCAAACTCTGATCACGTGACCTGAAAATATCGTACATGCTGCAGCAAAACAAATCCAACCACCTAATACCACACCTACACATTGCAACATGTTTGGAAACACGGGATTCGGACAAAAGCCAGGCGGTCTGTTTGGCAACACGGCCAACACAAACACAAACACAGCCAACGCCGGTGCAGGCGGCTTTTCGTTCGGCCAGAACGCTGCCAGCAACAACAACAACACCAACACTGGAGCTGCTGCCAACACTGGAAACACTGGAGGAGGCTTTTCGTTTGGACAAAACAACGCCAGTAGCAACACAAACACCGGTGGAGGCGGTCTGTTTGGCAGCAACAACCAAAACAACAACAACAACAACAATGCGGGTGCAGGAACCACTGGAGGTGGAATGTTTGGTCAGAACGCCAATAACAACACTGCAAACACGTCCACTGGAGGAGGACTGTTTGGCCAGAACAACGCCAATGCCAACGCAAACACGTCTACCGGCGGCGGTCTCTTTGGCGCCAAGCCTGCCGGAGCCACCGGAGGACTTTTTGGACAAAACAACGCCAACACTGCTGGTACCGGCGCTACTGGAGGAGGGCTGTTTGGCCAGAACAACAGCAACACCGCAAACACCGGAACCACCGGCGGCGGACTGTTTGGAGCCAAGCCCGCTACTGCCGGTGCTACCGGAGGAGGTCTGTTTGGAGCCAAGCCCGCTGCCACCACAGGCACTGGATTTGGAGGATTTGGACAAGCCAACAACAACAACAACAACAACAACAACACAAACACAGGCTTTGGCCAGCAGCAGCAGCAGCAGCAGCAACAGCAGCAACAACAGCAACAGCAACTCACAGTGACCCCCCTCACACGACCCTCGGATCTGCCTGAACACATGCAAAAGGAGTTTGAACAGATTGATGAGTACATTATGCAGCAGGCCAGAATATCCGACGAGCTGTCGTCCAACAAGCTGCAACACCAGGAGCTCATTGAGTCCATCCCCCGGGACGCCGAGCTGATTTCCCGAAAGTACATTACCGCATACGAGGCTCTGGTGCACGATTCAGACAGCATGAACGAGATCAAGGCCCGGTCTGATGTGGCTGCACAGGAGGCCCAGTCGTGCTTCAACCTGCTCAGTTATCTGACCAACCAGAACCCCGTTCGAATCAACCCCACCAGCTCGGCTTCGGCTCCTCGAGAAAACGGAGATCCCCTGCTCAACTACTTCAAGTCCAAATGCGAGGAGTACGAGAAGCGAATCGAGGAGCTAGCCAAGGTGACTGCCGAGGTGGAGGCCGGAGTTGTTGGCATTGAGCAGAGTGGCCAGCACAACCCGTCGGTTGTGGTTGAGAACTTTATGGCTGCATTGGAGGAGGAGTACAAGCTGTTTATGGGTCTTGGAAACCGAGTCGCGGAGCTGCATCATGTTGTGGAGCGACTTGAGCAGCGAAAGTGAATGTAATAATAGATGGTGTTTAGAGTAGATGTAGCGAAGTGGGCTTGGAGATGGCTGAGAGAGGGAGAGAGCAGTACTTGATGGAATAATGAGGTACTTGGATGTGATACTAAATTCCAAGAAATGATGAAAATCAGAGACAAAAATAAGTAACAAAAATAAGTGATTAAAATCAGAGACAAAAATCAGACAGACAAAACAGAAAAGTGGAATCTACTCAGAACAACAATTGCAGGCAACTTCAAACATCCACCAAACCCCTTCAACACCACCTAATTCATTATTTTTTCTTTTGTTATTATTTTTTATTCTTTTTTAAAATTCCTTTTTTATTATTTTTTAAATCATTTTTTTCCTTCTAGGAATTGCATTATCAACTCTCCCATCTCCCATTCATCAAAGCTCATCACGTGACCAAACTCTCTTGCACTCCATGCATTGACAACGTCGCCTTCGAAGAGACATCATCGTTTTCACTGCATCGGTGAATCAATCGGAAAACTACAATTACAGCCGCAATGTCGTTACTCGAATCCGCCGAACGGGCCGACTACTACGATCTGGACACCGCGCAGCTCAAGAAATTGCTGGACCAGTCAGGAGCGTTCTTGGCCGGACGACACTACAATCTGTCGGATGAAACCCGATACTCGCTGTTTGAGCAGCACTTTTACCTGGCTCTGCTTGTCGGCGACTCGCGCGAGGCCGAAATCACATTCCAGCGGCTTTCCGACCGCTTTGGCGAAGATACTGGCCGGGTGGGAAAACTCAAGTCCATGCTGATCGACCGGCAATTGGGACCCAAAGACGCCCTCATGTTTCTGCAGGGACGTCCCTCCAACGACCTGCCGTCGTGGAAGGCCCGAATTGCGCTTCTGCGTGACACAGACGTGTCTGACCTGTACATTTCCGAACTGGTCAAGTATCTGGAGATTGTGCCCACCGACGCCGAGGCGTGGTCCGAGCTCGGAGAGGCCTATGCCGCGTGCGAAAAGTGGTCGGACGCCATTTCCTGCATCGAGGAGGTGCTGCTTTGTGTTCCCCTCGCCTACAACATGTTTGCTCGGCTCGGCGAGCTGCATCTGGTGTCTGGAGACGCCGCCGAGGCCGTCAAGTACTTCAGCCGGTCCGTGGAGCTGTGTCCCGTGTACATTCGCGCGTGGTGCGGCGTGATTGTGGCGCTGGACAAGTCCAAAAAGGGCAACGACAAGCTGCGAGGCGTGGCTGTCAAGCAGCTGGAGACGCTCGTTCGCGAGAACAAGGGCTCGGAGGGCGATTTGGCTGCTGCAAAGCTGATTCTCAAGTAGGAGATGCGGACACTTGATTTAATGAATTTATTTGGTTAATGACTTGGATGGTTGTGGCTGTGTCGTGGAGACACGTGAATTTGATTCAGATTCAGCGTCAGCTTCAGATAAGATATGAAATGAATGCACTTGGGGAATACGTAATTGAGCAATTCCTAATAAAAGAAAAAAGAATTAAAATAGAGAAAAGGAAGAATTAATAATGTTCTTTCCAGAATAGCTCTACAGAATAACTCTCAAAACCAACCATTCATTAGTAAAGAAAAAGAACAAACAATGTCCAATCCCAGAATAGCTCTACAGACTCCCACCATAACCAACCATTCATTAAGTCATAACTATTCACATGTACACCGCTCTCGCACTTTAGCTGACAATCATCTTCTGTCGCTCAACCTCGTTGACACCCATGTGTTTGCTCACCCAGTTGACGTCGCGCAGAAACTGGCCGTAGTCGCCGTTCACAGCTCCCCGCACTCGGGCCTTGACCTTGGCGTAGTCCTCCTCCTGCGTCTGGTACTCTCGGACCACCAGTCCCGTCTCGAACTCGACGTAGATTCGCGTGTCTCTGATTCGGAACTTGACGCCGTCCACGCGCAGAAAGAAGCGACTGAGCAGCAGCAGCCGTTTGGGCATGACTCGAATCTTCACAGAAAGAACAGCGCTTCCGTTGTCAGCCAATTCGTCCTCGTACAGCACCATATCGTCAAAAAACAAAATGGGGTCCGGCAGAGTGAGTTTGTCCATGGGCAATGGCTCCGGACAGCCCTCAAACTGCGCCGTACACCTGCCTGGCGTCACGTCACCCAGATATTTGGGCGAATACGTCCAGTCAAACGGCTTGTTGATGCTCTTGATTTCCTCCTCTGCCGTTTCTTCTCGAGTCGCCAGCCAGTGTTTGGAGTGAGCCACGACCATCCCGCTGGGTTCTCCGCGCTTGTCCACCAGATCCAGGGCGTTTAGGGCGTCAAAACACACAGACCAATTCGAGTCATTGTGGGTGATTTTGATGACATTGTTTCCGAAAATCATTTCCGGCACAGGAATGCCCAGACGGGCCTCGGCGGCGTCTATCTCTGCGGCATTGAGAATCGGGCGCTTTTCCGCCGTAATTGTCCATCCTTTTTCCGTAATCGACGGCATTTCGGTTAGTTGTGAGAGTGAGTAGATGATGAGGCTCGTTTATAGGTTTATGCAAGGCGAGTCATGATATGTCGCTAGTAAATGGTCATAACCTGTGAGTGAGAACAGCTAAAAAAAAAAAAAAAAAAAACCCATGTATGAACAGATAATCGATAGCCGATGTTGGAACAATGTTGGGAGACGAAATTTAGCGTTTAGAGTTGTATTTGCCACTGTTTTTTCAAAAGGGACTATTTCGGGTAGGTGCAGTATGTAGATGCTGTAGGTACTATTGATCATCCTGCAGGGTGATGTACAGTACTTCAGATGGTTAAAGGTAAGTGAAGATTAAATGAGGTATTTTCTCGGTGAAATGGCGATAAAAGTGGTGGATGTGAGTAGAGAGGGCCGTTACGAGTAAAACGGTACCATTTGAGACGTGTTTTAAGCAACTTGTGGTGTGTTGATTACTGTACAGGTTTTGCCTTCTTTTCAACATTTAGGAGTTGAGGGTGCTCCATGTATCTGTACCCGTAAAAGACGCCACGGTGGCAATAGTGGCAATCTGAATAGTGCGTTGAGTTTGGAATTTTGTGACGAGTTATATGATGCTGCTGTTTTTTTTTCCAATATTCTCGATATAATAATTTTGATGTTTCTTTTGGCAAGCACAGTGTTTAGTGGGTACTCTGTACTGTAGTTTAGAGCGATGATATCTAGAGGAAACGCTTCTATTGTGGCAAAACAATGATATTTGATGAATAAAATTTATTCTATTACATTTCAAAAAAGTACCTGTGCTATGACCCGGCTCTTGTATCTCGACACCTGTTCATCAAGTCCAAAAGTGATGTTCAATATGTCATTCATCCATTCAAGACACCATACAATACACTCTGTACTGTAGTCAGTCCACACGGGATTCTGATAAAAACAACTATAGATATAATGAAATGAATCTGAAGAGTGCGTTGGACTCGAAATGTCTGAACAAACACACTGGTACTACTTGTAATACTCTAGAGCTACTCCTCGTGGTCTTGAGGAATCGCCCCAAAACCCCCTAATTCACTTTACATAGAATACAGTACAATTTCTTTATCATTTCATTCACAGTAATATAACCTATAATATAACTGCAATTGCTTTCATTTAGAACCCACTTTCTTATTCTTTCCTATCAAAATCATCTTTTGCTGGGTTGTATTGATGCCTCACAAAACACACCATACACACTCTACATCTCTCAAAAGTTGCGCAAATAGAAATCGAAAAAGCGCATTCGTCTCGCACCGCAACCCTCCATCCAATGGTACCATTTATGCCACTATAATAGCTTCACAATGCTCCCTTTTTTCCCAGTATATTTCCACCCAAAAAAAGAACTATCATACGTTATTCCTCCAAACCTACTTTATCGTGCAGAAACGCGCCACCCTTATTACTGACGTGTAATAACTGCAGCCTCATCTATACACAACCTCTTAGACGACGAAACAACACAAAAAACACTCACAAAAGTCGCAAAACGTCACAAAAAGGTCGCAAAACGTCGCAAAAATGATAAGAAGATCCTCGGCCACGTTCATAGCACTGGTTCTCACACTGGTCATCATCACACTGGTCTCGTTGCGCTCAGACCATGTCCCCGGAAGAAGCACAGTTTCCATGGTCGAAGATCGAATCACCAGAGTCAAGCATGGAGTCAAGGGAGCCAAAAGCGTGCACAAAGTCGAAAAGGCAATTAAGGTGGACTCTGAGGCCGTCATCAAAGCCGACACCGCCAGCCAATCAGCTTTCGATATCAAGGGACCCTCAATCATGGCAAAAATGGGCAACGAAACCCTCAAGGCTGAGCTAGGAAGAGCCTCGTGGAAACTGTTCCACACAATCATGGCCCAGTACCCTGAAACACCCACAGTCAAGGAGCAGGCGACGCTCGAAAACTACATCCATCTCTTTTCGCAAGTCTATCCTTGTGGAGAGTGTGCTGTTCACTTTCAAAAACTACTGTCGAAATTTCCACCCCAGGTTTCGTCACGAAATACCGCTTCTCAGTGGGCCTGCTACGTCCATAACCAGGTAAACGAACGCCTGGGCAAGGAAATCTTTGACTGCAACAATGTCGGAGAGCACTACAAGTGTGGTTGTGATGGTGATGGTGAGGAGGGCGAGGGAGGAGAGAAAAAGGAAGAATCTGATATCATGGAACCCATGGAGGATGATTTTTCGTTTGGATTGACTCTGGAGGACAGTCAAGAGGTTAGGGGGTGATCAGCAGTGGCTAAATAAGCCTCTCGGCGCAGGAACAAACACTGTAATTGTTGTATAGTTGTTGAATTTATTTATGTTTTGGACGGTTTCATCTCAAAACCATTGCAGAGTATTGCAACTTGTAGATTGCAAAATGCACCAATATTTTTTCAAAATTTGTCTTGAACGTATCATCACTTTACACTCCTCTCATAACCACTATAGCTGGGCGAGACATTTTTAAATACAATGATGTAAATATTTTACTATAAATTATATGATACATGTGAGTGTACAACGGTAGACCTTACTGCTGGTGAGCGTCGGTCTACTTTCTCTTCTTCTTGGTGTCCTTCTTTGCAGTCTTCTTAGAAGGCCCTTCATAATGAGAATGTCCGAGTTTCGAAACTGCATAGCCATTTGACCATGCGCATACACGATCAAATTCAGAATTTTCTTCGTCCCCTTCCTCCTCCTCCTCCTCCTCCTCCTCCTCCTCTTCCTCCTCATCGTCCCCTTCCTCTCCTTCCTCTCCTTCCTTTTCTTCTTGGGCCTCGCCCTCTTCTCCCTCCTTCACCTCCTTCTTCTCACCCTCCCCACCCTTCTCACCTTCCTCACCCTCCTCCATGTCAACATCACCCTTGTCTTCATTCAACTCGCTTTCACGATCGAGATCTTCGAGACGAGAAACCATGGAAGCCTTCATTTTCTTCAACACCGCCAAAAGCTCCTTTTTCAGCTTGTTTTCACGAACTCCCCATTGGTTGAACCACTGGATAAGCTCGCCGAGCTCCTTGGGATGTTCCAAAAACGCCCACTGCTTGTAATTTTGCAAGAAGCCTTCGCCCTCGACTTGGCGCTTGGAATCTATAATAGAACCGGCCAAGTAGCAATTGACCTCGTCCTCGAACGGACCCTGCACCCACAATCGGCCCATGGTGAACCCTGTGCCCTCTTCAGAAGAGGCAGAGGCATCCTCAATTCCATTGCCCTCGAACCACCAGTACCTGTTGTGGAACCGATCCTTGCCCAAAAGACGAAGCCGATTGATATCGGCAAACCGAATTTCCTCGTCCTTGGCTCTGATGGTCGCGACAATGTCCTCCGACTCCTTTTGCTTGTCGGACAACTTGGTCTTCAGAGTAGCCAAAAGATGGTCTGAGTCTGTCTTTGCTTTTTTGCTTGGGGGTTCAGCAACCTCCTCCTCCTCCCCATTTTCCTTTTCCTTCTGTTCCTTCTGCTCTTCCCGGAGTTCTTCCTCCAACTCTATCTTGCGCACCTCCAGTTCAATCACCCTTGTATCATCAGCCACAGACTTGTACTCCCGTTGCTTATCTACCTTGTCTCGTCGTAGATCGGCAACCCTGGTCATACACTCGTCAATGTAAGCTCGAATGGCATCAGTGCCGTGAATGAGGTTGCACAGAATTTGGAGAATTGTCACTTTTTGGGTGAAGTCCAACTGAAAATAACGGTCTCGAGCGGCATTCATGGTCACAGCTCCTTTGATTGGAGCCAAAACGTCCAAACAACCGTTGATAAAGTCTTCCAGGGGTTCGTAGTACGTGAGATTGTACAATAAACCAATGAGAATCACTTGCCATCCACCGTCTTTGAAAGTTCGACGTTGCAACCGAGTTTTCCAATCCTGACCTTTGAAAACTGCAAATGACGAACCCTTGTTGTCACCGGTGGACTTTTCCACGACAGCTTCCACCTCTTCCACCTCTTCTTCCTTTTCCACCTCCTCAACCTCTACCTCCACCTTCTCCACCTCCTTCTTCACTCCGTTACCATTTTGACTTCTAGTGGATCGTCTTCTACCTCGTCCATTTTCCTCCTGGACCTCCTCCACCTTGACCTCCTCCACCTTGATCGCCTTCTTCCCTTGCTCCCCATCCCCTTCGGCTTCCTCCTCCTCCTCCTCCTCCTCCTCCTCTTCCTCTTCATCCTCCTCTTCATCACTATCTCCTCCCTTGGGATACTCAATCAGAATCTGATCACTATCACTTCCAACAATCTGGCTGAGCAAAGAACAGTGAATCTCGTTCAACAACTCGCAATCGCCAGTGCTTCCATCGAATCTGAGAGCATCGATAAAGTCGTCAAAGGTGAATGAATCAAGCACAAAAACCTCCTTGTACACGTTGATGAACACCCAGACTTCCAGAGCCACGTCTGTAGCCTGGGCTGGGTATATAGTGTCAAAGTGATATTGCGGCTTTTTTACTCGGCCAACCAGGTCGTCAAACTCCAAATCTTCCTTGATGACTTGTTTGGGAGGGGGGGTTTTCTTTTCCATAGTTGCGGCAGCAGCAGCCAAAGTAGCCAGTGTACCTGAAAACCCAGAAGCGGCAGACGTACCAAAATTGCCCGGACTGGCTGGAATCCTGATATCCTTCTCTTTCAAACCAGATAGCCCTCCCAGAGTGCGGATCAGGGCGTCGGCTGCATTTTTCTCCTTGCTGTCAATTCGCTGCTTCTGTCGTTGTTGCAGGAGATCTGTCTTTTCAGTATCGCGCGCCTGTTTGGCCTTGAGGCGGTCGTTGTTGCGCTGTTTCCGCAGCTCCTCGGGCGATGGATTGCCCCGGTACTGCGTGAGATGCACGGGGACCGTCTGGTCGATTCGGTACTTGTCGGCGTACTCGGGCCGCACCAGCCACGGAGCCCCATTCCAGTTTTCCTTCTTGGACGAGTACTTGACGAAGGTTTTGAGCGTCACCTTGGTGAAGTGCTTGCGGTCACGTGTCAGCTGCGACTCGTCGCACACGTACACTCTGCTTGCGTCGCTCAGGGCCTCCAGCCGGTACTTTGTGGTGGCAGGCCGCACCTCGCCAGAGTCTAGCGTGATGGAGTTGAACTTTGCCTTTTCTCGAATCACGGCGGGGATGCGTTCTGTGGCACCTGACGACGTGTCGATGATGGCGATGACGACTTCTCCGGGGAAAAAGTCCTTTTTGAATTCGCCGTAGAGCGTGTCCACGAGTCCGTCTAGTCGGCTTATGGTGGAGAACTGGATGCGACGAAGGACTGGCTCCTTGAGGTTTTCGGGGAAGGCGTCCATGATCTCCGTGGAGCCCTTGAGCTCGCTTTTGAGCGCCTCGAACAGAGTCAGACACGAGTGCCCCGTGACCTCGCAAATGAATTTGCGCTGGCTGTAAAAGTCCATGCGTTTCAGAAAGTCGTCGTACTCGGTGAAGTACTCGCCCGTGGCGTCAATCCACCACACGGGGTCGTCCTCCTCGACATAAATGGGAGGAGCAAAATGTATCGCTTTTCGTTTAAACAGAACCTGTGTTAGTTTCGCGAGGAAGAGAAGACGCTAGGGCTGGTGCAACTAGACGTGAGTGTGCTCTGTGCTCTCTCGGTGTCTTGTGTCACGTGTGCACCGTGTCTGTCTGCGTCGCAAAGTCTACCCAACGACCTCCGTCTCGTACTCACCATGACGTGGCATGTAAATTTCTTCAAACTGCAAAAATAGGTGGGTGGTGATGTGGTTGATGGATGAGCCAAAAGTTACTGTACAACGCATATGCAACTTGTTGGTACATTGAATAGACGCATGTGCATAAGGTGCGAGGATGTGGGAGGAAGGGCGAGGACTCGGGAAAGGGGAGCACAGGTATTTGTTTGGGGCCGCTGTGGGGGCGTGAATGGTACCGTTGGAATGGGCGAGAGGCGGGGAACTCGGTGACGTTCTCAGAATTTCGCCAGTGTGTCTACAGCCCGTTTTGGGGTGATGCTGTTTGGGAGGTGAAGTGCGTTGTGGATTTCCCGCTTCCCAATGTAACAAAAAGCCTGTTTTTGAGTGATCCCAGTGAGACGTTGAAAATGGGCTGAACAGGAAACTGAGAAAACTGAAACAAATTGAAACAAACTGGGATCAAAAAAAATGTGCAGACTGACGTTCACTTTATAGTGCAGCTCTATCACTTTGTGTCACAATTATTTGAGGGATTAAAAGCGGAACATTACATTTTTTTCAACACATTAAAAACGGGGAAAGCGGTTACATAACCATATTAGAGATGAATCTGATGCAAAACGTGCTTGCTTCAAAGAACTCAACTGCACAGTATAAATACTGTTGAAAGAGAAGCTTGGAAACTTTTGATATACCAATCATACTTGAAATTTGGTTCTGAACAAGATGCACTCTTTGGAATCTTTTTGTCGTCGTTGTGGCAGTTTTTATAGATGTGTACTTGTAGCAAGCAAAGTTTGGAGCTCTTCATGTTAACTAACATAACAGCCGAGTCCAAACAACACACGATAGATTGCTTTCAGAACTTTGGAGGCTTATCTTCGACGGCATTGGAGTCGTCCAATCACTCCAAACAACATCTGCTTTTCAAGATTCTCCAAATAGTGGTCTGAGATCATTTACTGAGGATATCATATCTCATCTATCTTGCTATTTTATTTCCTAATTGTTTTGATGTTGAAATTTGACCATCTTAAATTAAGGTTCATCTTACCTCATCACTTTACCACTGCGTATAGGTCTCTATAAATCTGTTGGATTTGAATTTTCGACATGTTTTAACAAACAATCTGACTAATTGCCAAATTTCCTGGCGAATGCACTTTTCAGAATTTTCATAGCTGTTCTGAAACAGCGATTTAAGTGGGAGTCTACTTGTGCTATGGTGACAGAAAAATGTTTAATAGAGATGATGTGCTGTACAGATATTTTGAGTAATTTGAAAAAAAAAAAAATGAAAAAAATTCATCACCTCAAAAACAACCAAAATACCCCAAATACCCCCTCCTTCTCTCAATAACTACCCTACCTACCCCATTATCGCCCCTCTTGTCATCCATCTTTCACTCCTCGAAATTAAGTTTATGCAAGACAAAAAAAATCCAAAGCGAAAATAAAAAAATATATTCGCTGCAGTGCGTCTTTCTCTATACACAACCATGGGTGGAGAAGAACAGTCCAACACGGCCCACAGGGCCCGCAAGGACAAAATGAAGGTCGCCAAGACCAAGCTGCACGCCAACGGCTTCAACGCCAAGGCCTTTGCCGTTTCCAACCCCGGAAAACTGGAGAAGCAGGCCCGTCGATCTCACGACATTAAGGAGAAGAGATACCATGCTCCTATGGTCGACAGAACCACCGAGGACCCTCCGCCTGTCATCATTGCCGTTGTGGGTCCCCCCGGCACCGGCAAGACCACGCTCATCAAGTCGCTGGTGCGAAGATACACCAAGCAGACGCTGAACGACATTCGGGGACCCATCACTGTGGTTTCTGGAAAACGGCGACGTCTGACTTTCCTGGAGTGCAACAACGATCTGAGCAGCATGATCGACGTGGCCAAGATCGCGGACCTGGTGCTGCTGGTCATGGACGGCAACTTTGGCTTTGAAATGGAGACCATGGAGTTTCTCAACATTCTGTCGCCCCACGGTTTCCCCCGAATTCTCGGAGTCACCACCCATCTGGATCTCTTCAAGAACCCCGCAACCATGCGGTCGTCCAAAAAGCGGCTCAAGACCCGTTTCTGGACCGAGGTGTACGCCGGAGCCAAGCTCTTTTATCTCTCCGGCGTCATCAACGGCCGGTACCCGGACCGCGAGATTCTCAACCTGTGTCGGTTCATCAACGTGATGAAGTTCCGGCCGCTCAAGTGGCGAAACGAGCACCCCTACATTCTCGCTGACCGAGTCGTGGACATTACGCATCCGTCGCTGATCGAGAAGAACCCCAAGATTGACCGAAAGGTGACCATGTACGGCTGGGTGCACGGCACTCCGCTGCCGTTTTCCAACGCCAAGGTGCACGTTCCCGGCATCGGCGATCTCGTGGTCAAGGAGGCCGAGCGAATGCCCGACCCGTGCCCTACCCCTTACGCCGTTAAAATGGCCGAGGAGGCAGCTATTGCCGCTGGAGCCAAGCGAAAGCGACGGCTGGACGAGAAGCAAAAGACCATTTATGCGCCAATGTCGGACGTGGGAGGAGTGCTGATGGACAAGGACGCCGTGTACATTGACGTGGGCACCAAGTCGTTTGTTCCCGGCGAAGAAAAGGGTCTGGGCGAGCAGATGGTGACGTCGCTGCAGTCTGCCAAGCACGGCCTGGGCCAAACCGAGCGGGTTTTCAAGCTCTTCAACGACAAGGAGTTTGACAATGTGCTTGGCGACGACGACGACGACGAGGATCTGGACGATCTGGAGGACGAGGAGGACAACGGCGACCACGGCCGAACCTCTCTTCGGTCTGGCAAGTCCGCCAAGTCCGACAAGCGAATCGTCGAGGTCAACAGCGACGACGAGGACGAAGACGAGGACGCTGTGGGGCCTGTGCGACGCCGGGGCGACAACGACGACGACAACGACGGCCACGCAAACAAGGAGGAGTACGCGTTTGAAGAGTCCGACTCGGACATGGAGCTGGGAATGGACGAGGACGAGCTGGCGCAGCTGCGGGCCCAGGCGCTGGACGGCGCGTCCAAGTTCAAGAAGCAGACGCGGCGGTCGTGGGACATCAACCGGCTGCTGTACATGGACATTTCGCCGGAGGTGGCCATCAAGCGGTGGAACGGAGAGGAGGAGGACGAGGAGGACATTGAGCAGGAGGACGAGGACTTTTTCAAAAAGGCGGACCAGATTGGCGCCCAGAGCGTCGACTCGTCTGTGCCCGTGTACGACGACTCGCTGGACAAGTGGACCGAGGACGCCATTGCGGACCTGTCTGACCGGTTCATCACTGCTGTTTTCGACAAGGACGGAAACGTGATTGAGGACAAGGGCGGCGACGGCGAGGGAGGAGGCGACGACGACGACGACGAGGTCTACTCCGATTTCGAGGATCTCGAGACCGGCGAGACCTTCAAGGGCGGAAAGAACGCTGGAGAGGGCGACGACGACGACGACGACGACGACGACGACGAAGATGACGAGGACGACGAGGACGGAGAGAAGGAGGAGGTGGCAATGTCGCTGGCCGAACAGCGATCTGCCAACGCCGCCAAAAAGGAGCGGCTGAGAAAGCAGTTTGAGCAGGAGCAGGGCGACGACCGAGACTTTGGAGCCGAGGACCCCGAAAACGGCGAAGAAACGTCGTGGTACGATCTCGAAAAGGCCAAGATTGCCAAGCAGCTCGAAATCAACGAGGCCGAGTACAAGGAGATGGATCTGCGCACGCGCGACCGTATCGAGGGCTTCCGAGCCGGCACCTACCTGCGTCTCGTGTTTGAAAATGTGCCGTGCGAGTTCATCCAGCACTTTGACCCCAACTTCCCCGTGCTCATCGGCGGTCTGCTCGCCAACGAGGACCAGTTTGGCTTCTCGCAGGTGCGAATCAAGCGCCACCGATGGCACAAGAAGATTCTCAAGTCCAACGACCCGCTGGTGGTGTCTCTGGGCTGGCGCCGGTTCCAGACCATTCCTCTGTACTCGACGTCCGACTCGCGAACCCGAAACCGGCTGCTCAAGTACACTCCCGAGCACATGCACTGCTTTGGAACCTTTTACGGTCCCCTGGTGTCGCCCAACACTGGTTTCTGTGCGGTTCCGGCAGTAGCCTCGGCCACCAAGACCGGAGCCTTCCGCATTGCCGCCACGGGAACGGTGCTGGAGGTGGACGCGTCGGTGGAGATTGTCAAGAAGCTCAAGCTGGTCGGCCACCCGGCCAAGGTGTTCAAGAACACGGCCTTCATCAAGGACATGTTCACGTCGTCGCTGGAGGTGGCCAAGTTTGAGGGCGCGTCCATCAAGACGGTGTCCGGCATCCGCGGCCACATCAAGCGCGCTCTGGCGTCGCCCGAGGGCCAGTTCCGAGCCACGTTCGAGGACAAGATTCTCATGTCCGACATTGTCTTCCTCAAGACGTGGTACCCCATCCAGCCGCGCAAGTTCTACAACCCCGTCACGTCGCTGCTGCTGCAGGACAAGGCCAACTGGGCGGGCATGCGGCTCACGGGCCAGGTGCGGGCCGAGGAGGGCATCGAGACGCCGCTGCTGCAAAACTCCAAGTACGACAAGGTGGAGCGCAAGGAGCGCTTCTTCCAGCCGCTCAAGGTCCCGCGGGCCATCCAGGCCGGCCTGCCGTTTGCGGCCCAGCCCAAGAACGTGGCCGACCCCAAGCGCAAGGACTACTACCTGCAGAAGCGGGCCGTGGTGCTCAGCGAGGAGGAGCAAAAGGCGCGCGACCTGCTCAAGAAGGTGGTCACCATCCGCAACGCCAAGGAGAAGAAGAGCCAGGAAAAGTGGAAGACGCAGCACACGGCGTACGAGAAGAAAAAGGCCGACGCCGAGACGGAGCGCAAGGAGCGGGAGCGAAACCGCAAGAAGGAGTTTTTCCAGAACGACCGAAAGCGGGGAGCCGAGCAGGGTGGAGGCGAGAGTTCCAAGCGACGAAAGTGAATGGCTGGTATATAGATTTGATTACATTGCGATTAGATGGAGATGGTTGAGTTTACATTCATTGCAGTGACAATGCAGAAGTATAGTCTGATGGAACGTGTGAATAGCTGAAAAGACTGGTTGTAGACATGAGTGGTACAGTTGTCAGTCGCAATCGCTTTATGAAGATAATGTATTTAGTGTTGGAAATATCGGGTACAGCCCTAACCTGCACTGCTCCCTCAGACCAGCACAGTAAGCTGCCACAATAAGGTTTTGCTGTCGCTGACCAATCAGAGATCGCACAGCGAAAACTCACGACATAAATGTAGTAATACATCCCCGGGAGGAGAAAAAACGAAGTCAAGGAATCTTTTGACGACGGTACTCTCGAACCTGGCTAACCCCCACAATTGACTGTATCGTAGATTAAGATTATCACCACTCAATCAAGAGATTAAGAGTCTCAAGTTTCTAATCGCCATACGACCCCGCCGATCCGCTAAAACATGAGTGAAGAGGAAGGGGCTACCCCAGCACCAACAGAACTTTCCATCGCTGAGAAAATTTCGGACACACCCAAGCGAAACGTCCTCATCATGAAACCTCATCCAGAGGTGATTATGGATCAAGTAAGTCGACGGAGAAGAGATTCACAAGCAAACAGGAGATTCACAACAGGGCTCCGTGTTCCGAAACCAGACATGATCTCACCTGCACAGGGGGAGATTATGACTACAGTACGACCATAAGCCAAAACTGCCAAAATGAAAAGGTGCATAAACTTGTCGAACCAGACAGTCAGACTGCCCTAAGTAAAAGTTGACAAACCCAAACAAAACTGGATCCCATTGTCTACTGGACATTCAGTGACATATATCCAAGCTCCGAACCTGATGAAGCCGAAAGGGTGCATTGCAATGCCCTAAGTAATCAACATTCAAACTGGGGACCGGGCAAGCCACCAGCAGCTAGTTACATCATCGCACACGTCTCTCAAGGACAGGCCGAAATGATGCCTAACAACAGCATTGCATGGCTTGCTGACACTGGATGTGAAGGAGTATCAGGGATCACATCTCTCAAGAACATTCTCCAAAACATCCAGCCTACGTATGCAAGATTCGACTTTGGTGGTACGCTACACATTGCTCTCGAAACTGGAGATCTACCCCTGGGTAATAACCAGTACATCAGAAACATACATATCTTGCCGAATCTGCCACAGAATTACAACATCCTTTCTCCCTCGATCATCAAAAGGGGAAGAGAGACCCACGACTTAGTTTTCACAAGAAGTGAGGAAGATGACTCGATAAACACGGCAGGTACCAAGGTAAACAACACTGAGTTCAACACGTTTGTTAAGAACAAATCTCTCTCGTACATCGTCATTCCCATAATGGTCGAAGGACACAATTTAACACAAAAAGACACAGCTCCAGAGCCGCCTGTCAAAGACAAGTTATCTAATAGTGTCTACCAAGTGCTTGAGAAGATGAAACATTAAAACAGCCACACATGTCTCACCATCGCTTAGCAAGTCCACCCTATGGACTAAACTACCAGCAGACATCCTGACACCCAACGATTACTTCAAATCATTCGGATTCAGCGAAAAACGATTCCATGACGCTCTTGCCCAACAAGAGACCAGTACCCAAGGTTTTACTTTCCCAAGTTTTGCAGCATCCTACGGGACCACAGTTCAGAACTTCAACACAAGTAAGACTTCACCGCTGGATGTAGACTCAGAACTGGAAACTGGGAAATTGGCTACTTCTCAGGACGCCGAAACTGATGTCGACCGACATGACAACTCCATCACTCCCACACCGCCACCACTCGAGGAACAGCCAACTCCAAACGTCACAGAATCACCTCCGCCAAACTTTATTGAAGAAGCACCGCATGATTCACCCAGACTTGGAACGCTGGGCAATGATAACGACATCGTCGACACAGGTCTGGAAACAGAACCGGCAGACGAACCGCTCGATCAGGGGGAGGAGGAGCCAGTGACCGTCACCTGCACTGCTCAACATACCGAGCTTAGTTCAGAGAACCCGTCCTATCCCGTTGAAACAGATAACTCTCAAATCACAGACACCCGAGTCATTGATGAACAACGAGAGCCGCCCACACCTACAGAAATGTTACATGCGGTTGAGAGGGATAGCGAAATGATGGTTGAATCACAACTACACTCACCAAGCACATTTCTTTACGAAAAAGTGACCGAAGAAGTGGACCCAGTTCATGGAACAGTCCAGACTGTCGTTGACGACGGCAACGCACCCAGCAATCCATTCGCCCATCTGAGAAGATCAGGACGAGAGCGAAGACCCACTGGAAAGTACACAAGCAGAAGCATATCTCCACATCAACACGCGACTCAGAGATGTCAGCAACTTTCTCAGCTGTCAAGTACGTCAACCACTTTCGAGCACTTCTGAAAGAGATGAACTTGCTAGCAGGAAAGCCAGATCCCACTCGATCTTTCATGGAAATCGCTCCGCCTACAGTCATCCACCAGGATAACATGGCAGTGATCCATACCCTCCAAAACAATTCATTCAAGTTCAAAGAAACTACTCCCGGTCTTATCGATGGATACACGAGATACATTCAGGAACAGATGGCATACCAATGTGTCACTGTTGAGTACATCTCTACCTTCGATCAAAAAGCCGACATTTTTACCAAACCATTGGGAGTGATCGATCATACTCGATTTATTCCACTATTGAGTTTAGATCCAATCCCTCTCACTGATCCTCAGAAGAGAGCTATTATCGAAAAGCAAACGAGCAACGTGAAATGATGTTACTACTATATCGGATTACGAATGCGCAAAACAGGGGGAGTGTTGGAAATATCGGGTACAGCCCTAACCTGCACTGCTCCCTCAGACCAGCACAGTAAGCTGCCACAATAAGGTTTTGCTGTCGCTGACCAATCAGAGATCGCACAGCGAAAACTCACGACATAAATGTAGTAATACATCCCCGGGAGGAGAAAAACGAAGTCAAGGAATCTTTTGACGACGGTACTCTCGAACCTGGCTAACCCCCACAATTGACTGTATCGTAGATTAAGATTATCACCACTCAATCAAGATTTAGTTACTTCTAGTGTCCAGTGTCTTGTGGTTGAGTTGGAGAGGGAGTGTGGTTCTGATGAGCTCACTTATAGGTAGACCATATAAAGATGGTGCAATGAATATAAAGTAAGGACTTTTGATGATGGAATGATCACTTCTTGATATACTGTATATCAAGAAGTGATTTTGTTAATGGTGTCACGTACATTGAGTCTTGGAAAACTACAGCATGGTATCAGCAATGCTTGTTTCATTTCTCTTGAGACCATGAAAGATAACCAATTCCTACTACCGATTACTCCTACCTCATCTCACGACAATGTAGAGATTTCCTGACCGGGCTTTCACCAACAAGATTACTGGTTGCTAAATGCTAGTCTATAGAATCGACTCCATTCAATAATCATCTCTAGAAACCTCGAAACTCTCAAACCATTGTCTTACCATGTTTCCTTATACATGCTATACTCAGTCCATATAGATGTTTTCTACAGGAAATGTCGCAAACAAAAACGTTTTTGGGTGTTTCAGAGATACGAAACCTCTCCAAATCTGTTCAAGATTGAATTCCAAGAAAAACAAAAAAAAGAACTCCAAACAACTACAGAGATAGTGTCACTCTCACATCTTCCCATTCTTTAACCACTTTATCTTGAGATGAGACTTGACATCATGCACACTCTTTACTTTACCACAAAACTGATACTGAAGATTAAAGGAGACAAATGTGGCTGAAATCACTGAAATCGCTGAAAGCTGAAATCGCTGAAAGCTGAAATCGAGTTGGTTCCAGTGCCATAAGTCAACTTCTCCCCCAGAGAACCACTCATAACCTGTTGAGAGTTCACAGCCATCGCTGATCCACACCAACAACCACCCCCACAACTACACCTTCCACAATGGCTTCCCAGGACCCCGCCGACAACAAGGCCCACTTTTGGATTCTCACCACCAATCTGGCCGCAGATGTGCTATTTGCGTCTGCTTTCCCCGTTCTCACGGCCATGTATGCGGTTCGCGGTCTCAAGGAGGAGACTCTCCAGACCGCCAACCCGTTCGAGGCCAAGCTGGCCAAGTTCCTCAACGTCGACGCAGAGACCCTCAACGAGTACTACGCGCCTCTTGTAACTCTGGGCTTTCCCTTTCTCGCCTCCACCACCAACGGAGTGGGCATTCTGGGCACTCTCTGGGCCAACTGGTGCGGGCTGACATCCACTCCCAGCGACCTGCAGCTTCTTGCCCGTCTGCAATCTTGTGAGCGAGTGTCCAAGGGCTACTCGTGGCTGGTTGCCACTCTGTCGTTTGCCACTCTGGGCATCTGGACCTATAGACGTCAGCAGCGACGGTCCAAACAGACCAAGAACGAGAAATTCATCGTTGGAGCTCCCGAGATTTCCCTCGGTGTTCTGGCCCTGATCTTTTATCCTCTTGTTTCTACTCCTATTTATCTGAATTAGAGAGTATGAGTGGACGACATGAGGAGCAAGGGCATAAGGCAACGTTATGACTCAGTACTTACATGGTATGTGTCTTACGTTCTCCCGTTGTTCTTGGTGGAGTGAATCCAGCTTGAGTGGACTCTGGATGGACTCTCGAAATGTCCAATGTCCAAGTTTTTTTTACCCACGGTGCAGATTCGCTTCACTCCGCCAGGCCCGAGTAATAATTAATGAAATTGAAGGAATCTAAAGGAATCTAAAGGAATCTAAAGCGTTAAATAAGTGAAAGGGAGCCCATGGCTGCCTAATTGAGAGTAAACTTGGTGGCCAAGACCAAGTCTCGAGAACTGTGGCCAACAAAAATCTCATAATCGCCTCGCTGAACTCGCCAGCTCTGGATGCTGACGTCCCAAACAGCCAAATCTCGCCACTGAATGTCGTACTGGACACCTCGCTGCTCTCCTACGGGCAGTTCCGAGCGCTCAAACCCTCTGAGTTGACGGGGAGCAGTTTGGAGACCCTCATTGTCCTGCGGGAAGGCAATGTACAGCTGGGTGACCACTCCAGTGTCGTATGGGCCGTGGTTTGAGATGGAATGTGCCACGTAGAGCGCAGTCAGCCACAGAGCCGGGTTTCCGCCAACAGCACCGCCGTTGATGTTGGTGCCATTGGACTGCACTACGCTGAAGCCCTCGGGGTAGGGGTAGCGGCTAATGTTGGAGTTCAGCTCGCTGGTGCTGTTGAGATAGGGATACACGTACTTGGGGATGGGGTCAATGTCGCTGGGGAAGACGCTGCCATTGAGCTCGGTGGGAAAGACGTTGGCGGGCTTGTGGGGGTCCAGGGGAGGGAAGGGCGTGGGCAGAAACTCGGGAATGTTGTTGAAGGCAAACTTGGCCTGCAGATTGCCCAGAGTGATGTTGGAGTACGAGAGGCCGTAGCCAAACTCGAATCGGGGCGTCTTCTTGAGCGCGTCGAACCGCTTGTAGTCGAGCAGAGTGCCCTCGGTGAAAAAGTCCTGGGGAAGGCCGTCAGAAGGCACCTTGGTAGTCAGCGGGACGTAGTCAGTGTCATTTCGGGCAATGGTGAACGGCAGCTTTCCCGAGGGAGCCACGTCTCCAAACAGTACCGATGCTGCTGCCTTTCCTCCAAAGTCGCCAGCCGGACCTGTGAGCAGAACAGCAGTCACATTGGGGTGGTTGATCCACTTTTCCAGGTTGACAGGACCCACAGTGGTGACCACGACAATGGTGTTGGCGCTCTGGGAAGCCACAGTTCGCACCACCTCGTCTCCATTGTGCCATAGAGTGAGGTTGTTTCGGTCGCCAATGTTGCCGTCAACGATTCCTGTGCTTTCGCCGGAATCAGACAGCACGAAAACGATACTAGCGTCCGACTCGGCTGCCAGCTGCTCCACTCTGGTCAGATTGCCCCACGACTCGGTCGTTCCTCCTACCTGGATCTTGTCTTGCTCTGCTCGCTCCTTGATGGCCTCGTAGGGGGACTGGTAGTCGGACGGATATACTGAGCCCGAGCCCCAGCCCAGAATGAGCGCTCCGTCGCTGCACTGCATGTTTTCGCCGCACACGGCTCCCAGGGGTCCAGTGGTGGATCCGACGCCAAAAATGTTGAGTTTCGTGACGTTTTTCAGCGGAAGAGCGCTCTGGACGTTCTTGAGCAGCACCAGAGCTGCAGTGGCTCCATCGAGCGCAGCCTTTGTCGTATAGGAGTCTCTGACCTCGACGTGCTGGTTGACGGTGATGTTGGGACCCCGGTCGGCTCCAGGAAACTGCAGACCGGTGGTTTCGTTGGTCCACGAGCTGAAGTTGGGGTTTCCAGGCGTGATGGACAGATACAGCAGAGGAGTGAGAATTCGCGTCACCATGTCGTCCACTCTGCTCTGCTCCACTGTTCCGTTGAGCACCATCTTGGTCAGCTCGTAGCCCATGAGCGGGATACCGTCGGCCCAGACCAGACCGTCTCCAGGCATGCTCATATCGAGGCCGGCCAAAACAGACGCCACGCCGCTTCGCTGAGCCAGCCAGTCGGACATGACAAAGCCCTGGAAGCCAAACTCCTCCTTGAGCTTGCCGTTGAGCAGAGCCGAGTTCTGGCAGCCCTGCGAGCCGTTAATCTGCTGGTACGAGCACATGACCGAGCCTACATTGGCCCTCACAGCGTCGGCAAACGGCCACAGGTACGCCTCGTTCATGGTTCGGTCGTCAATGTTGGAAGACAGCGGCTGCTTGAGGTCCTTGAAGCCAAACCCCTGCCACTCGCCCAGCTGCCGAAAGTGCTCCTGTTCGTTGCCAACCATGTGTTTGACCACGGCCATGACGTTCTGGCTCTGGATTCCCTCCACCGCCTGGGCAGCTAGCTTGCCAGCGAGATACGGGTCTGCTGAGAAGCCCTCCCAGATACGTCCGCCGTTGGCATGGCGTCCGAGGGGTCCCACGACCGGGCTCAGGGTGATGTCCACGCCCTTTCGTCGGTTTTCTCGACCCATGGCGGCTCCTCGCTCCTGGACCAGTTTACGGGAAAAGGTCGAGGCAATGGTGATTCCAGCGGGAAAGGCGGTGATCTTGTCGGCGAATCGAATGCCTAGAGGTCCGTCCTGGAGACAAATGGACTTGATTCCGAGCCGTTCAACAGTTCCAGTGTTGCCCACACAGGGTCCCATTTCCCAGCCGGTTCCCGAGGTGATGTTGACCTTTTCGTAAAGAGTCATGTTGGCCACAAGGCTCTGGGCCGCATTCATGGCTGTTCTCCATCGTCTGTCGGTCAATACCCGTCCGATTTCGGGAGCTGGGTAGTATGGGGGACTGTGTTTGTACGAGTCCCTGTCGGCAAAGGGATCTGCCAGCGCAGTCGACAGCAGCGTCAACAAGAGCAGTAGAGAGAACATTGTGCTTTTCGGAAGCTTTGCCGAACTTGATGGACATGTTTGGCGGTTATATATCCTCGGGTTAAACTCTGGGTTGAGTTTAAGAGGTATAAGTTTGGGTGCAGGTGGAGGGGTGCAACTCTGCGAGTACGGGGGTTACTGGAGTTGCAACGGCACCCGCGTGATCAGCGTGCCTTTCCAATGCCAAAGACACCCCCAAAGTCGTTGTACCCCAGTTTTGGCGTCCAAAAGATGCTCTGTAGCTCCCTCTTCTCGGTCGACATGCTCTGCATGTCGTTTAACTCAATGCGTCTGGATAGTGGGGTCAAAACCAGAGCTAGACAGAGCTAGTTATTGATGGAGGGACGATGGTGAGACAGTTGGACTCATGGCGGGCTTGTGGACTATATATACGATTTCAACCCCACGACAACGGTCTTGTCGTGAGCACGGCAAAAACAAAACCAGACCAGACTCTCCATTGCCAGATCGACAGTGCCCCCCACTGTCTGCCAGGTACCATCTTTTTTCTTTTCTTTTCTTTCTCCTCCGTCACCTGAACATCTGATAATCCTTGGGCACCAAACTGCATCTCACCTGCACTTGGCACTTATTATTAGACTGCTGTACCAGTGGATGGCAACTCCAAGTGCTCTTTTTTTTCTCAAAATCTTCGGTTTCCATTTTCCCAGACACTTGACCCCTCTCACGGAAACAATCCAGCTTCCGAACCGACCTGGCACTGCCTCTGTCTCATTCCTCCCCCTTTTTCTCCCCACCTCGCTTTGAGCCATTTCCAAATGTAGGTTTGCTTTCAGACGCATTCGTCCCAAAAAAGTTGTCTCAGCTGCAGTAGCCTAAATAGGCTAGAATCGGTGATTACAGAGTACAGAGTAGACGACTAATAGACTACATCATTTAAATGTACATGACGTGAACGAATTACCTTGGAATAATGGAGGAAGACTTGGGCTTTGGATAGACACGTCTGGGCGAATGACCGGAACCGGAACAACCACTGACAAATCGTAGATAGTCGCAGTGAACCATCGACTCGGTATGAAAGACAATGTTTCTGCAAGCAACCGTAACGACTACTCTGTAGTTGAATTCAATTCCTAGAAGAAGAGAAAAAATTGTTGTTAGTTTTTGGCGTAACGACTAAAACTTGATATCGGCTCTCATCGATTCCCACCAAACAATGACAGAAACACCCCAATGTCTGTTTTGGCTCCTGGATCCAAAGAGTCACAGGTCCATTCAAAGTCATTCAAAGTCTTTTAAACTGAATAGCTCGGTAGGGAGAAGAGTCAGAAGATCTTGAAAGCACGCACGACAACCAATTCACTGCCTGTGATAGTGTTTTCCCATTCGGTAGATTTCAGGCTCACCTACTGGCAGTCATCACCAAGGAACTCCTGATCTTGAGGCTTGCATGTACCATGCACGAAATAACACTCCTCCCAGAAATTTATTTCAGGGACACTTGGTGCAACCAAAAACACCAGGACTTGCCAAAATGAGCGAAAATGAAAACACAACAACCCAGAGCAAAGGCGGAAAGCCTCAGCAACAACACAAACAAACACCCGACACAACAAGAAAAGCAGACACCAAACAAAAACAGCAAAAACAGCAGAAACAACAGAAACAACAGAAACAAAAAGTCATCCCACATAGAGACCATTATGCCAGAATCTCATACCTGGCCCAGGCTTCACAATTGATGGGCGACCAAAACGAACATCTCGCAAGATGCTACGCAAACACAATGACCACAGTGGCGAAAAAAACTGTGCTACGACTGTCCCCAAACCTCAAACGAACAGTATGCAAAACCTGCTCGCGAAAACTCACCCCTGCAAACTGCGACATTGAGCTGGAAAACAAATCAAAACTCCACTCGGCAAAAGCAGACATTCTCGTCTACACTTGCACTTGTGGCACGGCAAAACGGTTCCCGGTCGGTAAGAAAAAAGACTACAAACTATGGGCAGACAAAGCTGCAGCAAATTAATGGATTGATTTATAGGACACAGGATTCATTTTAAAACAGCTTATCTCAAGCTATGGAGATACGACCCAGAGTCTCCAACTGTCGACTCGAGCCTCCAATAAACACGTCATAGTCGCCCCGCTGGACAACCCACGTCTGCTTGGTGACATCCCAAACAGCTAGATCTCGCCACATGATATCAAAAAGAACATTGGCAGTTTCTCCCACAACAAGCGAAGTCTTGGAGAACCCTCGCAGCTGCTTTGGTGCAGTTCGCAGCCCTCGCTCGTCCTGAGGGAAACTCACATACATCTGTGAGACCACAGCTCCATCGTAGGGGCCATGGTTCGTCACGCTCACAGACACCTGGTATACGACATCCCAGAGCATGGGGTTGCCACCAACTGCGCCTCCGTTCTGCACGGGCTCATCACTGTGCTCGTGGCTGTACCCAACAGGGAACTGGAACTCGCCAGCTGCTGCCTTGAGTGATTGGTCGTTCTGGTGACCCCTACTGTCGGTGGTGTTGGTATCACTACCCCAGTAGTCAGGAGGAGTGCTGAGGGTCAGGCTAGGGTTTCGCACGGTTGTTATCTTCATGTCGGAGTAGGAGAACTCGGAAAAGGAGAGACCAAAACCAAACTCGAACCGGGGAGAGATGAGATTCTGATCGAACCACTTGTAGTCTGTGAGACTCATCTCTCCAAAGTACGCCTTGGGGACTCCGTCACGGGGCACTTCTGTCTCAATGGGGATGTAATGGTTCACGTTGCGAGCGATGGTGAAAGGAAGCTTGCCGCTGGGGTTAAAGTCGCCAAAGAGGACATGAGCAAGGGCTGAACCTGCTTCTTCGCCACCAGGGCCAGTGAACAAGACGGCCTTGACGTGAGGATGTTCAATCCACTTCTCCATATCGACAGGGCCCACAGCCGTAATGACGATAATGTTATGGTCGTTAACCTCAACTGCCCGCCGGATCAACTCGTCACCATTGTGCCAGAGTGTAAAGTTCTTTCTGTCTCCCTTGTTGCCGTCGACAACATGGAGACCCTCACCAGAGTTGGCGCCGACAAATATGATGTTGGCGTCAGTGGAGCTGGCGACAGCTTCTGCCTGAGTCAGGTTCCATGAGTCGAAGTTGGACCGCACGACGATACGATCACGGGCGGCCCTAGCGTTGACAGCCTCGTAAGGAGAGACGACAAAGGGAGGGTTGACTCCGCCTTCACCCCAGCCCTGGAAAATGGCGCCATCTTTGCAGCCAAACTTGTCATCGCACTTGGAACCACTGGGACCGATGTTGGCGGCAGCACCAAGGATGCCAATGGTTCTCATACCCTCAATGGGAAGCGCATTATCCTGATTCTTTAGCATAACAATACCCTCAAGGGCAATTTCTAGAGCAACTTTGTAGTGAACACCGTCTCTGACATCGACGAGCACGTTCTTGCCAGCCATGTCATTGCTGTGTCTGATACTGTCGTCAGCGATAGTCTGGTGGCCGTTTCGGTGCTGTGTAACGTAGAAGAAGGAGGAGAGAACTCGGATGGCCATATCGTCAAGTCGGTACTGGGGGAACTCGTGCTGGTCATACTTGCGCAGCATCATATCCCGGAGCTTGTTTTCGGGCGCCTTGATTCGGGGCATCGACATGTCCATGCCAGCGAGAGCAGCAGGAGGCTCGTTCTGGGACATGCCAGCTGAAAGAACAAATCCCTGGAAGCCTAGCTCCCTCTTGAGTTTGTAGTTCATCATGTATGAGTTCTTGCAGCCCTGGGTGTTGTTGAGCTTCTGGGGGGCGCACATGATGGCACCTACATTAGCTCTGACAGCGTTGGCAAAGGGCCAGATGTAGACCTCGTTCATTGTTCTATCGTCGACAAAAGAGGATCCAGAGGAGGACAGGTTGGTGTATCCATGAGCTTGCCACTCTTCCAGGTTCCGGAAATGCTCTTGGCTGTAACCAACGTAGTGCATGATTGTAGCGACAACGCCCTGGTCCTGGATACCTGTGACAGACTCGGTAGCAACAACACCTGCCATGTAGGGGTCAGGTCCAAACCCCTCCCAGTTTCGGCCCCCTGCGGCGTTTCTTCCAGTGGGGTCAATGAGGGGACCGAGAACGATGTTCATGCCCTTTTTCCGAGCTTCCTTTCCGATGATGACTCCGCGGGAGTACATGAGACCCTTGTTGAAGGTGGAGGCGGTGGTGATTCCAGCAGGGAGGAAAGTGGTGAACTCAGAGGAGCCACCAACACCGTGGAGGCCCCACTGCAGTCGCAGGGAGGAAAAGTTGAGTCGGGGAATCTCGCCGGTCTCACCGTACCAGGGGGTATCTTGGGTACTAAAGTCGGTGGTGAGGTTGGCCTTTTCTTCATTGCTGAGTTGCCCAACGAATGCCTTGGCCTTTAGATAAGCCGAGTGCCAGCAGTGGTCGTTGATGCGGCCGGTCATGGGTGTGGGGTAGTAGGTCGGGGAATGCATGTACTTTGTGAGGTTGACAAAGGGGTTGGAATCAAATGGCTCGGGGTCTGACAGTTTCGGAATATCTCCGCCGACGTTGCTGGCGATTCGAATGATGATGGTATCGCTTTTTGCCTTGCTCTTCTTTTCGCCTTCGGCGTTGTTGTTGGGTTTCTTCTTGTGGTTATCAAGCCGGGCCTTGGGTACTCGACGGTTGTTGTTGAGGCCAGCCGACGGTCCTCGGCTGCCTGCTGCCTGACGAGTGCGTCTGTATGCTCCGTGACGGTTGGGGTAGTAGTAGGGGTAGTGGGGAGGGGGCGGAGGGGGGTATCTGGGGTGAGGAACGTCTCTCTGTGCCCTGGCCGTGGATGCCGCGAACAGAAGGAGGCAGACACACAGCAGTAGCTGGGTATGTGTGTATCTCATGGTTTTGTGTCTGACGTGAGAAAGGGTATGAAAATGGGGCGGGAGTGGTTTATATGGTTGGGAGGGTCTTGTTTGTGTCCGCTTCTTGTTACAGGGCCGATGTCAGAATGCTAAAAGCATGCATGTGCGCCTGATATAGGCTGTCGAAGAAAAGAAAAAAGAATGGGAAAAAGGAACGAATACATGGGGGGACTACAGTGTCTTTATATACACTTTGGCACAGTACAGGAGTGGGCATCCGGGTTTAAATATGCATGACTTCATTATTTAATCATAGGAGAAGTTACCAAAACGTCGTCTAAAGTGGGCAAACTGGCTAGACCTTGATGTAGGTGGCGTCAATCTGCTTGAGCGAGGGGCCCAGACAGAGCCGCACCTTGTTTCTGTAAGTGGCCTGGTTCTCCTTGTGCAGCGGGTTTCGCTCAAAGTAGACCGTCTCCAGGTTGGGGAGCTTACCGAGCTCGGTCTCCACCTCCTTGTACGAAGACAGCTTGCAGTCCGAGGCCCACAGCTCCTCGAGATCCGTCAGGTGAGACAGGCCCTCCAGGGTAGAAATGGGGTTTCCAGTGATGTCCAGAGTGCGCAGCTTCTTGTTGTGTTCGAGACCCTCAATCTTGGAGATGCCGTTGTGGCTGATGTACAGCTCCTCGAGGTTTTCGAGCTCCTCCAGACCCTCAATCTTGGTGATTCGGTTGGACTGGATCGACAGGGTTTCGAGGCTCTTGAGGCCGGACAGGCCCTGCAGCTTGCGGACCTTGTTCTTGCCGAGCCACAGCTGACGCAGGTTCTTGAGGTGGTCCAGGTTCTCGATGATTCGGATTCGGTTGGCTCCCAGCTCGAGGTTGGCCAGTTGGGGCATGTTGTCCAGGCCTCGAATCTCCTCAATCTTGTTCTGGCACAGGTAGAAATGGACAATTTTGGTCAGTTTGCTGACGTTCTTAATGTGTCTGATCTTGTTGAAGGAAAAGTCCAGGCTCGTGAGGTTGACGAGATGGTTGACGTTTTCAATCTTGCCGATTCGGTTGTCGTACACGTCCAGGTCCACCAGTGTGTCAGACACCTCTTCGAGTCCGTCGGTGCTGGGGCAGATGTTCTGGCGCATGCACAGCGTTTCGAGCTCCTTGAAACGGCCGAGTCCGAGTTTTGCGAAATCTCGGATCTTGAGATGAGTCAGATCAATGTCCAGGGTATCGGCCTCATAGGCTTCCAGCAGATCCTCATCGGCGTCGATGGCCTCAAAAGCCTCTTCCTCCTCGTCCTCGGAGGCGTCAGAAACGAAAGACGGCGGAACTACGGTAACAGTAGAGTGCTCGGGCTGTTCGGTGGTTTCGATAGCAGTCTCCTGCTGTTCGACAGGCTTGGTGTCTTCGGTCATTGCGAGGTCTAGGTGGTGGGTTGGGTATGGGTTTGTGGTCGGGAGTGGTACAGAAGCGCTGGACAAGATGCGGAAGAAGTCAATTGCCACTGAAATTCGTGCTGTGGTGGTTGGTTGTAAATGGGGAGATGCGGCTAGAATATTCGCCTCCATACTCAGGCAGCTGCAGCCCAACCTTGCTTGCTCACAGGTTAAGAGTCATGCGTAGCGATAAAAACAGGGAAAAAGCCCATGCAGGTCTGATGCACGGATGCAGTGGTGTGGCTTGGGCGTTTCGGCTCTCGTACGTCTCTTCTCGGTGTCCATTTTTCTGACTGAAACTGCGTGGACTAGGTTGCGGGTATTGTTTCCAATGTTGGCCTTTTTTCCTGTTTTTCGCTTTTATTTCTATTATTGGCAAATCTAAATTTGGCGTGTATTGTGCGACGGAAAAGCGAGGAGATTGGGCTGGAACGACAGGGGCTGCTCGGATTAATTACTGGCAAGCCTCGGTCGCCGGGGCAGCCGTGCGTGCGAACATGCTGCGTACGGTTGAGGTGCCTGACGGATGCGGTGGGCAAAAGTGGCGTGTGGATTCGAGGTGCAAGCAGATGATATAAAAATTAATTTAGATGCAATTTCTGAAAGAAAAAAAACATGAACATAAAATGAAGAAAAAAAGATGGAAAAAAAAGAAAAGACATGTGAAACGGAGCAGACGACATGTTCAGTATCGCAAGAAGACAAATTACTGTATCAACTAGACTACAGAGTAAACTCATCAGGAATGAACTAAATGCTCTCGAGCTGGGCTACAGGGCTGCAGTACAGGCACAGGGATATACCCTTGGTCTTGCAGTGGTCCGTGTTCTCTTTTTTTTTTGCTCGTTTTTTTTTGTTCTTGTTTTACTTAGTCTACGTGCATTGGTTGTATCAGGCGCATCTAATGCTGGAGCCGAATGACTATCAATGGTTATCAATTGTGAACAAACATTTGTGCAACTGTAACACCGCCCCGTAGTCCCGCTGTACGGCAGCCCCTGCTGTATCCACTTGTCCATCGGCGTCTGATCAGCACTCTTGCAGTCGATAGGCAGTATCAGTTAGCGAGGCTATGAACCATATGGCTGTAGAAGGGGATCACGTTTCGGCGTTTAGTAGAATGATTGTGCTAAAATCCGAGAGGCGACGTATAACTCCGGAAACAAACTAGACGTGCTACCGACGCTTCCACTGACGCTTCCACTGTCACCTTCCACTGATTGCCTTGAAAGTCCGTCCAGTGACCCTACCAATCCAGATTTAGAGCCGACGAAAATTACGTGTATAAGCCACTCGGTCTAATTTAACACAGGAAAATAAAAATATGAGCAATGAGGTAATCTGAAGTAACGCTCCAGGAGTATTACAATGAGGAAAAAAAAATAACAAGCTCCCACCTGATTGGGGGGGGTATTCTGGTCGACCCAGTTACTGTGGCCTCGTTCGCAGAACCGTACAAACCGTATAATGCCGCCGTTGCTAGGCTAGGCTGGGGGGGAGGGCGTTGTCATGGCAACCGCCGGGCACGTCGGTCACTGGGGCAACCGACGTTAGACCTTAATTCCGGTGTCCTTTCTGACAAAGAAAAATTAGAAGGGGACGTGTCATATTTGGCATTTGGCAGCATTTAACAGCATTTGGCAGAGTGAAACCTCCAGAAAACCGTTACAAGTCGCTGTGGGTGCCCGTCTTTTGCTTTTTCGAGCACTTTTGGGGACCCAATCAGCTTTGCGACGCCTGCGCGCCATGCAGCTCGGTTGCCGTGCCACACACTCTCTGTAACATTGCTGCCTGACCCCTGAACGTGGTCACCTCCTCACTTCATGTCTGGCACGCGTACACTTTGTTTAGGCTATAGTTGGGTGAGTGCAATTCCTAGAAGAGAAAAAGAAAAAAAGAAAGAATGAAAAAAAAAAAGAGTGCCATAGCCAGGGGCAGGCCAATGGGGGTGTTTGGATTGGGTTGACTGGAGGAATAGTGAAGTAGAGGTAGGAGAGGAATGGAACGTAATGGAATGGAATGGAACGGAACGGAATGAACGGATTCGGTGCCACCAGCATATCATGGCGGTCCAAAGATCTATTGGACCCGCTGATGCAGATCGTCCCCAAATCTGGAGTTGTATCCCGAGAGCTGCCAACCGGGGTCTGATCAACTGCCGCAAGACCACGCAGAGATTATGTATTGTGACATGACCGGGTCCCACCGAACCTGCATCAGTCGACGTAGTGTGGATGTAGTGTTGGTACGGTGTGGGCAGTGTGGAGTGGACTAGGGCTGCTGAGATATCAGCATCTCAGGAAGGCCACGTAGCATCCACGTATCGGCCGCAAAAGGCCCCACATAAATACGAGAAATGAAATGCGAGGTTTGCGGGTGGCGCTATTTGGAGCGGCGGTTTTTGCATTTTCCAGCCTGGCAAAATAGACATGGGGAAGGGGATAGAAAGAAGAATGGGGGGGGAGATAAAAGGGCAAAAAAATACACGGCAAAAAAATACCAATGGAGAAAAAGGGGAAGACAGAAAAGAAGAGGGAAAAAAACTGGGCTACATAGAAACTGCCCTGGCTCCTCGACAACCCCAGATTCGCTCTCAAACGGCTTTGTGTCCCGTTATGTGCCCATCCACACCCTATATATACCTACCCCTCCGCCTCCTTGACCCATGGAACGCACTGGAATCATGCCCCTGATAAGCGTTCCGGTGTCGCGTTATGTGCGTCAATGTTGTGCTATCACAGCGCTGGGAGAGATACAACAAAAATGCGCACGTAAGGGAGAGTGCTGCTGCTGCTGCTGCTGCCCATAACAACCCCCCGTCTCCACGTCAACGGGTGCAAGGTGCTTCAGGGCAACGGAGTGTGCTGAAGCCAGGGGACCACGTAGAGGCTCAGACAGGCGGCAGAGTGCGGCAGCAGCCCCCTAAGAAGCCCCCAGCGCTGCCCCAGCGCCCCTCCCGCCCCAAAACTGCCAAATTCCACGCCCGTCGCTTTCCTTTCCATGGGGCTCGAAGTGGGTGCGCACACGCACTTATAGAGTTTGGGAGACTTTTCCTTTTCCCAATTGCGTACACCCACACACAGCTCCGAGCTAAGCGCTGTCTTTGAACCTTCTCCCTCCTTTTCCCTCTTTTTCTCTTTTCCTTCCCCTCCTCCACATTAAGGCCAAATCCTGAATTGCACCAACTAGTACAACGACAACAATGTCTTCTGAGGTAAATATTGAGCGACTGCCCGACCATCGCACGAGCACACGGAAAATGACACTGCCACGCCTGGCGCCTCCCGCACGCCGCCTTTCGCCGCCGCCACGAGACCAAAACACATGACCCACGTCGTGACATTGCTGCGCCCCTAACACGCGACAAATCGGCGACCCACGGCGCCCAATCGCCCATCCATCGCCACGCCAATGGGCCCGCCGAGCGCCGCTCTGCCGCCACCGTCGAAACCGCCGCCTTCTGCCACCGCTGCCGTTGCCAGCACACCCGTCCCCTATTTAGGGCTATTTTTGGGCTGTCGTGTCCATTGCGGTTTTGTGTTTGCATGTGTGTGCCCCAGGCGTTTGCCACGACACCACAACAGTGCAGGCGGCGACGGATGGCACCAGCGCGGTGATGGATTGCTCCGCATTGATGCAATTGTGATTGGCTATTTGCCACTGGGCCCCGCGACCACTAACCCCAGCACCGCGTGTGTTTTTTTCTCCGCAGCAGCGACAGCGAGCGTGTCTTGGCCAAGCGTGCCCCGTGTCATTTCAATCCAGCCCCCCCGTGAGTTACAAACCCCCCGCAACACAGCTACTAACCATTAGAGAGAAACCAAGACCTTCCTTGCCCGGCTCTGTGAGCAGGCTGACCGATACGACGAGATGGTCAACTACATGAAGGACGTCGCCAAGTCCGGTGAGGAGCTCACTGTCGACGAGCGAAATCTGCTTTCCGTCGCCTACAAGAACGTTATCGGCGCTCGACGAGCCAGCTGGAGAGTCATTTTCCCCATAGAGCAGAAGGAGGAGGCCAAGGGCGCCACCCATCACCTCGAGCTTCTCAAGACCTACAGAGCCAAGATTGAGGCAGAGCTCGAAGATATCTGCAGCGACGTTCTCGACATTCTCACCAACCACCTCCTGCCCAAGGCCGAGAACGCCGAGTCTAAGGTCTTCTACTACAAGATGAAGGGTGACTACCACCGATACCTTGCCGAGTTCACCTCCGGTGAGAAGCGAAAAGAGGCCGCCACTGCCGCTCACGAGTCATACAAGAGCGCCACTGACGTTGCCCAGACCGAGCTCAGCTCAACCCACCCCATCCGACTTGGTCTCGCCCTCAACTTCTCCGTCTTTTACTACGAGATTCTCAACTCGCCAGACCGTGCTTGCCACCTTGCCAAGCAGGCTTTCGACGATGCCATTGCTGAGCTTGATACTCTCTCCGAGGAGTCTTTCCGAGACTCTACTGTCATCATGCAGCTTCTGCGAGACAACCTGACCCTCTGGAAGAACGACCTTGAGGAGTCTCTGCAAGCCCAGCAGTCCGAGGAGGCCCCTGCTGCCACTGGTTCCGATGCTGCCCCTGCTGCCACCGAGGCCGCTCCCAAGGAGGAGGCCAAGGCCGCTGAGGAGACCAAGGAGTAGAGTAGTGTTTTAATTTTATGTAAAAACAATTAAGAATGAGATGGAGCAGGCCGCGATACAAGGTAGGTCTTTCGTAAAAAGCGCTATTAAGGGGGGCCAGGTGCACGGCCGTGGAATGAGTCATAGTGGCTGTGTGTGAAGAAAATATTGATATTTTTCCAAAAACGTGGATAAATATCGTCACGTCAGCGTGTATCACCGAGGGGTACAGGTGATTGTAGGGCTGCTACTGTTTTTGATTTTTTTTATTTCATTAGCTGCTGAGGTTGTACTTCTTTTTTAGGCCTCATTTCACCCACCCTCATCAGGGTTCTGGTGAGTGTTGAGTGTATTTCCCAGACGCAAAGTATAAACAGGCACAGCAGAGATTGGATCGCTAGAGATGGTGAATTCTGTTGTGTTGACATTCTGATGGTAGCATCTGATTCAGCTCGTCAAGGTGGTTCCAATGAACTTGTTTGTTTTTCCTGCATCCCAGTGATTGGTAGTTTTCGGTGATGATCACTCCCTTGATTTGCAGTAGATGGAGCAATAGCAGGAGCAGGACTGTCTGGAACAGCTAAAGTAGCTCCTTATTGGTAGGGCGAAAGATGCAAGTCTCGTGTGGTTGATTCGGATTATTACTCCAAGACATGATGGTTTCTTTTTTCGGTATAAACACATTGAGCAAATGTCCACCAGCCACAGCCAGCAGTTTTGACAGCCGATTAGCCCATAAGCCGCCTGTGGCACAAGGTTTGTCTGTGGGGTGATAGAGTTTTGGCTCTCTTCGAGTCGCAACTTTCACCTGGAAATCGCATCAAGTTTTATACTTGACTAACACCAATTTCTTCTCCACAAACAACAATGGCTGTGGATATTCGACTCAAGGACGGCTACACCATCTGCTTTCTGGGCTGTGGTACCATGGGTACCGCCGTTCTGGGCGCAGTGCTCGACTCGCTCAGCAAGGGCAACAAGGACGGCTCGGCCCCCAAGCCCGGCAAGTTCATGGCCTGTGTGACTCGCCAGGAGAGTGCCGACCGACTCAAGAAGGACCTGACCTCTTCCGCCCCCGACATCCCCGTGGAGATTCTCATTGCCGACAACGGCTCCGCCTACAAGGCTGACGTGTTTGTGCTGGGCTCCAAGCCGTACATGGCCGAGAAGATTCTGACTCCTCTCATGACCATGCTAGAGGGCAAGGTGCTGGTGTCGCTGCTTGCTGGCAAGACCATTGCCGACATTCAGAGCTACTCTGGCCGAAACCCCAAGCCTCTGGTTGTGCGAGCCATGACCAACACCCCCTCTCGAATTGGCGCCGGCATGACCGTTCTGTCCTTCCCCGACGGTGGATCCGTCGACGACAGCGTGGTCCAGGCCGTTTCGTGGATCTTTGAGCAGACAGGCAAGTGCATCACCCTGGAGGAGAAGCACATGGACGTTTCCACCGCTCTGTGCGGCTCGTCTCCTGCGTTCTGCTTCCTCATCATCGAGGCTCTGGCTGACGGAGCTGTGCGAATGGGCATGCCCTACAACACTGCGTTCCAGTGCGCTGCCCAGTCCATGCTGGGAGCTGCCAAGATGGTGGTTGAGTCTGGCCAGCATCCTGCTGTGCTCAAGAGCGCTGTGTGCACTCCTGGAGGCACCACCATTGGCGGTCTTCTTGCTCTGGAGGACAAGGGTGTTCGATCCTCTGTTGCTCGAGCTGTTGAGGAGTCCACCAACATTGCCAAGTCTCTTGGTGGAGGCGCTGCCAAGAAGTAAATGTCTTTAGGTGTTTGCGCCCTAGGCCAGCTGGTCCTTGAGCTGTTGCAGTTTTAGTGGCAGGTCCATGTCTGATCCGAATTCAGTGATTTTCGCCGACTTTGGGGTGATCATGAGCATTTCCAGGCACGATTCTGCGTTTGATAGTTTAATCTGAGTTAGTTGGAGATATTGTAGGTTGTGGCTAGTCTCATGGTCAGAATAGTGTAATTCTGCCGGTTGCAGTCCATATTTTTTTGTGTCCCCTTACACGTCACACTCACCCTGGACCCTATGATGTCCTTGCGGTGGAGCTGGGGGATCCGCACACGCTCAATGGCATAAACCAGTTTCTGGGAATCGTCCGACAGAGTGAGGCGCAAGTCGCCCAGCCACACGGGGATGAGCTGTCTTTGCGAGTCTGTGTTTCCCTCGTGGGCAGCTGCTCCCTGGACTGGCGCCTCGCCATCTGTGTCTCCCTCGTCTTCGAGCTGGAGGACTCTGTTTGTGGCGGCCTGGATCTCCTGCTCCAGCCACTCCACCTGTCGAATGACCGAATGGGACACGTTGTGGACGTCCACAATCGTGTACGTGGCGTCTGCGGGGCCGGTCTGTGGCTGCGGGGCCGTTTGCTGCGCTTTTCCGGGGTTTTTGAGACGTGCCATGGGTGGAGGGATTTCAGGGCGCGTGTGGTGAGACGGTCTTGTTTTATGCGCGTCCCATTTTACATGCACAACTGGGTGAGTCTGGAACAATGACAGAGTTTGCGAGTGTGAAAGCTTGAAAGTCTGAAAGCAACGGCAACGTTAATTTTTTGGAGAATTTAGCCGTCTAAAAGGCAGAAAAAGTGCAGGGAAAAAGCACAGGCATAAAGCAGAGAAGCATAGCTCCAATTTTTTTTTTTTTTTTTTGGGATGGAGGGTGGATGAGTGACAGAACCCTGGGGCTGGCAGGCTGGAAACGGACACAAGACCACGACAAAGACGATAAAACGCTTCTTCTGGCGAATCCCGCCTTGCCCACACACCTTTACCCCTGGAGCTCTGGCACAAGCCCCATAAGTCACCCCATTTAGCTATCCCCATTGCTCCCCTAACATCAATATGTAGCTTGCCACTTTGGGCTAGAGCGAAAGCTATGGCATGGAAAGGACGTTGCCTCTGACAAACCTCCAACTGCTCCCCAAAGCCAGCTGGACTTTCACCTGTCGCCACACTTCCTTCCGACACCCATGAACAAAACGCTCAATCTCAAGCAGCTCAAGGGCAAGAAGGACGTACCTTACGAGGACCCCCACAAGAGCGTCCGGCCGTTTGGAGTGCCCACAGCGCCCACCTACTATCCGACCAAGGACGAGTTCAAGGACCCCTACGAATACATGGCCAAGATCCGCGCCGAGGCCGAGCAGTACGGAATCATCAAGATTGTGCCGCCGTCAACCTGGAACCCCAAGTGCGTCATCGACTCGGGCTCGTTCAAGTTCACTGCCCGCACCCAGAGCCTCAATATGATTGGTGCGGCCACTCGAGCGGCTCTGGACTACATGGAGCGACTGGCCAACTTCCACAAGCTCAGCGGCTCGGAGATGCGTGACATTCCGTCGACGAGCTCCAACAAGCTGCTCAACGTCTACCAGCTGAAAAACTGCGTTTCGGCCCACGCTGGAGGAGTGCTGGGAATGCAGCAGGGCGACTGGGAGCGGCTCAGCAAGCAGCTGGACCTGGAGATTCTGCCCCACAGCAACGGCCAGTACCTGCGGTCCTTCTATCTCGACACCATCCAGCCGTACGAGCAGTATCTGGAGAACGACAGCCGGTCCAAGCGGGACAAGGAGAAGGCTTCCGAGGCCAAGAACAAGAAGGAAGATACCAAGATCAAAATGGAACACATGCGGCTGGCCACGCCGTCAAACTCGCCGGAAAGCGACTACAAGGAGTTCCAGACGCCGGTCCAGCAAATCATTCAGTACGGCGACGACAACAACCCGCCCACACCGCTGTCGGCGTTTCTCAAGGTGGAAAAGCCGCAGTCGGATTCGGTGACCATGCGCATGAGAGGCAAGCGGAAACGAGAGGCCGAGGTGGAAATAGCCAGCCTGCGACGGTCGTCTCGACTAAGAGAGGCGTCCGAAGAGGCTGCCCTGGAGGAGACTACACAAGCAGCGGACCCATTTTCCGAGCAGCGAAAAAAGTTTTTGGCCCAGCGTCAGACTCTGCATTCCACCCAGCCCAAGACCCTGCTGTCTATTGAGGACATGGACGTTGAGGACAGCGAGAGCGAGAGCGAGGAGGAGGAGGACGAGCACGACGAAGGCTACGAAAACGGCGAAAAAGAGGAGGAACACAGCCACGACGAGTCGCTGGAGGGCCCGTCTTTTGTTTGCGAAAAGTGCGAACAGACCGATCCTTTCGACCAGTTGGCAGTGTGCCACTCGTGCATGGAGTCGTTCCACATTGGATGTCTGGACACTCCGTTGGCCCAGGTGCCCGAAAAGTGGTTTTGCGTGAGATGCGTGGTCGGCGACGGATCCTTCACCTTTGAGCAGTCGTCGAAAAAATGGACGTTGGCAGAGTTCAAAAAGCGAGCCGACAAGTTTGAGCGGCAGTTTGCCCAGCAAATGAAGCTGCCCAAGGACGTGGCCGCAGACCCGCAGGAGTACGAGTCGTGGGTGGAGTCGCAGTACTGGCGGCTGGTCAACTCGATCGACGAAACGGTGACCGTTGAGTACGGCGCCGACATCCATGTGGACAAGGTCGGTTCGGGCTTTCCGGTGGCGTCGACAGACCCCTACAACCGGTACTCCAAGGACCCCTGGAACCTCAACGTGCTGCCGCTGCGCAAGGAGTCGCTGCTGCGCCACGTGCAGAACGAAATCTCCGGCGTCACCGTCCCGTGGCTGTACGTGGGCATGATGTTTTCCACCTTTTGCTGGCACTGCGAGGACCACTACACGTACTCGGCCAACTACCAGCATCTGGGCGCCACCAAGACGTGGTACGGCATCCCTGGCGCCGACGCGCTCAAGTTTGAGGCTGCTCTGCGGGCCAACGTTCCGGACCTCATGGAGAAGCAGCCCAACCTCATGTTCCAGCTCGTGACCATGCTCAACCCCGAGACGCTGCTCAAGTTTGGCGTGCGAGTGTACGCCGTGGACCAAAAGCCGGGCCAGTTCGTGGTCACGTACCCGCGGGCGTACCACGGAGGATTCAACCAGGGCTTCAACGTCAACGAGGCGGTCAACTTTGCGCCTCCCGACTGGGTGGACTGGGGCACCGAGTCCGTCAAGGTGTACAAAAAGTTCCACAAGCCGCCTGTGTTTTCGCACGACGAGCTGCTGCTCAAGGTGGCGACCACGAAGCTGACTGCAGACACTGCTACTTGGTTGGCGCCACACATCAAAGCCATGGTTGAAGCTGAGGCGACGCGCGTGGACCTGTTTCGAACCGAAACACGGCGAATGGGCGTGTCTGTCCGCGAGATCCGAACTGGCGACCTGGAGGAGGACGCCTACTGCTGCAAAAAGTGCGAGACTCTATGCTACCTGTCTCATCTGGTTGAGAAGACCAAGGACGCCGAGACTGTGTACTGCTACGACCACTGGGAACTGGCTGATATGAGCAAGGCGACTTTGAGAGTGAGGCTGGAGGTGAGCGAGATCCAGGATATTTATCGTGACGTCCTGGAGGTCAAGGGCTGACCTGGGGTTTCAAATATATTAATTTATTGTGTATCTACTGGTAGAGTTGTGAATGTTTACCAAGAGTGAAAGAGGGTGGGATCTCATCTAGAGAATGTTTCAAAGAAGACGAATCAGCCGTATGAATGGTCTCGTTGACAGTACTGTCAAATCTTGAGACGCATTTATGTTACAACCCTTTAAAATGTCCTGATACAGGTTTAGAAAAGTCGACCTGCTAAACGAAATCTAGAGAGAGATATCACCACTTTATGAGGTCACTTTGGGTAAAAAACAGGAAATAAAACGACACATGAAAGCAAGTACGTAGACAGGTGACACCATGAGGTGGATATTGTGATTCTTTTGAGAATTCTGAAAGTCCAATATAATATCACGACATTGATATATATCATGGTCCTAGTTGATCAAAATTGTGCAACCCCTCACGTATATAGATCTTGACGTTTCCCCTCAACATTGCTCTCAATAAACAAACATTTATTCAATACCAAACATGCTAAACACTTCCCAACAACTCCCAAAGAGCATCCTCCTCAACATAATCATGATGAATGACGGTGACAAGCAGATAGTCGTTAATAATCTTGTCCAGCAGCTTGAAAGACGCAGTGTTCTTCTTGTACAGAGCCCTCCACTCGCTCCAAATACTAAACGCCTCCTCTCTCCAGGCGTCAAAAGAGTCCTCCTGGATGATTGTCGTCTGCACAATCTCTCGGTTGGGGAACACGCCCCAGGTGACACCATTGGAAGCATGGTCCGCCACATTGGTGTCAACCAGCTTGTCGGATTTGGCCACGTAATACGACACCAGATCCTCCTGAGCGTCCAGAAGAACCTTGAGCTTGGCCCACTGCTCAGGAGACACAAAAAACTCGGCAAACGACTTTTGGAACACGTATCCGCCCTTGGGGCCCCAGCCGAAAATGTTGTCGTCCGACTTTAGCGCGTTACAGGCGGGCTGCGATGCCACGGTCCACAGACCCTTTTGGTTGAGCTCCATCAGCTGCTCCTGGATCAGCATGGTCTCAGGAGACAGAGTCTGGTCTGACCACGGCATGAATGCCAGCTTGCCGGTAATGGTGGAGGCAAAGAGCTGAGACAGATCCTTGTCGTCGACGGGATATCCCCACAGCTCCAGAGCTCGGGCAGGAGGCACATGGATGGAAGGGCCGTAGCCGTCAATTTCTCCAAAGGCAGGGGAAGAGGAGTCTCCGAATCGACCGTTGGGGAAATCATCCCACACGGCCTCTCGGCCCACTGCTCCTTCTCCGGAGGCAATAGCCAGGGCCAGGGTGGTGAGATCTGGCTCCTCCTTGGGGGCGTCAGGGTGGTGGCGGGCGTCATCAACGACCCGGTTTCTGTGAGAGGCCGAAGACCGTCGTCGTAAGGGGGTCTTGTTGGGCGTGGTCGATGCTGTGGAGCCTGTAGACTCTTCCACGGCAATGTCCTCCTCGACAGTCAGAAATTCGGATCGCTCGAGAATCCGGGCGACGGAACGCTCGAGGTTGAGAGTGTAAAAGTGAAAGCCTCGCACCCGCTTGTTGGTCTTGTTGTAGACGTCGTTGACAATGTTGGAAACCACCTCGACTCCAATATCCTTGACCTGCTGATCGTTGCCGGTGGGGACTGCCTGGATCTTGTCCAGCACGTCCTGGGGCACCGAGGCGTGAGACAGACGGGCAGCACGCACAAACGACGTGTATGTGTTGATGGGCATGAGTCCGGGGATGATTGTGACCTTGCTGAGCGCCGGAGAAAAGTCTCGGACGGCCTTTTCAAACTCCAGAAACTTGGAGTCGTCGTAGAACATTTGCGTGATGACAAAGTCCGCTCCGGCCTGCACCTTTTCGTCGAGGAAGGGCAGGTCGTGGTGAAAGTCCTGGTGCGAGGCGTCGGATCCGTCCACATGGCCCTCTGGGTAGCCTGCGACACCCACGCAGAACTTGTCTCCATGTTTCTTCTTAATGTACCGCACAAGGTCTGCGGCGTGCTGGAACTCCGGGGAGGCGGGCTGCCAGTACTCCTCGCCTCGGGGAGGGTCGCCTCGCAGCGCCAGAATGTTACAAATGCCTGCTTCTGTGGCCGCCTCCAAAGCCTGGTCAATAAGCGCAGGGTCCATGTTTGTGCACGTCATGTGAAGACAAACATCGAGCCCCATGTTCTGGCACTCGGTGGCAATATCCAGCGACTTTTTGGCGGTCGATCCGCCAGCTCCCCAGGTGATTGTGATGAAGAGCGGCTTGAGGGCTGCCATTCGGGCCAAACGAGCCCGGAAGTTGTGCATTCCATTCTGGGTCTTGGGGGGGAAGAATTCCAGCGAAAAGAACTTTTCGTCGGGTTTCAGGCCCTCAATGAGCTTGGTGATTGTGCTCATGGTGGTTGTGGGTGAAGGCGAGGTAGAGGGGTTGTGGCTTGAATTGGGTTACTATATTTTTCTCCGTGCAAGCTAAAATAAAATATATAGAGTTGCTGCAATAGGACCGTTGGGCAAGTGGACCCGCAATCGATGTGTGTGTCCAAATGTGGATGTTGAATCTGGGAGGAAATGCCGGTGTATTTATAGTGGGCGACAGTGCGGGGTAAGTTACACGACCAGTGTGGCACAGAACCGTTTCAAATGTATATAAACGCACATGTATGCCGCTCTTTCACCACACGTCATGTCACCGTTACGTTATCGTATGTACCATGTATACATCTGAACCGCAATGTGCCAGTTTTGGTTCGGCTATTGGTGTATCCAGGCGGGGAATTTATTCCTAAAATGAAGAAATAAAAGAAATAAAAGAAAAAATTAAAAAAAAGAAGAAAAAAAGGAATTAAAAAAGAAAACCAATCAAGGTAATTGATGGAAATATCATGAAATAAAAGGAATTATCAGATGGTAAAATGAAACCAAAAGAAAAGAAAATTCAAATTAAATCGAATGAAATAAGAAAACATATCAATTTATATTTCTCTTACTTAGTCTATCCAAGTCTGTATCAGGTAGGACATTAGTGATTGACTCGAGGACTCTCCAATATAGCTATATTCAACTTCATACACTATTCAATATCAACTTATTCAGTCTCAGCTGTTCAGATAATTGTGGAAGAGCAATTGCTGAAAAGTGCAATTTGAAATCCTTTGGAGATAACCTGACAAAATATCGCTATACTATAGACAATGCTCTACTACATGGAGATATCAAACTGTCCTGAACAAGTGAACAAGCTGTACTCTTTTTTCTAGAATCACATTTTACTCGACATTATCTCAAACTCATGTGATGGAGAAAGAGAAAAAAACACGGAAAACAACAACAATAACGCATTTGAAGGAGTTCACTAGTGCTTGAAGTCGCCGCACTTTCCTGAACTGAATAAATTTGTGATTTTATTTCTGTTAACCCTAGGAATCTACAAAGAAGTCCCGGAACGATTCACTCTTCTGACATTCTAATGTTGGTTTGATATGAGCATTGACCAAGTAGAAAACCACCTGAACGACTTAAATAGTCAAGAAAATACTCATTATTTAGATGACGAGTCTACTACAAAAGAACAATAGTCATACTCCAATTAAAATCAGTCATTTAACCGTGTGTAGAATCAAGATACGACTTTAATCTACATACTGTATACCACAACCCACCCTCACCACATACTCTTGTTAAAACCGTTATAAAAGACCCGAAACAGAAAACTAAAGAGAGCAGTTGACTCAAAATGACGCCCTCACAAAGAATAGTCTTCTAAAAATCTCATAATCTCACATTTGGTCTGTTTTGTATGAACCTCCAATTGTGAGATATTGATAAGGTAAGTCATGATATCAGAATTACAATTTGAATGCTGCTACACATTTCGTGACCATAGACCTAATAATAATTGAGACAACACATCCGAGTACCCTGAGAAGCAGTGTTCTCGGAATTATCCTACATTGGTTACACAATCTAGGTAGCTAATTCAACTCATACTATTTTACTATATCAAACTACGACTGCTTGCACTCCTGGGCCTCCTTCTTGCCACCAGCCTCATCGTCCTCATCATCATCGTCCTCATCATCGTCGTCCTCGTCATCATCGTCCTCGTCGTCCTCGTCGTCGAAGCCGTCCATCATGTCGCCCTGCTCCATCTCCAGAGCAAAGCCAGTGAACCAGTCGACAGCTCGGGGAATGAGCTGCTCCTTGATCTCCTCGCCGATCTGGTAGTCGAGCTGCAGAGCATTGTCTCGCTCCTCGTTGTCCACCTCGTCGTCCTCATCCTCGTCGTCCTCGTCGCCGGCCTTGGGCGGGCTGAAGAAGGTGAAGAAGGACTCAGTGGGCACAGCCTTCTCCACGATTCGGGTGGCCTTGGTGTGCTTGTTTCGCTGCTTTCGCTTGGTGATCTCCATGGTCAGGTTCTGCTCGGGCGACTTCCACTCAATCTCGTCGCCCTCGGCGTGGTCGTACATGAGCTCGCCGTTGTCGGACACCTTGTCGAGGTAGAAATACGACTTTTTCAGCTGCTTGTTGGAGAAGAACTCGTTCTCGGCAAAGTCAAAGATGAGCACAAAGCCGGGGGTGTCGAGGTACTCCATTCGCACGTTCTCCAGCGCCTTGAGCGCCTCGGAGTCGCGCTCGGAGATGAGGCCAGAGGCGCCGGGCAGGTTCTGGATGGCGGTGAGCCAGAAGTAGGGGATGCCCTTGGCCTCGTCGGCAGCGCCCTCGGCGTCCTCGGCGGCCTTGGCGTCCTCCTCCTCGTCCTCCTCCACGTCGTCGGCGTCGATGCCAAACATTCGGTCCATTCGCTCGGCCTCGTACTTCTTGCCGGCGGCGACCTGCTCGTCCGTCACCTCCGTGGCGCCGTTGATGACTGCGGCCCGCTGCGCAAAGATGGGCGCAAACTTGCTCTGGAACTTCTTCTCGAGCTCCAGCATTTCCTTGTGGAACTCGTCCTCCACCACGGCGGCGTCCTGGTGCAGCGCCTTGAGGCCGTCGATGCGCCGTCGCACCGCCAGGGGCAGCGAGTCCACGTAGCCCGACGACGAGCCCGCCATCTGGTTGAGCCGGCCGGCGAGGTGCGACAGCAGCGCGGGGTCGCGGGTCAGCGCGCCAAGGTCCACCGTGTCATCTTCCACAATGGTGGAAACGCCGGGGTTGGCGGCCCGCTGGAGGAACGACGAGGCGTTGGACGCGGGCGTGTTCTGGGGCGTGGGGGCCACGTTGGCGAGCTGCTCAATTCGCTTGGACTTGATGGGTTCGCTCATTGCTCTGTTTTTGTGTCTGTTTGGGGGGAGCGAAGTGTGTGTGGTGTGTGGAGTGATGGGTGAGAGTGTGTGCAAGCGGTGGGAGCGACGGTAGTTGCGGTGCAAAAATAGCCGTATATTCAGAGCTTATTTTTTTTTGTCTCTCGTACATGGGGGAAACAGGAGGGGGGATTCAGGAGGCTGCCACGTGGCCTTTTGGGGCTGGTTCTGGAGGGCGTCGTTGGAGCAGCTGGCGGGTTTGATTTTCTGCGATTTTCTGCGATTTTTCCGTTTTCCGCCGTCGTTCTCTGGGGTTTTTCCTTCTTTTTCTTCTAGTTTTTATTATTATTTGTTTTCGTTCCTTTTTTTTTCATTTTCCCTTTATTCTGCATTTCCACGTTTTTTTTCCCCAGTCGCAGTATAATTGCGCATGTCAGGAGGAGACGGACAGTCCCAGAGGAGTCGGGCGAAAAGCGGGTTTTGAGGGTTCCACGAGGTTCCACGAGGTTCCACGACCTTCTACGACCTTCTACGATCTTCCACAGCCTTCCGAAAACCCGCCAAACAGACCCTAAACGCCCCTCCTGGACATGCCCCATTTTCTCACCAAAAACAACCTCTCCAGACGTGCTTTGCCACCTCTTTTTTTACCTCCACTTTTTTTGACCTCCCAACCTTGGCGTGTCGTGTTTTAGGGTCATTGCGAAATATGACCCTGAAGAACGCTCCAAAGGGTGTAAAACGGACGAAAAATGCACGTAGATAGCACCACTAGAGTCAGCTAGTCTCATAGAACAAAACGCACTTTTCAGAATTTCCACAACCTCCCCCAAACACCCTCTAAAGAGGAGCTCATTTCAGACAAGTAGAGTTTCGCACTCAACTGTAGGCAGCTAAAAAACGTTGTGCCTCGCATAACCACAGCTACTGCTGCAAAAAACTACAAGGGTCTGTTTTTCGGCTCCAACTCGCGCAATTTTCAGTCAATCGCAATTTGACAAAGTGGAGCTTGTCCACAACACAAATACGAGTACCCTGGTACCAATTAATCACCCACAACACCCCCCTTGACCCACATAATCACCCCTTTAGCACAACAAGGTTGAAAGTGTGGCAGCTCTTATGTCGACTTTTTTTTCTTTCGATGCTTTCTCTCCCTTTCCGATCTAGATCCACTACAGCTGCTCAGACTTTTGGTTTGAGGCGGCGAAAATCCGGAGTTGGCTTTTAGCCGCCCAATTGAACGTCTTCTGACTTGATTCGGGCCTTTTCCAGCCCTCCAGCCTTCTACAATGTTGTGTGTAGCACTAGGCTGGCTGTCATAAAAAACCGCACAAGGTTGTTCATTTATCATACGACGTGTTTATTAAACGGTCTCCACCTGGTCAGAATCAAAGGTGGCAAAAAGGGTTGCAAAAAAAATGACAAAAAAACACGGAAAAATTCTGGGTCGCTCCTGTGAGAGCTGTGGTTATTCTGGTTATTTTATTTTATTTTTCCACCAGGGTTTCAGCTCTTTTATTATTGCACCCCAGTGTTAGTCATTTGTGGGGCCTATAAACTCAACCAACGGGCTTCAATCCCAATTGACTCAACACGTGCTGTGGTAGAGAAGAGAGAATGGCGGGACACTTCATTTGGTCGAGGAAACGAGTTGGAAACGAGTGAATGGTACCATTCGACGCAGAATCGAGTTTCAAGACGAATGCACTTTTCAGATTTCCCATGGTGTTATCTCAGCAGGCTACAGTGTAAGTTTGGACAATGTAGGTGTTACGACTCTACGATTCAACCAAATATGCCACTAAAGATCCGAAGAGTAGTTTGAAATGAACTTGTGAGATATTCCTAGAATAAAGAATCAATACTGATCAACTAGGAGCGTTCCAAAGTCACATACTCGTTTCAACTGTGTATGGACAAAATCATCAAGTGCTTTCATGAACTTGAATCAATCTGAATGACAGATGTCATATATGCCAGATGCCAGATGTCAGATGCCAGATGTACGAAAATGGTCATGCTTATCATATTGACACTGACGAATGTATCCATCTTCTTTTAGTTGATTCAAGTCCTTCCAATTCAAACTCATGAAACGAGATTGCTTCCCCAAACTAAAGGTACAGTACGTACAACCACTTGTCAAAAAACCACACACAAACAATAGAATAATCAAAACAAGTACATTGTCATCAGGATCGTCAGAAGAGTCTCACCGTCTTTATTGCTACCCCACAACTCAAATATTGACGGATTTGTGGTGACCATTTATGGTGATATAGGTTGACTGCCCAATGCAGATCTTCCCCACATTCTTATTTCAAGCAGCCTAAAAAGTGCAACCGAAGATCAAAGTCCTTCATCTCGGAAATATCGAAATGAACACCGTCATTCATCGCATACAATTCCACCCTACTGTTTTTTTTTTTAATTTTTAATATATACATTATGTCGTTGAGGACCTCTAACCGATTATATAAATAACGGGTTCTCTAGATGCTTTGTGCCAGTAGACCCAATTAATGCAAATCCAGTTTGCCGAATAAATAGTTGTTTTTTTTGTCGTCGTTTTCTGTTTTCATCCCAGATGGAACCTGAGATTTTTTTTTCTTGTTTCGTCTCCATTTTTCTTCTCGCAACGAGTTGAGCGTTGTCAGTATGTTAAAGTAATTCGGCGGATGTGCTTAGGATCCAGAATTCAAGTAATCCAAATCGACAGGGGTGACCCGGTCAATTTAGTACTTGAGCTCCCGCACCTGCTCCCAGGTGTTCTCCTGGTTGGTGAAGTGGCCGTAAGAAGCAGTCTTGAAGTAGATGGGTCGAGCAAGATCGAGATCCTTCACAATCACACCGGGTCGGAGGTCAAAGTTCTTCTTGATGATCTCAACGAGCTCAGCAGAAGACAGCTTGGAGGTTCCGTAGGTGTCGACGAAGATGGACAGAGGCTCGGCAACACCAATGGCGTAAGAGAACTGCACAAGGGCTCGTCGGGCAAGACCGGCCTTGACCAGAGACTTGGCAACCCATCGGGCGGCGTAGGCGGCGGATCGATCGACCTTGGAGAAATCCTTACCAGAGAAGGCTCCTCCTCCGTGAGCACCCCATCCTCCGTAGGTGTCGACAATGATCTTTCGGCCAGTGACACCGGCATCACCTTGGGGACCACCAATGATGAATCGGCCAGAGGGCTGGATGTGGTAGACGGTCTTGTCGTCAAGGAGCTTGGCGGGGATGACCTTCTTGATGATCTTCTCGAGGATCTCGGATCGGAGGTCCTCGGTGGTGATGTCATCAGAGTGCTGGGTGGAGATGACGACGGTGTCAACTCGCTGGGGGACGGTGGCACCGTTGTCGTTGACGTACTCGACAGTGACCTGGGTCTTGGTGTCGGGTCGGAGCCAGCCGAGAGAGCCGTCTCGTCGGGCAGCAGCCATGGCGGCGTTGAGCTTGTGGGCGAGGATGACGGTCAGGGGCAGGAGCTCCTCAGTCTCGTCGGTGGCATAGCCGAACATGATACCCTGGTCACCGGCACCGAGCTCCTCAAGAGCCTTCTCGTAGTGGAGACCCTGGGCGATATCGGGGGACTGCTGCTCGATGGCGACGAGCACGTTACAGGTCTTGTAGTCGAAACCCTTGGCGGAGTCGTCGTAGCCAATGTGCTTGATGGCGTCTCGGACAATCTTCTGGTAGTCGAGGGTGGCCTTGGTGGTGATCTCGCCGAAGACCATGATCATACCGGTCTTGGCGGCGGTCTCGCAAGCGACCTTGGAGAGGGGGTCCTCCTTGAGGCAGGCATCGAGGATGGCGTCAGAGACCTGGTCACAGATCTTATCGGGGTGTCCCTCACCGACGGATCTGAGTTAGTTGGGGTCCGGAAACGGGGAGCGGGGGGCGGGTGTGGCAGCGTGGGAGGAGCGTGATTGCGCCGTAGCGGTGGTGGTGTTGGCCCACGTGTCAAAGACACAGCGTTGTCGCAGAGCAAATTCGCTGGCGATTGTGCCGCTGGCGATTGCGTCGCTGTTTGCGCTGGATGCGCTCTGGCCCGCGGCTGTCGCTTCTGATCACAACGTCCACGTGCGCCAGCCACAATCCACGAAACCACAACACTACCGTGGCAACGCAACAGAGGCCGTGTCAGCGCCGGCAAAGAGCCACATGGTATACTCACTCGGAAGTGAAGAGGAAAGTCTCCTTGGCGGCAGCAGTCATTGTTATTTTTTTTGAGGTTGAGGTGTGCTAAAGAAGAAGAAGAAGAAGAAGAAGAAAAAAAAAGTTGAGCGGGAAACGGCGTGCTTTAAAACCAAATCAACGCTCCCATTTTTCACGCTGTCTTTTTTCCTGCCTTTTCCATTTTACGCTTTTTTTTAGGCACAGCTCCCAACACTGTGCTGGTACATACGTAGCACGTCATGCGATGCACGTGGGTGGAGTCTGTGGCTGACACCGGGTGTGTTGCTCGACAAATACCCTGGCTCTGGGCCACGTGAGTGCCACCGTGTCTTTTTCGAGCGCCGTCTTTGTGCACGCGATAGGGCCACGTCTCTGCGCCACAAACAGCCGTCGGCTGCGGATTCCAGACCACTGTTGCAGCTCCGTTTGTGTCCCCCCCCAAAACCTCCGACCAGTGACTCACGTGCAATGGCGCGCACTACACCGAATATGGAGGTTGGAGATAAGCGGAGGAGAGGTGCAAAGACGAGGGTCAGTTAAATGGCGGTGATTTTGCCGTTGGCAGAGACACCCACGACACCGCCAGTGTCATTTGTGGACACGTGGCAACAACGCTAGCAGAGCCCCAAAACCCGCAATCTGACTGCTCGTTTTTCCCATCCGCAAAACCCACCCTCTGCCGCCGTATCTCCCCCTCCCATGCATCGTATTCATCGCTCCCGAAGAAAAGTCCGAGTCACGCATGCAAACGTTAAAAAGCGCCACGGGGTAAAGAGGTGGGACACAAAAGGACGGGTAAAAGACGCCCTAGAAAAGAGGGAAATGCGAGATTTTTCGTGCACATCCGCAACAGACCCAATTGAGCCTGCCACGCCGGTCCAAAGGTCACGTGTGCCCATACTCGTCTCTCAGCAAGCTTTTTCGTCTGTTCCTCTGCGCGCACCCCGAGTCAAGCCCAGCCAAACTTAACCGACGCACATGTGCAAAATTTTGCCAGTGTTTTTTTTTTTTTTGATCTCCTCCAATAAACACTTGCAGTCACGTGCGTCGGCTGGTTGGTAGAGGTGCTGATGGACGCGGTATTAGCCGAGCCAGTGCCGACCTGAACTCGGTTTCTTTTTTTTGCGTTTTTGCTGTTTTCAGGTCAAATGTTTTCTCTATCAGGTTATTTTTTTGATCGCTCTTGGAGTTGCGGTCGAAATTTCGAAAAGCGCTGGCTCGCGGGAGCCAGAAAACCGCGCTGATTCGGAATCCGGACTCGGAATCGCCGTACCACCAATATTCACCGAGCTACAGGGTTCCGCGTCTTGCCCGGAACTCTCATGTTTACAGCATGCAACCCAACAGGCACATGGAGATATGTTGGGACGTTGCCAAGGATCGCACACGATTTCCCACGTGACTGGGGGATGGGTAGCGACTGGCGCCACGCCAGAAACATCCACAAGTCGTTTAGTTTTGGCCCTATCCAGATAAAAACGCACTCTATGGGTTCACAGAGTCTCGGAGAACACCCTGCCAAATTTGGATTTGCTAATATGAGTTTTGGAGATCATTCAAGAGACATGTTGAGACTCCCCAGGTCCGCAATCTCAGAGATGTGGGGTACCGAGAATATTTCTGGAAACAGAGATATAGGGTAAACACGCCATTCTGGACGCAACCCACTCTTCAGATTTCCCCTGACATGTGTGGTTCGGAATTGGCAGTGACTCACATGTGCCCACCTGTATTGCACCTCTGGATGGTCTAAAACGCGACCCAAGAGTCTAATGGTGCTGTATCTTCGGCAGTAGACTAATATAGCGGCGTATTTTACAGCTTAGCCAAGTCTCAGGTCCCAAATATCTCCATTCATGGTATTAAGATGAAACTGATCTCCAAACTGAAATTTCAAAGAGAGAAAAAGAGAAAGATTACATAAGCCGCACTGGTGTTCAAAACTCATCCAGTTGCACAGCAAACGCGATGAATGCTTCGTCTGGACGATTGCACTCGTTTCACCATCGTTATTGTCACGAAAAGTCCTTTGAAAGTCACAAATTGAAGCAGTGAAACCGGCCCAAAAGAGAAGAAATTGTCAGAAGTGATTTATTTCAAAGTCAACTACGGTTGCATAGCAGTACCAACATATAAAACCACAAATATTCGTCTTATTACAATCAAATGAAAACACCGCTTATCGCAGCTATATTTCTATCATAACCTTAAATCCATATCGAAACCTAAATCCATAACCAGACCCCAGATCACTTTTACAACATTTTCTCTCTTGAAAAAAACTCATATCATGGTCATACATTCACTAATTATCCCATCCAACGTACTCTCGGCCAACAACTCGGTAAACCTTGACATCGCCGCTCTTGAGATCAGCAAGTCGATAAGACTCTTGCTTGACCTTGGCAGAGCCGGTTCCAAGATCCTTTTCGTGCTGTTCAAACACTCGAAGCTTGCGCTTGGAGCCGTCCCACTCATAGACAATGGCGGCATGGGGAACGGTGCCTCCAACCTCAACCACCGAAGACTTCATGCCCAGACCGCCCTTGGAAGAGAAAGAAGCTCCTCGGAAGACAACCACATCGCCAGCTCGAATCTCGTCAAACTGCTGAGTCGTGGCATTGCCCATGTTGGAGTAAACCAGAGCACCAAAGGCCCGGTTGCCAATGGGAGGCATAGCATCCTTGACAGAAGCAACACAGGTGGCTGCCAAAGTGCCGTCGGCAACAAGCTGACCAAACTGACGATGAGCCAGGTCCACCATTTTGCGGCCATTGAGCTTGTGGGCTTCTTCAAGCTTGGGTTGAGGCCAGGGAGCAGGAGGAGGCGTGGAAGACTGCTCAAAAGTAACAGAGTCCTCCGAGGTCCATAGCGCAGAAATCGTAGTCTGCGAGTAGTCGGCGTAAACCACGTAAATGTCTCGGGTCATCTGCAATCGACCTCCCCGTTTGTGAGTCTCATTGTCCTCCATCTCGTAGATGGCTTCTCCAGCACGAACTCGAGCAACTAGAGAAGGAGGAATGCCCTTGGGCTCCAGCCACCACTGCGATGACTCGCCCAGATCCAAGTCTCGGGCCATGAAGCTGTCTCGCAGATCAATCGATGCTCGGCTTCTACGAGATGTGGCTGTTCGCGACAGAGGCGGGGGTACTGGGGCGGGAGCAGCGGGAGCAGGGGAGGCAGGTGCAGCAGCGTGTGGCGGGGGCACAGGAGCGTGCTGCGGGGGCACAGGGGCATGCTGTGGAGGCGGTGGCACATGCTGCGGGGGTGGGGGCACGGGGGCATGCTGCATGGGCGGGGGCACGTGCTGAGGAGGTGGAGGCACGGGGGCATGTGGCACCGGGGGCGGCGGCGCTCGAGATGGAGGCGCAGGGGCATGGTGAGCATCGGGGGCATGCGGCGGCGGCGGTGGCGGTACTGCATGTGGAGGCGAACCCGGGACTCCGTGAGGCGCTGCTGCATGAGGGATGGGAGGTGCCACTCGGGGAGAGGTAGGGATTGGCGGAGGTGGAGGAGCGGTTCGCTCAGTCGCGGGAGGAGGAGGAGGGGGTGCTGCTCTCTCCGCGGGAGGGGGAGGGGGAGGGGGAGGGGCTCCTCTGTCAGGAGACTGAGGGATGGGGGGAGGAGCTCTAGACACAGGGGAAGAGGGAATGGGTGGAGGCACAGATCCAGCAACAGGAGACTGAGGAATGGGAGGAGGGGCTCTGTCTGTGGGAGGCACAGATGAAGGAATGACAGCAGGGTGTCCAGCATGTTCTTGAGGCTCCTCTTCACTCAAGTTAGTGTTGAGATCTGTGTCTTCATCAGCATCGTAGCCTCCAACCTCGTCACTGGAGTACTGACCCGAAACAACTCCATCAAGAGAAATGGGCTTCTGGAGAGCAGGTAGAGGCAGCACGGGGGCACCTCCAAGGGCCGAGGGACCCCGCTTAGAGTCCTGACGTCGTGGAGGCTGTGGGTAGATGCTACTGGCATCAGATTCCGTATGCTCGTCATCTCCCATTCCAGTCTCATCGCCAGTAGTTTGAGGCAGAGACTTGCCAAGAGACGACATCCTGAAAGCGTCCTTCTCCTTGACATCATGGGGAGGGGGAGAACATGGCACAGAAGAAACTGGCACAGGAGGCTCTCCATGGTTGGCGGCAGAGGCACCGGGAGCGACAGGAGCAGGAGCAGAACCACTGAGAGGGGCAGTAGTAGGGATAGTGGATCGGGATTCCACTTCGGTTTCTTCTTCAGAAGAGTCAGAGTCGGAATCAACCTCAATGGGGGCTGCAGAATGGACGGGAGGGGCAGGGGCAGAAGCATGAACGGGAGGGGCAGGGGTAGAAGCATGGACGGGAGGAGCGGGGGCGCTTCTAGCCTCAGGAGCCACGGGGGCACTTCTGGGCTCAGCAGCCTCCGCATCTTCAACATCCTCAACCTTCTTGGCCTTCTTTTCCTTCTTCTGAGGGAATGACTGACCAGGGAAAGCAAAGGCGCCTCCTGGAGGTCCACCCATCATACCCATACCCAGATGACCTCCTCCAGAAATCTTGGCCATTCGTTCACGGAGAGCGATTCGACGAGCCTCCTCATCATCAGAGTCAGAGTCATCTTCATCGTCGTCCTCTTCAGCACCAGGGGCACCAGGAGCAGGGGCACACATCATGGCGGGAGCAGGAGCACCCATCATGGCGGGGGCACCGGATGCAGCGCCAGAGGCGGGTTCTTCCTCATCGTCATCCTCCTCAACTCCCTCCTCAAAGTCTGCGTCATGGCTGAGCATAGACAGAGGTCTGCCTCCTTCGGCAAGGGAATCTCGTCGATCTAGAGAATCCCGTCGATCAAGAGACTGCCGTCGAGACAAGGGCTTTTCTCGCTCAGATCGGATACTCTCGCCAGTGTTGACTCGCTCAAGAGATCCTCCAGTAGTCTGAGGCTTCATGGAGGGAGACGCACCAGGAACGTCCTTTCGGGCCTTTCGCTCCTTCTTGGCAGCAGCCGCAGCATCAGCTCGGGCCTGCTCCTGGGCCTGCTGCTCTTGCAGCAGTCGAATTCGGTCTTTCAGAGAGACACCAGGAGCCTCGGCTTCGGCCTCAGCCTCAGGCTCCTCCTCCTTGGTTTCCTCATCGCTGGAAGAGTCGCCATAAGTCTCCTTCTGCTGCACTGGAGGCGATCGTGCTTCCGAAGATGCGTCTGCCACTTTGCGCTCCTCGCTGCGAGCATTGTACCTGGCTGCCTCGACGGAAGGATGCACCTGGTTGGACGGCAGCGGAGGGACGTATGACGAAGTCTGTCCGATTTCAAACCGCTTGGGCTTGTTGGCGGTCGCCGGAGGCTTCTTGCTTGGCAGCGGCGCCTCTGCTCCGGGGTTGTTGAAGGCGGCAATTCGGTCCCTAAAGGCGTTGGACTTGGGCTTGGGCGTGGGAGCGGCGGAAGCAGGGGCAGCAGAGGCGTCTGCAGCAGGCTCATTGGCCTCATCCAGAAAAGCGGTTCTGGACTTTGGTTTCTCGGACTCAATGATGTCATCGTTGGAGTGGTTGGAGTGGTCGAAAGTCGAGGTCTTGGACAGCGGTTTGGGCTCGTGTGGGTCCATGGTGGCCGCTCTAATGGGTCCCCGGGGCTGGTCCCAGTCGTCGTCCTCCTCCTCTTCGTCTGATTGAGGTGGCGGAATGGCGTTGGTAGCAGTCTTGGCGGGCTGAGAGGCAGGGGCAGGCTCTGCGTCGTGGAACTCGTCAGGGTCGATAATTGACTCCCTCTTGGCTGCCGCCGCCGCAGGAGAGCTTGTGGCAGCCGCAGCTGCAGTCGCGACATGGGACTCGTTAGGGTCGATAATTGACTCCCTCTTGGCTGCAGCCGCGGTAGCAGCGACGTTGGCCGCGCCCGGAGGCAGCACGGAGGCACGGTTGGGACGGCCAGCCGGTCGCGCGGGCGCAGGAGGCGTGTACATCTCCACAAAGTTTTGCGGAAACAGACCCTTCTGTTCAACTCCATTGTCGGAGTAAGTGCCCGAGTACCACTCGTCGTCTTCCACGGTTTCCACGGTGATCACCTGGCCGGGCTTGAATACCAGGTCGTCCGGATGGTCCGACGTGTACTCAAACAGCGCCTTTACGGTGAATGGCGTTGTCATTTTTCGGGTTTGTGCACTGAGAGGTGTGTGGAGTAGTGTGGTGTAATGTAGCTTCTGCGTCAATATCTGTATCACCTACTGTGGCCAGATAGCTTGCGCAACGTAACCTAATTATGTGGGGGCAGGGAGGAGGCAGAAGCACACGGAGGCACACGGAGGCAGAAGCACAGATGGACAAATATTTGGGTGGCAGCGGGGCAATTTGAGGGGCCAATTGGATCAGCGGGGTGCTGATTAGTCATTTGCGATTCTCCCGCTTTTTTCCAGACACCCCATTTCCCGACTAATCTCCCCCTACATTTGCTGCTGGTGCTGCTGGTGCTGCCACTGCTGGGGTGCTGCCACTGCCGCTGCCGCTGCTGCTCCCTCCGGAAATAAACTCTGTCCCTGACTGTGCCCTACATCTGCTCCCAGCTGGTGCTGCCATTGCTGGTGCTGCCGCTGCCACTGCGACCGCTGCCGCTGTCACTGCCGCCGCAGCTGCTGCTCCCTCCGGAGATAACCTCTGTCCCTGACTGTGGCTATGTCCCAATGAACCAGGCGCAGTTTTGGCTTAATTTCCGAAAGTTCCACAAGTGCCGGAGAACGAAAATCAAAAGACGTGTTTTGGGAAATCTGAGCTCGGAAATGGACCCGTCACGTGATTCCAAGTCGATTGGTATGTGTTTCGTGACAGTAGCGATGAAATTGGTGCTTTTTGAGAAGCATCCATATACTGACAATGTAGTGATTTGGGAACAAGTCGATTGTTTGAATTTGGCTCATTTTTAGATGGTTAAACTATCTCAGGTTTATTGGAATCCAGGGGCAGTACATGGAAAATTGATTTAGCTTGTTGAATGTTGGAGCAAGGGGTTTTTGGTTCAGGAGAGTAGTTTGGGGAGAATGGGGATTATAATGGATACAAATACGAGATTTATTTTGTTTCCAAATGGGGTTTTGCCGATTTAGGCTGAGTTCTAGATTTGGAGATGAGATTGAGACCAAACAGAATAATGTACTGTAGTTGAATGCATTTTCTTGAAACGTACAGTATCGTTATTTACCGAGTTTCGTTTTCTGTCGTGGTTATGGAAGTGTTCTTTTTCCGGAATGCTTTATAGTGAGTCTCCAGGTATGGTACGATTCAGTGCTATAGATGACTGATGAGAGCATAGCAGAATACAATACGAAAACAGTATCATTGTACTTGGAATCAGATTATTAGATTACCAGGAACACATAATTTTCGTAATTTCTTCACTGAGTGGTATTATCAATACATGAGCTTTTGAGAGAATCCAAGATGTTTGGTGAGTGGAGTTTATGGTGGTTAACTAAAGATCTTGAGGGTGACTATTGATATCATAGGGTATCGTATCGTATTATAGTACTGTACGAGAGTCATAAAAGAGTACAGAGTCATAAAAGAGTAAAAGAGCAATAAAAATCCACTTGGGCGTGCTTTCAGAAATAGCCCTCACACTACTGTTTCAGTTTTTTACTGTTCTACAGGGTTGATTCATTATTAGAGAGTTGACTATAAGAAACGAGATCAGCTACTGAGTATTTGATTTAGCTGAACAAATGATGAACAAAACTAAAGAGAAACTGTCTCTCATCTCTTCAGGTTTATGTGATCATTGCAAACAGTAACTCCAAGTCACTCTAAAGTCACTCCATAATTAATGGGATAAGATAACCAACAGAAAAATATAAGATAAAAAACCTCACAGAATAAACTTAGCTTCTTCAACACCACTTCCTCATGATACCAATAATCACACTCCAACAATACAAACAAACCAACACCCCACTGATACCAACACTGATACCATGTGATGAGCCTCTAGATATCAGCCAATCCATCTTCTCTTCTGTGGCTCAGACTGATATCTGCAAAAAAACTTGTGTTCAGAAGTTGGAACACAAATAGCGGCAAGATAACGACTCTGGTTGTCCCTCACACTGGTGAGTCTGCGATGGTCTTTGGCAGTGCTCAGTCTGGAGCCGTTGCAGGATCTGACAATGCTGTTGGTGAGACACTAATGTCTCCGACACCTTGGCTGCCCCAGGAACAGTCAAGACTTCTACTTCTGAAACAGTCCTGTCTACGCTCCACGTTCATCTCCAGTCTGACGTCCATTTCAAGCTACAGGGTCTTCCCGCTCGCTTTATCCAAGGTATATAAGATCTTCAGCACTATTCTTTTTCTTTTCTTTTCTCTCTTTTTTCCCAAATAACAACACCACTACAGTCAATGTTCAAGTATATAGGTTAGTTTATTATGTTTACTTTCTCAAATTATACAGAACCAACTTGTCGGCCTTAGGAGAATAAAGCAAGACGGTGCTCCTGGTTTCCTTCAGTTTCAGCAGCTGGTTGTAAATCTTGGCAAGATACGGCTTATGGGAAGGTTGGATACCAATCACCTTTCGTCTCCATTCATCAAACGAAGCCAGAGAAGCTACCAAGATAGCATCAAGAATTTCTTCCTTGACATCAATATTGATAATTGGAGCATCTTGAATCTCGCTGAGTAAAGATCGAGAATGTCGCAGCGCACGTTCCTCCTCGTCGTTCCATTGATTGTTTCGTTTTGAAGACTTGCTCTTGTTCCATTCATTTGTGATTGTGGTGATCTTGTTGTTTGAAAATTCACTGGAGTCGACCGTGGAGGGAGGGGGAGATGCGTCTGGAAGACCTAGAATGGATGCAGGAGCAGGAGCAGCCGTGGCACCTCCGTTTTTATCCCCAAGCTCCATGAGCATGTAATTGACCACTGTTTCGCGATCAATATCCGTGTCATCGCCTCTGGCGACATTCTTTATCCGAAGAGGCTTGTAAGCTGCACCGGACGAGTATCCGGTGTGCTGCTTGACAATGATAATCCAGTTAATTCCTTCACTTTGAGCTCGGGCAAGAAGCTCTTCTGAAGAAGCACAGTCACGACACAAATCAGCTCGGACTCCTGCAGTCCACAGATCCTTGAGAACGTCCAAACACACTGTGCGAAGAGTGTTGGAGTTGAAGGAAGTGACCAGAACATCACATCGAGATGGATACCACCTTTGCAGCTCCAGCGCTGAAGAAGAAGTGGACGTGCTCAGCACTTGAACAGTACCCTTTTTCTTTTGTTTCTTCATCAGTGCGTCTCGGTAAGCTTTCATAGCGTCGAAAATCGACTCCCAAGCTAGATTGAAGCCCACAGCATGGGTATTGGCCACCCCGCGGTCCAAAGAGTCGTGTTTGAACCGTTTGATCAGCCTGTCATAACGCCCTCCTACAGCAAGAATAGAGGCACGTTTCTGAGGAGCAGTTTCTTCAACAACAGCCTGGAACATGATGCCTCCACGGTAAAACTCCTCATTGTAGTTACTCAGAGGAGCAACGTAGACTCGCCTAACGCAACCAAACCGCTTCAGATAGGTGGACACCTTTCTGATCCATAGAAACGACTCTGTCAGTCTAGCAGTATGTTCACTGCCCTCAACTAGCTTCCTTAGACGTTGCTCAGCCTTGTCAATGTCATCACGGAATCCAAAAGACTCCAAATCGTCCAGAGCAGTTGCAGGAACCGAATACTTTGAACGTAACTCCTCTTTGACCGCCTGACGAGCCGGTGCTTGACCTGTCTCGTCCAAAAGACGCAAAGCAACCGCTCGTTGAGCTTGGCCAATTCGGCAAGAGTCCATAATCGTCTGTAAAATGTCCCAATGGTTGATGTAGATAACGACATTGTTGTTCTTGAAAGAAGGAAACAGCTGAATGACTTCATCCAGGACTCGAATCGATTCTGCATCGTAGAGGGCCAAATCAGTAGTGTCCAAAGTAACGATATCAAAATCAATCTCTCCAAAACGACGAGGATGACCGACGACATTGTTTTCGTCTGTTCTGTAAACGTAGTCGCAACAGAAAGATTTGTGATAAGACGTCTGTCCTTTTGCCAACATTCGGGCATGCGGCAGTGTGAGGTCGAATGGAAGCTGCAGAATAGTTCCAGCTTGATCTAGAACAGAGACGACATTTGGAGACTTGTAGATGAGCGATTTCGGGAATAATAACGGTCGGTTGGTCACCTTGACAGCTCCATGAGTTCGGAAAGTGCTCTCAATGAGATTCACCATATGCGCCTGCAACAAAGAGTCTCTAGAATCAGAAGAGGCTTTGCTACCTTCTCCGGCAATTGCTCTATCGTATAGAAACACCTGAGCAGTCTTGAGAGGTCGAGAAAAGAGAGCGCGACATACCTGAGACAGCCAGGGAGAGCTAGGGGAGGGATCTACCAGACTCCGGATCACCTCCTTGATGGTCTTGTCCTTATTAGGGATCGGTAAGATTCCAGAAGCTAGCAATTGTTGGGCTGAGGGTCTTTTGCTGGGGTCGTGGTCAAGCAAACTCCTGATAATCTTGTGCTGATCAGCGTACTTTGAGGCGTTAAAAGGCGCTGGAAAAATGACATTGGGCAATCGCAAGTCACGGAGAATCTTGACTCGCTCCATGGCAGTGTTCATGGGATAGACCATTTCGAAGAAAATGATTCCAAGTGAGTACATGTCCACTTTTTCGTTGTAGTTGGCCTCTCCACCTGTTGCCAACACCTCATTGGCCACATAGAGAGTCGTGCCGATATCGCCAGTCATGTCCTCTCCAGTGTACTGAGAAGAGCTTCCAGTAGCACCACTGGTACCCATCAGAGATGTGCCTGTATGAATGTTCTTGGCCAGTCCAAAATCACCAACCTTGACGTTTCCTGTAGAGTCAATGAAAATGTTCATTGGCTTGAGATCTCGATGAATGATACCCTGGGAATGAATGTGAGTAAGTGCATCAAGAATCTGACCAAATAGACGCCAGCAATCTTCAGGCTTTGATGAGAGATTCTGTTTGATCAAATCAGCCAATGTGTGCTTTTCACAGTACTCCATCTGAATGAACAGCGTAGATTTGATCAGCGACTTGTCTTGCTTACGAGGAGAGTCTCTGAGCTCAGCCAGAGCAGCTTTCCCAACCAGGGTTTTAACTGTAGGTCGAGTTACCACGGAAGAACGACCGCCACTGGACGAACACGACTCGCTCTCGCTCTCACCGTCAGTATCGTCCTCGTCATCATCCTCGTCATCGTCATCTCCGTCGTCGCTCACTCCAAATTCAATCTCGGGGTACTCGCGATGCAGCGAGTTGGAAATAAAGTCCATCGAGGCGTTCAGGGACAATTCGTCAAATGTATCGTTGTCAAAACGAGTGTTGAGACGAGCAGGCACTGATCCAGCAGTGGCAGCACTGACAGAAGTGTCAGCATGAGACACACACACAGACATTGACTCACTCCACGACTCTTCCTCGGAGTCATAATCGTCAATCACAGACTCGTCATTATAGTCGTATGACTCCTCCAGCCAGGCAGCAAAGTACCGAACCACATACTGATTATTGAGACGAGACAGGAGCATAACTTCCGTAAGAATAGACGTCAACTTGTCCGCAGTATGTTGCACCCGTTTGATGGCATAGAACCGACCATCCAGCTTGTTTCGCGCCTTTACCACCACTCCATATCCACCTCGACCCAACAAAACGGTCTCCTCAAAGTCCTGAGCATATCGAGACATGGACATGCCACCGCCATTCATGGAGTCTCTGTGAGGTCTTCCGTCTGTGGACATGCTTCTTCCTCGTCTTCTGGTGCTATTACTGCTGCTGGACGGGCCAACTAGCATCGTAGGAGAGTCCACTCCGGTACGCAGAAACTCGCATGGAAGCAGCTCGAATGCAGACAAACGTTTCTTGGGGGATGCCATGAACATTTTGCGCAGAAACTCCTCCAGTGAGTCGCCCAGATCCAAACTGTTGATCACATCTGATGGACCATAGTACTCGGACGTGACCTGCTTGCCCATAAATGTCTGCAACAACATGACTCCGAGCAGCCACACGTCTGTTTTGCGGGTCTGCTTGTTGCCTGGCTGTTGAGCAAGCTCTGGAGGAGTCCATGCCTCTCCATCATGCAGCGAAGAAGATGGTACGGAGGAAGACGATCCAAACGCACAAGCGGCATTCATTTCGTAAAGTCGTAGTCCAAACACGGCGGAACCCAGCTTGACTATGGTCTCTCCCAGATCAGCGTTGCGGAACAGTACCACCGAGTCCACAGAAACACTTTTGTGCACCATTCCAGCCTTGTGAATGGCCTCCAGAGCCTCCAGCAGCTGAATGGCCCACACCCGAGTCACCTTGAGACTCACTGTACCCACAGTGTCCAACAGGTCGGAAACTGTGCCAGTAGGGGAGTACTCGGACAGTAAGAACAAAGTCCACCCTCCAGTCGAGCCAGGACACCGCTGGAACTTGTGGTCGTACAAACAGACAACATTTTCGTGACGAAACTTGCGGAGATTGTCCAGGTCCGACTCCAGCAGCTGTATCTGCCTCTTTCCCTCCGTCTGAGTCCAGTAGCTGCCCTCCAGACGCACCTCTGTCAGCAACAATGACACGTCTGTGGGTGGTTCTGTGACCGGTCTGACAAGGTAGTTGTCGCCAAAGGAGTACCCCCGCACCGGTATCTGTCCTCCCACCCTTCGGAAGCTGATTGTTCCCGATCCGGCCCGAGTTATCGTAGTCACTCTATCGAACTCAATGCAATCGGCCAGAACAGGCCCTCCAGTCGATAGTTGCAGCTCCTCTGTTGCAGCCTTTTGTGCCTCATCGTCCCGCTGTTTGCGTCGTTTCAGCTCCTCCACCACCATCATTTCCAGTACTCTGTCTTCCTCGGCGTTTTCCTGTTCGGTTTTGCGCGCTTCGGCGTGTTTCTGTTTGCGTAGCTGTTCCTGTTGCTGCTCAATCTTGATCTGTCGCTCCTCCTCCAGACTGGCAGTCGACACCTTTTGCTGAAACTCCTCCAGCTGCTCCTGGACGTATGAGGTGATCTCAAAGATCATTTCTCCGCCAATAAGCTCCTTGCAGGTGGCCGCTATCCATCTGTCGAGTTTGCCGATTTGTGATGCAAGAATGTTTTGGGCGTCTTTGATGTGGATAACAGGCACCGTCTTGGGGTATGTGCTGGTGAGCTCCACCTGGAGAGTCAGGCTGGACACGGCGTCTTCTGCGTCTGGATCTGTCGATCGCATGTGTATCAAGAACGACGGCGACGGCGTTTTCTGTGTTAGTACGAGTGCACAAAGTGATGAGGGTGACGTGGCAAAAAAAAAAGAGGGCTTGTGTCTGTGTCTGCTGCCACAAATTGTCGTGTCATGCTGGAGCGGGGGAGTACTCAGGCGGTAGTAGGGGTAGTCGTTACCGCACACAAACGACGACGCCAGAGATGAGGTCACGACAAGCTGAATGTGGTTACATGTCCGCCCACAGCCACACCAAGTGGCGTACGTGGCCTTTTGATAATACCCCATAATACTGTCTCCGTGTCTTTCTCCAGCTGAAATTACCCCATAGCACCCCCTATCAAGACATTTACTCACATTCCAGGCAGAGGATTTAGTGGTGTCGACGAAATCGTCCATGTAGATGGCCTTCAGGGCCTCGGCCTCGTTTTCTTGTAGCTCCTGTAACTCCATCGCGGCCTATTTTTTGTTTGGCCAGACGATATGGCAGGACATGCGTTTTTTACGTCCTGTCACTTCTCATGCCAACTATTATTTTGAATTGGCTTTTTGAGCCGCACGAGATTGGGGGTCACGTGTGAGATTGGGGGTCATTTTGCGACATTCTGGGAGTAGTGAGAGCGTTTTAACACGACGATAAATGTTTTGGAGTGCCGCAGGATTGTGGGTCCGTTTTTTTGTGAAAAGAAAGGAAAAATATTTTTAATTGAGTCGACAAATGGAGTCAATGAGAATCGAACTCACGGTTGCTGGAAAGTCGGTGGGTTTTTGCGTTTTTGCTTTTTTTGCTTTTTTGCTCTTTCGTTTATATTCCCTTAGACACACTAGAGAGCTTATTTGATAGGGGTGTACATATCTACAATGTGAAAATTGGGGTGGTAGAAGGGGGACCTTCCTGGGGACTGAATTGAGATCTTAAAGCAGTATTAAATTCCCCAATGTGTCAGCTCCAACCTGCTACTTTCCGATTCCCCACACCTCGTCTGGATCGCAAGTTGGCCAGCAGAGCAAAACTCTCATCGCTAAACGCGCTAAAGCCGGAGAGATCATCGATAACTCAAAGTTTTGAAAAAACGGGCGGATTTAACACTTCTTGAAAAAGCTGATTTGGAGCACAACTCGCTATTTAGATGTTTAAAACGCCTGAAATTTTGGATCCGACTAGCTGCAGCTGACATCTATGTTGTCACCAAAATTTGGCTTTCTCATACTCTCAGAACCCCCCAAAAACCCCCCCAAGCACCCCCACTATCACCCCACAGAGCGCATTATCGCAGGTGAAAAAAAGGCAAAAGAGTCCAACCGAGGTATCTGCACCCAGCTGCACCCGATATAAATACCTGTCTTTCCCCAGACTTTGGTTTTCCCCACAGAAGCCACAGACACCCGCAAAAATGGAACGAGCCAAGTACTTCCCCTCAGCTCTGGAGCGGTTCAAGTTCTGGGACGACCGATGGTGCGTAGCTCGAAAATCGCTCCCTTACGGATCCTGGGACGACCTGCTCTACGGGCGATGCAAGCCATTTCGGGCCACAGACGACCACCACGGTTACACAGAAGTGGACTTTGAGTTCACAATTGCCGACGACATTCTCAACGACCTGGGATCCATGCACGGAGGAGCAGTCACGTCTCTGCTGGACAACATGACCACAATGGCCAACTTTTGCGACGTGCGAGTGTGGAAAACCATTCCCATTTTCTACGACGCCACCGAAGACGAGCCCGAGGAGGGTATGGTGTTCAAGGAGCTGTCGGAGGAGCAAAAGGACGAGATTTTCGGCCATCTGATGCTTCACATTGGTGACTGGTGTGGAGTCTCGCGATCTCTCAACACCACCTACCTGCGTGCTCTGGAGCTCGGAAAGACGTACATCATCAAGTGCAGCACTCCGTCTCGAGGAATGCGTCTGCACCACCACATGGGTCAGATTTTCGACAAAAAGGGACAGTTGTGCGTTTCTCTCGAACATGGAAAGGCCCACAATGGAGCCCCCGTTCTCAAGTTCAAGAAACCCTCCGCTAAGCTTTAGCATAGATAGATATATTAGATAGATGAAAAGACCATGATTAGAGTAGATGCAGCCCAGGAGTTTTATGGAAATCTTGGGTCCAGGGTACATGTTACCGATGTATTGGAAATAAATAAATTTGTAGAAACTTGGATCGACAAAACAACTTGAAATGCAGTGCTGATTAGTCGAATCCGTCGTCTTCGTCAAGCTCAGTAGCCTTGGCAGTCGCCTTGGCAGTGGCTTGGGGACCTCTGGCAGTTGTAGTGGTCGCTTTAGAGGTTGTTGCTGCTGATTTAGTAGCTCTAGCGGTCGTTTTAGGTGCGGGTTTTGGCACGGGAGATGGCTTGGAAGCCGTAGCAACCTTTGCTCTGCCTCTAGTAGCTCTGGGCCTGACCACTTTCTCTTCTTCGTCGCTGTCGGAAATGACCAATGCCTCGTCCGATTGAGAGTCGGAAATGACCTGGTCGCTTTCGTCCGAATCAACAATTGTAGTGGCGCTTTTGGCCGATCTGGTGGCCCCGGAACGCGTACCGGCGGTCGATCGAGCTCCTCCCCTTCCCCTAGCTCCCCTGGTTCCCCTGGCTCCTCCTCTACCTCTCCCCCTGGTGCTGGTGGTGCCTGTAGAGGTCGTTAAGCTATCGTCTGACGACTCTCGGGCCCGTTTGTCGACCCTAGCCGCGGCCACAGGCACCTCCCTCACGCTCATCAGAGACCCGGCACGCACAGCCTCTCCGCCCTTCTTTTTGGCCGATCCCATGTACTGGAGCAGACTCTCTTCGTCCAGATCTGAGATTTTGAGCAGCTCCGCGACCTGGAAACGAAGCGAGTCCTCCACAAACGTTTTGACCGCGTCTTTTTCGTTCTTGTCCACAAACTCAGCCACTGCTTTGTCCAGTCCGTTCTCTGGAAGAAGGCACAGCGATTCTTTTCCGAGAATTTCTCCCACCAAATACTGCACCCTGAGGTTGTCGAGCACCTGTCGATCTGCGGAGCGTTCCGGAGGTGCCAGTTTGTGTCCCGAGGACGCTGACGCAGAGGTTTGGGGAGCTTTTCGCTTGTGAAACTGCACCACGTCGTTCACATTCGCCACCCGACCAACATAGCGATTGGAGAATCTTCTGGGGTTTTCCACTTCGTACCCGCCTGAATATTCCACTCTCAGTCTGATCAGAGGCAGCGGCGGAACGTTGGCAGGGTCCTGGGAGTCGCCTTCGATGCCGTTTTCAGCTCTCCATTCTTCATTGGCCTCCAAAATCATGTGGTCAATCTCGGAAGCCAGATACTTGGATACAGCGGGCCAGGCATTGCGCGTAGGCTCGATTCCCGAGTCCTTCAACAGGCAAACCTCCTTGGTGACAAAAGGCCGGACGGTTTTCAGTTTGATTTTCTCAACAACGTACTCGGATCCGGTGATGCACAGAACACAGACGTATTTGGGCACGGCCTCGCCCTCGCAGAGTGACGTGGCAACCGAAGAGCCTGGCTGCATCACCTTGAACCCCTTTTCGGGGTTTGAACGCGGGTCTATCAGACACTCGTGTTCGTGGCCCCAGACAACCATGTTTAGAAACGCAGGCAGAAAGCTTTCGGGCAGGTATGACGTGGCAGTATGCGAGGCGTGATTCTGGTGCACTGCCAGCAGCGAAAACCACTCCTGGCTGTCTTCTGGACGCAGGAATTTCACGTTTCCAGACGCAAAAGTTCGGAAAAGACGCTCATCGCGAACATTGGCCAGTCCATAGAGCGCCAGGTTGGTGGCTCCCTTGCGGAAAAGCAGCGGAGTCACGGTGATATCGTCGTTTTGTGTAATCCTGCCAAAGTGGTTGATCAAGCCTGTAGCTGCTAAAACGTCGTTTGGGCAGAGCATGGCCTCTCCTCCAGAGTCGTCATGGTTACCGGAGATGGCAAACACCGGCACGGCCACGTTGATGTTGGGATCCTCGTAGTTTAGGTGGTTAAAGGTGCTGTCTAGGGCCAGAGAGGCGTCACTCAGTAACTCCAGTTCGCACGGTCTTTCGCCGTAGCAATTGAGCCGCAGCGAGCGGATGACCTGGTACATGGACTTTCGGCTGGGCTTGTTGACGTGAAACAGGTCTCCTGCCTGCAAAACCATGTCGACATCTTCGGTTCTGGCCAGATTCATGATTTCGTGAAACGTTTTCCACGAATCATCGCCTCTTATCGGGTCCTGTTCCAGATATCCCACGTGGTTGTCGGTCGCGATGAGTATCCGGATTGTATCGGGGCCGCTTGTCGTCATTTTGGCCGGCAGCTGAGCTAGCTGGAGTGAGAAGACTGGTTCTTGGTTTATGTGGGGTGAAATTTAAAGTCAAGACGATAATGAAATTTACGGTTGGGCTTCTGGGTGGGAGGGTGGTTATAAAAGACGTATTTTGGAGAAGTGAAAAAATTTGAAGAGACAGTTTGGTTTGAAATGTGCTTCTGATGATGATACAGTTTAAATTTATCAGATTGAATAAGTACTGGGTGAGTTGAAGGGAGCTCTGCTAGATACCCTCTTGTAATTGTTACTTGGACTTAAACGAAGAGTAGGCACCTGGGAGTATCCTATAGTCACGATAAAACAATATATGAGAGAGCTAAGAGAAATATGAAAAGTGGATCATCTTTAAAATGTAAGGGAAAATTTAGGGATACCGTTTTTGTTTTTGGAAAGTGCGAATAACTGCCTTTCGAGCACTGCTGCAGCATTTCAAAATGTTCAACTAATTTCATAGCGGCCCAACTAACTTTTCACAACTCTAAGCTCATAACCTGTCAATCAAATCCCACTCATAACCTGTCAACCGCCACTCATAACCTGTCGCCCTAGAGCCAACATACTGCCCTAACCCATCAATCCACCCAATCTTGCATTCTTCAGACCCTTATATAGACCACGTGCCCCAACAGCTCACGGTGCATTGCATTAGCACGTTTATGATTTCAAACACGACGAGATGTAGGCTCGTGTGGTGACACGGATCCAGTCGGTATTAAACCAGGTTACACATGAGCTGTTGGATTTCCGAAAGCACCATTGGATTCAAAATAGCAGTCTCATTCCAAAAATACCTTCAAAATATTTATATTCCCTCTTTCAACCCACATATATCCAACACTATCCTTCCCTATGTCACCTCAAGGGTACTTTTATGCGTGGTCAATTAAAGTTTATATTTATGAGATCCGGAGCAAGTCCAAATAAATGGGAATTTTGGAGATATAAAGATACCCAAGGCCCCCAATGAAGGCGACGGAAACGCAGCAGTCCGGAAAAGGCAACTCGTGTGGTTTCTGCGGTTTTTTTGCGGCGGAAAATACCCCCAATCGGGGCTGTGTTCCATGCACTGGATGACGTACCCCTACATTCTCCCAACGGCAATGTGCGTGACATTTCTGTTTGTTTTAGAGTGGAGGTTACAGCAGTGAAAATGTGGGGTGTAGAGGTGGTAGTAGAGGGTATTTGTGGATTCTGTAAAAACCAATCGAGTCAGCGAAAGTGGGCGAGTTCAGAACTGCTTTCAGATTTGCAATCGGACCCCTGCCTCCCGTTTTACCCCCATGCACTACCCCCCGCACAACCCCCAAATAACCTCGCGTCTCACTCACCACTCTAGACCCCTACGTTCCTTTACGCTCTCTAGTGAAAAAAAAAAAACGGCACTATATACACCTCCACGTATATATAGTACCCTTTTTGCACCCGTCGCGCACGTTTCTGCCAAATTGCTCACACTTGGCGGCCTCAAGATCAGCCTAGCCTCACCAACAATGCTGTCTTCCCGCGCTCCTCTCAAACAGTACCATGTGGTGGAATGGCTGACTGCTTCTGCTCTGATTTTCCTGTGGTTTGTGTCCGAGCGAGCTGCTCCCTTCACGCGTGAGTTCATCATCAGCGACCCGACCATCAACCACTCCCACGTCACCGTGGAGAGGGTCTCTTCCGAGGCCTGTATTCTCTACACAATCATCATCCCCTTCTTTGCTCTCATTGGTCTCTCGGCAATCATGGCTCCGCGGCCCCAGGACAGAGTCAAGTTCATGTCCATCACGCTGTCGACCTTTCTCATTGCCGCCTTTTTCAACGGCTTCATCACCAACTTTCTCAAAATCTACATGGGACGCCACCGACCTGACTTTATCGCCAGATGCATCCCTTCCAAGCGAGCCCCTATCGACAAGTACGTGACTATCGAGGTCTGCACCAACGAGGACCTGGACTTTATTCTTGAGGGAATGAAGTCCACCCCCTCGGGCCACTCTTCAACGGCCTTTGTTGGACTCGTCTTTTTCTGTCTGTGGACCTATGGACAGATTAACGCCTACAAGACCTACGGCAGCAAGGCCTCCAAGCTGCTCTTTTCCTTCTTCCCTCTGCTCCTGGCGGTCTACATTGCTCTGAGTCGAACTGAAGATTACAGACACCACTTTATCGACATTATCCTGGGAACCTTGCTGGGATCGTCAATCGCTTACTTCTTCTACCGAAAGGAGTTTCCCCGAGTCAACCACAAGACTTCCCACATTCCCTATTGTCTGGGAAGTGATGGAGCCGGTGATGACCATTATTATGACCGAGTTGAGGATGTTCAGCTTGAGTCTCAGTCTCAGGTGTAGACTTTGAATCCGAAACAAAGACAGTATATATAGACTGATGAATTATGACATATTGCGAGGTAGTTGGGTTACTACCAATGTTGTAGAAGAAGGGTGGTAAGTAAACGGCAAGTGACATTTGGAGAAATTCAGGCTTGGATAATCTGATGAATGTGGCCATTTTCTTACCAATGTACTTTTCAGAGTACCATCAGTGTATTGGCAGAGTATTAACAGAGTTGGCCTAAAGCAGCATGTTTTAATCATGTATTATGGCAGAGACTCGTGTCAGACACAAAATACATCCAATCGATTCAATAGGTGACCTATAGATACAAGACTAGGCACCGACCCTCATGTAACCAGTAATGTTCTAGTGAACAGATTTCTCGTGCTTTATATACCTTCCATCTATAGTAATGTTGTTGCGTAAGCAACTTGTACAACCTATAAGCCAGTTGTAGTAAGTACCTCATATCTCTTACAATGAGACAGTTCAGGGACGGAGACAAACATTTTCGGATTGATTGTGTTATTCCAAAGCCACCCTAGCAGTTTCAACTCTCTCAGACGTCTTCAGCCGGAGATATTCTTGTTTTTGAATTTCCAAAAATACTGAAAAAGAAAAATATGGCACTTATATTAATTAATTAAATTAAATTAAAAGAAAAAAAGAAAAAATTAAATATAGATATTGAAAATAAATTAAATGATTAAAGAAATAATTAAAGAAATTAAATGAAGATCAATTAAATTTCAATTAAATCAAATTAAATCAAATTAAATTAAATTAAATTAAATAAATTATTACAGATAAATCAGATTATTAAAATCAAATAAAATAGTATGGATATTTAAAATTAAATTAAATTAAATAAAAAGAAAAAATAAGAAATAAAGAAATCAAATAATTATTAAATTTAAAAGAAATAAAAAGAAATAAAAAGACTTTAGATAATTGATTTAAATTGAAATAAAATAAATCTGTATAAATAAATTAAATTAAATTAAATTAAAATACAATATTGATTAATAATAATTAATTAATTGCAAATAAATAAATTAATTTTAAAAGAAATATAAAAGAAATTTCAGTTAAATGGAATTAAATATAAATTATTATACAAAATAAACAAATAATTCAAACTAAATTTAAATTAAATTAAATAAAAAAGAAAAGAAAAAACTAAAGACAAAGCTTAGTAATTACCGGACGGTACCGTATCAAACCAGGATATATCACATTCTTTACTCACTGTACCAGGTGAGTAAGACTGTATCAAATAATACGGCACGCCGATGGTTGGAATGGCAGTGGGTACTGTACCATAAACAAACTAGTGCCATGAGGTAAACTGGTAACACGTTACTTGGTATCAGGGTATCATTTCATTTCGTTAATTCAAAAGCATCCAGTGCTTGGGGTTTGGATGGGGTTGTCTTTCTGGTCCTTTTCTTGAAACATAGATCCATCAGTTGAGAGAGGAACGCCAGTTTCCCACATTTGGAGTGGTAATTCTTGAGCCTCAAAGCTGGTTTTGTTGGCTTTTCATCTCAGTTTCTCTGGGTAGAAGGGATGCAAAACAGTGCCTTCCTCAGGTGTGCGTTGGAGCTGACTTTCCACGCAGTCTGTGTTGGATGGGGCTTGCCAACGATAAGCTGTTCACTGATCTTCTCACACAGGGCAATAGAGAAGATGTCATGATCTTGACAGTGTAGCTTCCAAGGCCATGTTTATGAATGGATTCACTGGCAGGCAAAAGAAGAGCCTTGAGGCCAAATGTCTTAGAGAACAGTCGCTGGCTTTGCAAACTTTCGTGAATCGTAAGCTGGAGCCACCAACGTAGAGGCAAGACAAGTGGCTGTCCGGGAGTCCGGTATCTCAATAATCTCAATGATGAGTAAAACACTATTGGACTTAGCGATAGCTCAACCAACGTCAACCGAGAGCTCAGAACTTGTCCACAAATATCGAGGTGGAATACCATGTCAGCCAGGAAAAGGCAAGACTTCCGTCATTGCAGAGGGTGATATGTTCCCGAGCAAGTAGTAAAGTGTCTCCAGGAGTGGCTCGGTGACCCTTGAAGAGAATACCGGACTTGACGACAACCATGTTGGCGAAAACTCTCGTTCGTTTCCTCGAGCGATAATGCAGAACACTTGTAGGTGAGCTGATGATTGTAAGCCAGCTTTCCTCTTCGGTATTGCTCTTGATAGCCTGGGTCTCGTGATGAACTTCAAGCCTATGACTGTTAGAAGTATCCTGGTAAAGGTAATGGCGGGGGGACATCGAGGCGAGCGTGTAAGGAAGTGACAGATCTTCTGGGGAAACCGACTAGGTAATCGAAGAGATTGCCCGATTAGGACATAACCTTAACCTTAAATTATCAGAGAAACACGATAATGCCCTCGGAAAAAGAAGTTTCCGGGGGCATTCTGATATTTCATGGCGACCTGAGGGGGTTAAAAGAAAAGTTTTTGCCAGCAGACTAGTATCGCTCCTTGGTGGTATCACCAAAGACTTGAAGCTCCTGCAGATGGGCTGCAGGCCATGCTTCTCGGGTTGAGCCCGTCCCACAATTTTTTTTGGATTTTTTCCTTTTTCGAGTTTTTTTGTGTTTTCTGGGTTAGTAAAGAAGAAGAAGATGCGGGTGAAGACAGTGTCAATCGAGAGAAGAACGTGAACTGTGTGACTGGAACCTGGCCTGGAAACCAACCACACAATGTGTCACGACAGTTTGGTTGAAACCTAGCCAGGGTTTCTACCTAATTGTCGTTCGACATGTCACAGAGGGACCACAGGGACAGTGTAGTTGACGCCTGGCCTGGACATCAACTGCACCGTGATTGTGGTAGCTTTTGTAACCTGTTCCTGTTCCTGATCTGATCCTGTCGTTCCTTGTCGTTTGTGCACAAATACTCACTTCGTGTCCTTTGGGTGGAAGCCAGCCAAGACACACGTTCATGGGGAACGGGAGGCTGGCTTCCGGGCGAGAGAGATGACCAAAGTTAACCTAGGAACGTCGCTTCTGACGTCGACGTCTTCGGCTACCGGAGTCGATGACCATCTGCTCTCGGAGGGCGCGGAGGTCGGCCGCTTCGCAGAGCTCGAGGTACTCTTCGAATGTGAGGGTGAGGGGGAGAGTGGAGAAGTTGGTAGTGATAGCAGTCATTGAGAAATCTGGGGGAGAAGAAGAACGGAAGTTGGGCGTGTTTAGAGCTGTTATATACTGGGGGCCGTTGGGAAGTTACACAAACCCGTATTCGTATAGTTAACAAGTAAAGGAAATGTTACTTTTAATTATTGGATGAATCTATTGAGGTTGGACATAGGAGACATTTGTGATGTCTGACGATGTGTTGCTATATCGTTGGTAGTGGGAGAGCCTGGGAGGATTTCTCTTTTTGTGCACTTGTCTCGTTCACTGGAGCAACGCTTTCGTGACTGAGTAGGCGTATATGGGATAGGTTCACTGTATGTAGAAGCTGTCAAGGGTATATTTAAGAATTAAAGACAATTGATATCCATAGAAGAGCTCTGATGCTTGTTTTCTCTTTCAGTCGCTTGTCCATGGAGTGGCGCACTTCTTATGGGAAATCATCAAATCGGTCCATGATCCTCGAGGTCTACTCTAAGCGTCATGGGCTACAATATCCAGCTTCCAAACTGAAACAAATAGAGCTATCAGACCGTCTTTAGATGGCCTACTTGTCGTTTTGATCGAGTCAAATCTCCAGATGCCTTCAATGGTGCGTCAAGGATGTGCCCGACTTGACGGCATAGCTCAGTTAAGACCAAGGAAATTTTAATTCTGAAAGTATGAGTACGTTCTTGAGGGCTTGGCGGTTCGGATGGTACTACTCATGTCTCGATTTGACTCGAATTGAAAGCGCCTGTTTTTTTTCCATTTTTCACTACTAGTCGTTTTAACAAGGTTCATATTCACCGCCAGACTTCGTGGCCAAGTTGGTTAAGGCGTACGACTGTTAGTCAATACTAAATGGCCGCCATCGTAAGATCGAGAGTTCGACCCTCTCCGAGGTCGTCTGGATTTTTTTATTTCGTGAATTTTTAACCATCAGCAGGTTATAAAAGTGGGAAGGAAATAAATAATTGCATTCAAGTGGAAATCAGTGTTGGTAAGTTGGTTAAATGGATTTTCTTTTCTTCTAGGAGATGCATCACTATAAGTTTGGTATGTGGTGGTGATTTTGGTGATGTATTGAAATGCAGGGAGGTACATTTAGAGGTAACCGGATGAACACTGTCACGTACTGTATAGAAGAGATAGGGAGATGTGGCTAGCACTACTAAGATCAGCTCACCACTTTCAAAAGGATGCACTTTTCAGATGTTACGTATGTATCCCCTGACGTTAGTACGCGTTTTCGAGATTTGGCCAAACTGAACATTAAAATGTAAAATTAAAGAGTGTGTTTCGTCCGAATTTACAAATATAAGTACTGCAAAGTCCGAAAGCTGATGAGATACACTTGAACAAGCGGCACTATGGAATTCCTGAAGGTGTTCTTGGCAGATTTGTACCGAAATATCTTCTATGCTGAGGGCTATAGTAACACCCCAGCTAACCAATAATGTATAAATAAATGCAATGAAAGTATATATGCTAAATCTGTGTCCTTTTAAAATTCGTCCTCTTCTCTGGTGACAATGACGCTCTTGATTCGCTCGTTGCCAGAGTTGTCAATCAACACTGGAAATCGAGAACCAATCACCTGGGCCTCCTGGACCTCGACTTCCTCGTCTGAAAACTGGAAATCCGGGTCCAAAACCACGGGACCAGGCACAGAAAGTCGCTTACCACGAGTTACCGAGGGTCCACGAGCAAAAGGAGGCCGGATTGCCTGTCTCCACTCCAGAATGTTCTCTGAAGACGGGTTGGCAGGGGGAACCAAGTGGCGAGGCGCGGGCATTGAAGACGGCACAGGAATCTCGGAAAGCCCAATGGACGAAGATCCAGAGGCCGCGGAGACGTTGGAGTCGTCTCTGGAGTGTCCCCGGACAAAGGGAGGCTCCAGGAGGACGCTGGATCGAACTCGACGTCGATTGATGCCTCCGCGAGAAATGGCAGAGGACGAAGAATGCGAGGTGGTGGGGAGAGATCCGGAAGAGGGAGAATGCGAGGTGACAGTGGCGTGGGTGGCTCCGCCGGGTCCGGTCTGGAAAGTAGAGGGGAACATGGGAGTCAGAGGAGTGGCAATGAGAGCCAGAGAGTCGCGGTTGTGGTAGTAGGAACCTCGGCTGGACTCGGTATCTGAAAACGGCGCGCCCTGCTCAGTTCGAGCCACCATGTCCGACAGTTGGACCGACCGCTCCTGCAGCTCCTCCAGTTCTCTGTACATTCGCTGCAGGATCTGGTCTGAGGCGGTGGGGGGACTGGGAGGGTTTGAGGGCTCTGAGCCAGAAGACGGAGAGGCAGTCACAGCGTCAGAAACGCCAATAACGGTTTCCTCAACAACAGTATCGTCGAAATCGTCGACATCCTCGTCAGCACCAACCCAAACGGTCACTGGTCGGACTGGAGACACATCTCTGGCCTCATTGTCGTGCTGAGTGTGCATCTGGGGTGGGGATGGGGGAGGATGAGAGGGAGCTGGAGGAGTGATTCTGGTGGGAGATCCCAGAGAAGCAGGGACAGACGCTCTTCGGTCGGTAGGAATTGGAGGAAGAGGCCGGGGGGTGTTCAGCCAGGATCCCTCGCCGCCAGGAGCACCGATGGGTGAAAATCGCTGGGGGCCCTGGGGAACTCCTAGCTGCGAAAATCGGTTAGGCGACAGCTGGCCCATTTGTCGGGGCGAAGCTCGCATCTTGACGGGCTGCTGCTGACTGCTGGTGGGCCGCAGAGGCGATCTGGGAGGAATCGAGGCGGCTGTGAGATACTCAGAGTTGCCCGAGTCGGGTCGCAGATCGGGAGCGGGACCCATGTCGGGGGAGGGAGCCATATCGGAGAGATAGAGGGACTCTCGCGACTGGGCAACCGAAGAAACGACTCGTCTACCCTGGAGAGGGACTCTGGGAGCTCCCGAGATTCTGGGAATCTGGCTTCCAGCAGAGCCAAAATCAAAAGATTGATCGCTGGGAAGATTGTGGGTGGTGGGAAGGGCTCTTCGAGAATGCACAGAAGAAGCCGTGGATGCAATGGTGCCGTCAGAAGGCGATTTTCGATGTCGGGCCAAAAACGGCCGTCTGGAAGACGTCTCAAAGTCGGCCTGATCAAGCAGAGGAGTTCGCTCTTCGTCGTCTCGCTCGCGTCGGGAAGACCCGGAACTGTCGTAGACGTCCACAGGGTGCGAGGGAGCAAAAGACTCGTAAGACGAGGAGCCGGAAGAAGAGGGCGAAAACGACTCAAAAGACTCGGTGTCGGAATCGTACTGAAGCGAGTAGTAGGCTGACGACTTTCTTCGAGAGTCGGGAGAGTTGCTAGCCTCAATGAGGGCCTGCTCCTCAAAGTCCATCGACTCCTTATGGTAGTTGGTGCCAGAGTCTCTAGAGATGTCGTAGAGCACGGCCTCAATCTGATCGCTCATGACGGAATCGACATCGACCGAAGACCGGATTCGCGTCTGGGTACCTCTCTCAACCATGTCGGCGTCAAACTGTCTCAGACGTCGGCTGATCAGCTCCAGCTTCTTCTCAATCTTGTCTCTGTAGTCAAAGTCAAAACCCATAAACATCTGGTCGATTTGCTCAATGGTGGCCGAGCCAATGGTGCTGGTCACCTCCAGGGAGTCTGCGTCCGCCACGCCCACTCCAGAAGGGTACTTTCGGGCGTAAATGTCTTCCGAGTTGATGTTGAAAACCCCGGAGTTGGACTGGTGGGATCCGTTCTCAATGATGTCTCGATCAAGAGAGTCGCTGTGCACCTCCCCGTACATGTGGTCCACGGGAATGTTCTCCGAGCTCAGCGAAACCTGCTGAGGCGAGTCGGGAGGAGTCAGGGGAGCATATCTGGGCTGAATGATGTCTGTTTCGGACTTGAACTTGATTCGGCGGGGCTCCATCAGCCGCGCCTCGGTCCGCGGATGCATGCGGACCATGTCTCGTTTGCTGAAATCGAATTCCAGCGACGAGTCGTCGTACTCGTCAAAGTCAGTCACAGCGTCCAGATCACTGATAGACTTGTACCGCGACTGGCGCCTGCTCGTGGATTTGGACTTGCGGATGCCTCCACGGCTCTGGCTGGCCTTGCGGCCGAGTCCTCGGGTCGAAGGCTGGCGTCGTAAAGATGCAGTTGACGCCTGGCGCTTGAGACCCGAGGACGAGTTGACCCGTCGCAGAGAACCGCTGCTGCCTCTGAGCGAAGCGTTGCTTCCGCTTCGTCGCACGGCGTCGGCCGTGGTGTGCACAATGTTCTTCTTGCTGATGGTCTTGCGTCGTCTGATGGCAGCCCGTCGTCGAAGCGTCTGCCTCACCAGCTGGCGAAGACGAATGAAAGGGAGCCGCAGGTAGTCGCGCACGGTGCGCGTCTTCTTCTCATTGATGGTGCCCTGTCGGTCGGCTCTCCTAGCCAGGGTTCTCTGTCTCTGGAGGCCTTCTGCTCCGGGTGAGTGCAACTCGGGGTTGACAAACCGAATCTCCTTGGTCGCAAACGACGTGGGCTTGTGGACCTGGACCGGCGTGGGCGCGGAGATCTTGAGCTTGCGCTTTGGCTGGCGGTTGAACAGCGATGACTTTGCTTTCGCCATGGTGTTTTGGTGTGTGGTTGGTGTGCTGGGTGGTGTCGAAAGGTGTGGTGTGTTAGCGGAAGAGAGGACGGAGCTAGCAAGACATAGTACGGGTTCTGGAGCTGCAGGGTGGGCGCCGCGTGGCTGGGACGCAGACGCGCGCCTGCTGCAGGTCGTTGGGGCCGAGACGCATTGTTTGGTGCTTGGGGGGGCTGGCTGGTCTGGGGGGGCTGGATGTCGCCGGGGATATTAGGATGGAGGTTTAAAATAGAGTTTGTTATTGGGACCTTGGGGCTGCACGAGCAAACCTTATCTGTGCCTCATTTGAAACAGCCGCTAGCGTTTCTGAAACACGTTTGAGAAAGCGGCAAAGATGGGCAATGTCGGCACAAGGAGGCCATTGTGCGGGTCCTTGCGTGGGGCGGGTTTCAGTGCAGGGATCCCTCTGTGCGCTGAGGTCGTTTGGCGCAGGTTTACCTGAGCACTTCCCCTTTCAGCTCTGCCAGCTGTAGGTGGGCTGAATGGGAGCGTCCTTCTTTTGGGCAGGTGTCACGACTTTTGGACGAGTGACGTAATATTACGACCAAGTGGCCCCAGTGGCCCGAGAGGCTCTGTGGGAATATTGCGGAATAGTTGGTATTAAATGGCTTGTAGCGACATTGGTAATATTGGCTTGTGGGATGAACGGTTAGTGTGTGCTAATATACCCAGCCAGCAATAGTGGAACTAGCCATGACAGGGGGCTAGAAGAACGGCGAGTTGGGTGATTGTGATTTTTGAAGGATCCGTTGAATCAGCTGACGACGATAATTCTCGCTGTTTCATCAGTTTTCTCACACCTCAAATATTGACCGCGTTGTACCCTTGCACGTTTCTCAAACTGATGAGGCAAATGAGGCCAATTCTGATCATGTGATTTCGTTGGGAGTATTTTTGGAACATTTTGGGAGGAAAAAAAAAGGTGCTGGCTGACATGATATCGCAGGGAAGGGGATGTGCCCAACTGACGCCACAGATTAGCTACGGAAAATGCTGGAACGGAAAACGAATTAGTGAAGAATTCTGAGCAGAACTGTCTCTTTAGAATTTTTCCAATGTGTTTGTGGCTGATTCTGAAAACATCAACTCATATCAACCCACTTTTTTTCTTCCTCTAGGTAATGACATATTAATCTTAGACCAACTTTAGTGTAGAAAGAAAAAATAAAAAAAACATTTTCTTGCAAATTCTCCCTAATATCCCGAGTCCAGCCCAATAATATCGTCACCTTTTGCACACACTAAAACACATCACGGCTGGTATTTCGACGGTCCGGTAAGCGCCGAATCGAACCATGATCTTGCTACCATTGCTACCGTCGTCCCTGACTCACTAATCTCGGACTCTTGCTCCTATAGATGTGCAATGTGCATCCACTGTGCATCATCTCCGATATACAGTTTTCACAGTTTTCACCTGGAGCACGTGAAGTCGTTCATAATCGATCTAATCTGAGATTTGAAAGCAGATTCTGAATCAGACTAGTCCAAATAGCATCCCAGACTCTCCGGCGCCGTAATTGCACCAGTAGCCGCCACTTTAGCTGGTCTCAAATCCGACGTTGAAAAAATAAACTAGCAAGGGATAAATCCAAAAGCCTATCGCATAGGGAGATGTGAAGAACCGTTGAATCGAATTAGCAAGACTCTACCAGGTGCGGGATTGGACGAATCGAGCAGAGAATTTCACGCCCGATATTTGATTACTAAGGCACGGCAAAGCGACTGCCCTCTTCCTGTCAGGTCCAGCTTCAGACACTGCTCAGATGCACATGGGGGTGGATGGGGAGCGATATTGCCGAACCGAGGTGCATGAAAGCGGGGGATCCAGCAGCTGTTATCTCAGTCAAACAGACGGGCGAATACACACTTGCTGGCGCTAGAACAGCCCACGACAGCACCCTTCGGGTCCTTCTCTCAGCCCCGCCTGTTTCCATCCAAACACTGCCCCACCTGCGATTCCCGATTCCGGCCATCACACATTCTCCGTTAGCTCTAAACTCAATTGGCCATGTTTGGATTTGGATTTGAAGGATGCATGCAGGAGTCAGCTGCTCAGGGCATCATCATCTCTACCATTGGGAGTTGACCAGTCACCTATGGACTCAAAAGGAAAACAGCAGATTGACGACCCTTATATAGACACTCGAGATAGAACCACAAACCCAAAGCGGCCACCTGCTTTGACAGCAAAAAAATAACCACAGCTACATGGCCAAACACACATCACGACACTGGGAGCTACAACCGACTAAATAGAGTTTATCGCACCCATTCTCCTCCCAACCTTGGCACTTACCCTACCCACGACTCAGAAACGCTCAAACGACGCACTCTCTGCACTCAACACAGCACTTTTGGTCTCAGGCCATTGAAAAAAACCAACGAGAAAACACCACAGCCCTCCAGAGCAGGCACCAAACAGCACCCCCTCCCACGCACCGCACCGACATCTCCCCAACGGCCCCCCCAACGGCCCCTCCCCGCACAGCTCACTACACGGACTGCTCCGCCTTGCTACACAGTGAGAGTCACTAACATGGTGCCACAAAAAGGCCTGGCCGTCGTGCTCTCGTGTGCGCTGGCGCTGGCGCAACCGCCCGTGGCCGAAGCACTCACACAGACACAGTCGTCGCTTCTGTACTCTGCCGGCAGCGCAGATACGTCCCGCATGATTGACCACGCCGATGTGCTGATGCAAACACACATCCGACACAAAAACACAGCCGCATCCGAGAGCGGCGCCCCCCCGAAAAAGCGCTTGACAGAGCAGCACGTTTTGGAGGGAGCTGCCCCTTGGAAATGGCTGTGGGGCGGCAAGGAGCTCAAGGAAGAGCAGGCCCGCCCCGCACACGCAGACATTGATTTTCTGCAGCAGTACGAAGACGAGGTCGTACTGCGCTTCACCTGGACCAACGCCGCTGACAAGGGTCTCTTTTCCAAGGCCGTCCAGGGTCTACTGCTCGACGTGTGGCGAATGTCGGCCACCGAGGCCGACGTGCGAATCCAGAGCTCCAGAGTCAAAGACGTCTACCGGCTGCTGCCCAAACGCATGCGCCAGGACGTGCACTACCAGACTCTGATTCCGGACCTCGCCCGCACCGTCTTCAGCTCATACCCGGACAAGCGATCCAGCGACATGTTTGCCGACAAGGTGGGCCAGGTGCTGACCAAGACTCAGACCCAGTCCACCGCCCAGGCCAACGCCCACACTCAGAACGAGCTGGTCTCCATCAACGAAGTCTTCTTCCAGGACTACCGACCTCTAGAGACAATCTACCATTGGCTCGAGCTGCTGGAGATTGCCTATCCCGAGATCATTCAGCTCAAGGATATTGGTCACACGCATGAGGGCCGGCCCATCCGTACAGTGCACCTGCACGGTCCCAACGCCCGTCCCGACCGATCCAAGTTGCTGGTTACTGGCGCCATCCACGCCCGAGAGTGGATCTCCACGTCTTCCGTTCTCTATACCATTTACGAGCTGGCCACTGGCTATGGCACCAACGAGCAGCTGACAGAGTTTGTTGACAAGTTTGAGTTCATTTTTGTGCCCGTGGTCAACCCAGACGGCTACGTTTTCTCCTGGGAGTCCGACCGGCTGTGGCGAAAGAACCGACAGCCCACCGGCGTGTCATTTTGCACTGGTCTCGACATTGACCATTCCTTTGGCTACCAGTGGCACAAGACCCGGGGTACTCCCTGCTCCGAGTCGTACTCTGGACAGGAGCCACTGGAGGCTCTTGAGGCCAAGTACCTGACCGAGTTTGTGTCCAACCACACCACCGAGGTGGGCTCGTTCCACGGCTTTTTGGATCTGCATTCCTACTCCGAGGAGATTCTCTACCCTTACTCTTACTCGTGCGAGCGTGTTCCTCGAGACTTTGAGAATTTGGTGGAGCTAGCCTACGGTCTTGCCAAGGCCATCCGAATCACTTCTGGCAAGCGGTACACCGTCATGCCTGCATGTGAGGACCGGGATCTTGTTGGCGACAGTGAGAATGGCGGTGGATCCATGTTGGACTTTCTTTATGCCAACCACTGTGCCTGGGCCTTCCAAGTCAAGCTTCGAGATACTGGTAACTATGGATTTTTGCTGCCCAAGAAGCAGATTCTGCCCACTGGCCAGGAAATGTTCAACTCTCTGCGATACTTTTGCGACTTCATTCTGAATCCCGAATAGGCGCTTACTGAAGAGCATGGATCACTGAGCATAGATGCATATAGCTATATAAGATTGTAAGGCTCGAAATGAATAATGTGATGATAAATGAGTTCTGCGGAGTCCGAAAAAACATAGTTGGTGATCGACCATGAGACGGTGAATATCAAGAAAAATTTAATGTCATAATTTATCGATATTTGAGACCTTGCAATGGGGAAACGAAGTTATGAGACATGGTACAAGTTAATTTTTGGGCAGGTAGACTATGGGGCCAAAACAACTGAGTGTTATAATTTATTTTTCCACACTTATTTTCAACCACCTTGATGGTCAGCTTAATGTACATGATCTGAGACTCGATTTGAGATGCAGGAAAAATGCCAGGGGGAGCCAATTTCTGCAATCTGATAAAATAGATGGATGATATGGGTGATTCTCAACAAAGTGTTGTTTTCAAAATAATCATAGCTGCTGTACTTAATGGTTTATGCGTAAATTAGCATGTAAGGGTATACATAGGTAGGGAGTGTTTCACTGAAAATAGGTTGGAGAAAAGAAGGGAAGGAAGCAAAAAAAAGGAAGAAAAGAAACCAGACAGTGGAGAGTCCTGAATGCGGAATTGAGATTCCCAAGAGTGCGTTGAGTTCAGCGAGACGAGCTGATTCCAATGGTAGTATTTTTATACCCATATCTCGACCAAGCACTCATTTAGTGAGTTCTGTTTAGGGGAAGAGCTGGAATTATGATCTATAGATGTGGCAGGCAAAGGGTCAAGAAGAACGGCAATAGAAGGATGTATAGATGGTTTTCAAAGAGATTGCGATTCCAAACCGCTGGTAGACTGCAATGGATTTGTTGTGGAGTTTCTTATGTGTTTGTAGCTGGCGTGAATCTCTCAGAATGAAAAAAAAACGGATAGAGCCGTCCCTGATTGTCAGTATCACATTTTTAGGGAGCACCGTTGAGATGCCCCGCAATCCTGCTTAATCGAGACTCCGAAAACCCCCTGGCGTCCGTGTTTCAGCGCTAAAACTAGCGTCTCGGTGACCAGCGAGGTACCCGTTGTCTGGCCAGAGAAAGGGGGATCTACAATGCGTGGATGTGAGTTTGCGGGTCAAGTGCCGTGCACAGTGCAGAAAGTCTGTATGGATGACGGCCCGTTCGCATCGTCGGGGGTATTCTCGCCCTTTTGCCGCTGAAAATTTGCTTGTTTTGAGCTACTGTAGTGATGCTCGAGCTGCTGCTCTGTCATGGAGTCGACCTTCTGGATCGTCAAAAAGCCAGGCGAAACCGTGACAGACCCCCGCCAAAAGCCCGCTAAGAGCTCTACCCAGTGGCGTGGTCTGCATTACAAGTTTGGGGTTTAATTTCACAGAATGAAAGGGTTTAGACTGCGCCGTTGGACATGGAATTTAGCCCAGGAGAATTTTAGTAGCGCATCGTGGGGTGGGACATTTGGGTGGGTATTAGTGGACGAAAAGCGTTTCTGAAAAGACAGTCTCGTGTAGAATCTTGCGGCGAGCACAATGGTGGTCTTGGAATGGCGATATCTTGACTGGAGACGGAGAAAAAGGGGGCTTGGCGGACCTCTCTCCGAGACCCGTGGTTGACGATAAACTTTGGCTAGTCACATTATCAATAGAACTATGACAGGTGCTGGCAGTTGGGCCGCAACGAGAAGACGTCAAAAAGTGGGCGAAAAGCGACGCGAAAAGCAGGAAAATGGCCCCAAAACACCAAAGAACATGTAGCAAAAGATCCCAGGAGGCTAGCAGCACCGCGTCGACCCCTCCAAACGCCCCATCTGCCTTGCTGTGGTAACCGCCAAGGTCCCAAAGGATAAAGCGTCCATTGGGAGGTTTGGCAAAAAAAAGGCTAAAAAGGCAAATGGCTAATTTTATCCGACTGCGGCATGCAGCCGTACACGACATATTGTATTCACTGCGATATTTTACCCTTGCACGAGTACGTACCCTGAGACGAGTACATAGGCGGGTCCTAAGCCACACGGAAGCTACCATCTCACGTTGCGTTTTCCGACAGCGGCACACGACAGCGGCACATCCACTCACGACCTGAAACAGAGAGTCTCAGTCACACTCCACCTCCGCCGCCACAATGACTTATCTACTACCAGACTTGGATAGACTGACAGGAGACGAGCAGGCGTGGTTTCTCACGTTTGCGTCGTCGGTAGCATGCGTGCTGGGCTGCCTCATTCTCTACGTGGACACGTTCATCTACGGCTTTCGCCGACTCAAGAGCTGGATCACCGGAGTGCCCCAACAAAACCAGCACGAGGACCTGTGGAACTCCAAGGGCTTCCTTATTGTGTCCCTGTCGCTCTCGGGCGGCATTCTCATGTTCACAGCCCTCTACCGGCTCTTCCCCCAGGCGCTGGTCTATCTGGAGCACTCCAAGCTGCTGACTCCCCAGGAGAGCAACTTTCTGGTGCTTGTCATGTTCATGAGCGGCGTGGTGGTCTGCGCGGGCATCAACTACCTCGTGCACGCCGCCACGTCCAAGTCGATTGTGCACTGTGTGCACGGCGACGAAAGAAAACGCGTGGACAGCGCCTCCAGTGAGGCTACGGCCTCGGCCTCAGAACACGCCCACGTGCACACCAGGGCCCATTCCACGCACGCACATGCGCACGCTCATAGCCACGTGCACGCGGCTCCCGTCAGCGACTCAATTACACATGTTATCGGCGACGAAATGTCCGAAAACACGCCTCTGTTGCACGTGGCGCCTCGAAAGCGATCCATCCTGGATCTAGCCCACGAAACCATCAAGGGAGCCGCTCCGGCTGGCGAGTGTCGGGGCTACACGTGTGGCGACTGCTGTGCGCCCGAAGAGCAGGCTCTGTGCGACCCCGATCCGTTCGAGGAGCCGTTTGCGTACCCTGGCGAGGAGTTTCGGTTCCAGGACGACCACACAGGCAACAATCATACCCACACGCACCACGCAGACGCCGAGGTCGACCCCCTGGATCACGACCACGACCATGACCACGACCATGACCACGACACGGACCTGGAGCACCAGTTGCACCACCACCACGTGTCCACCCGGCGATCGCATCTCTACTCCATTGCTCTCCAAACCGGCCTGGCTATCACGCTGCACAAGCTGCCCGAGGGCTTCATCACCTTTGCCACGTCGCACGCCGACAAAGAGCTCGGTCTCAACGTGTTTCTGTCGCTGGTGGTGCACAACTTCACCGAGGGCTTCACCATTGCCTTTCCCTTTTACGCATCTTTGAGGAAAAAGTGGCAGGCTGTGCTGCTGGCCTCGATTCTTGGTGGCTGCTCGCAGCCTCTGGGCGCCGTTGTGGCGTGGCTCATGTTCCGAAACCAGAACTTGCACACTGACGCTACCGACGTTCTTTACGGGTCCATCATGGGAATGACCTGTGGCTTTTTGTGCGTCATTGGTCTGCAGATGTACGGCACGGCCATTGGTTTTGGCGGCACCCAAAAGGTCTGTTTGACGAGCGCCTTCTCCGGCATGTTTATTGTTGGCTGCTGCTACGCTCTCACAGCCTAGTGTGGTCTTCATTAGTTAGTTTTATTTATTCGGAGTCGAGACTGACTCTCGCACGTTTTAAAAAATATATGATTCAATATCCCCAAACGTTGTTTTACGTAAAGAAGTTAATTTAGGTTGCTCACGTGTGCCAGATGAGGGCAAAAAATAATCAATGATAATAAAACATAAAAAGTAATATGGTCCCTAGCAGGATCGAACTGCTGATCTTCGCGTTGCAATTTCTTATTAGCACGACGCCTTAACCAACTGGGCCAAGGGACCTCTTACCGTAAAAATCACGTAAAACGATAAAGCCTGAAATCCGACCCCTAAAAAAAAAAAAAACGCGCGAGCGGTTGGAACATATTTTCAAAGAGCCGTACTTATTGAGAATTGTTCAGCGAGTGCAATTCACCTTTAAATTTTGCGATTGACTTAATATTGGGGGAGTTATAGCGGAATTACTGCCGACAGTCGAAGTTTAAGGGGAGCTTCATATTTGGTGTCAATGTAGGATGAGTGATTGTAACATTGATGAGAACAAAATATAAATGTAAAGACAAGTAAAACAGAAATACATACATACATACATACATACATTGATGAGATTTCACATGAGCAAGTAACCTAGATGATGGGATTTGAAATGTTCTCGTCTGCCCTAATGATGTTATTATTGCGTTTCTGAAACATGGACCTCATTCGCTTCAGCCTCAAATGAGGTTCGCCTAGAACTGTTACAGTGGATGATTTATAAGACGATGAGAGGAACAAGTTGAAAAGGGACATCACCAACTACCATGACCCAGGTTTGTTCAACTGAACAAGAAATCGTGGGGACATTAACATTCCTATCTGGTGGTGAAGAGTTTCTGAAAAGAGAAAACAACGGTTCCCGAATCTACAACCTGGTGAAAAGTGACAATCCAGAGGGGACTTTCTGGCATGTGGGGAGTGGTGAAACTACAGATATTATGTTGTACGATGAAAAGGGAGTCGATCCATTAGTTTTCATCTTGGGTTATTCCCGTCGAGAGCAGGACGAGGTGGGAATGTTTTCACTCTTGTGCGAGTGGACTCTGAATGGTACTCATCTGAACGGAGTCGATGTGATTGCAGGATCCGTCATTTTGAAACATGGTGACACACTGTCTCTGCCAATGGACTACACCCACCAGTCAACTCCTGTTCTTCCACATTTGGTCATTCAGCTCGGGGTAGGTCCCCTTGGTAGTAAGCAGCGTCTCAGTAGTAAGCAGCGTCTCAGGGAAGATAAACTGGTTCTGGCAAGACGCAGATCAGACTACTTGGATGCCAAGACTCGTCCCAACCTTCCTTCAATCACCCAAGCGTTTCTAGATGAGCTGAGGTGAGCGAACTTCACCCTGACGTCTCTTGCAGATGTGACTGATTTAGCATGTGTTTAAGGCTTGATATGCAACACCTCAGAAACATCCTTCCTTCTTCACGAAATCCTCATGGTTGTCCTCAGTAATCAGGACGTTGAGGGGTTCTCCGAACCGAGGCAACGCACCAGTCGCCTGGAAGTTGACATCTGCCATTTCAGGCTTGATTACCTCGAGAAGAGTTTTCTCATTGTCGGGATTGTTATGTCGAGTGTACATCTTATCATCTTTAAAGATCTTGTTGTCGTCGAAATCCTCAGGGGTCGTCTTCCTTTCAGCGGCTTCATAAACGGCTAGTTTGGCTTTGGCTTCAATCATTTCTTGGAGGATCGCTATCTTCTCCACTCGAAGTTCCTTATTGATGATCCTGAGTTCCTCCTTCTCTTTTTCTTTCTCAACTAATCGATTGTCAGTTGAGGTACGCAGAGCAATCTCCACGGCTGCCTTGACGGCGGCGTTCACATCGTCGATAGTGAGAGACATTTTTGTGGCTGGCGGTGGTAGCTGAGACTCTTAATCTGCTGAAGTGTAAGTTCTTATCTGTGCCTACAGGTGGGAAATAAACCGGCAATACAATATATTAATCAGGCGTGAGCGTGATCCAATAGAGTAGAGAGAGTTGAGTCCGTGTCCTGTCTGTCTGTCGACTTGGGTTGGTTAACTTGTCTTCTCTCTTCTCCTGGAACTACAATCTAAGTACGTTGGGACATTAGCGGCATAAAATATGAGTTACAGCCAATCGCATCCCCTGTGTAAGTGAAGTGTTTGTACCATGCACCTTCATCCTTCGGATGTCACATGCGTGTTGGCTTAAACTCCGACAATAAATCTAATACGACAAGAGTTTAAAGATGTACCATATACAGTTCCGTACAGTTCCTTAACACAAATATATCGGTAAAAGCAAGAGACTCTGGCTGATTCAGTCGTACCACAAACAAACCAGTCACATCACAGTGCTCCTCCTGGGTTTGTGTGCCGTTCAAAACACGATTACTTCAGTTTTTTTTGCGCTCACGTGACATATTTGGCCGGGTAGATAGCCTAATCTGCAAACCATTTCAGTTGCGGCCATATCCTGGTGAAAATACGGCTTCCCGTCCGATCAGCCATAGTCAAGCACCAGAGAGCCTAGTTAGTATTGTAGTGGGAGACCATACGAGAATCCTAGGTGCTGCAATTTTTTATTTTTGCGTCTGATGAGTGGCGTCAATTGATACATCACTTTTTTCTCGAAATTATCTCTACAGATTGAATTCAAGCCAACATTCAACACTATGAAGAGTGTGTCTTTTCCACAATCTCTTGGCAGACAAAATGGTAGAGGCCATGTAACTCCTTACAAAAAAAAGTACCAAACAAATGACATGAGCCAGCCACTCGTATTGGTGCTTTAATTACCGGTATGCATTATCTTCTCAGGAGTAAATTGAATTAAAAAGGTATAAGACAGCCACAAATACAAAAGCGGTGGCAAGGGATGGAATCGCGCGATCCATTCGCCACCCATATTTCCTGAAATTGATCTGTTCTCCTTACTTTTTCTTCCAAGACATTCTCATACCAAGCTGATATGCCATCATGACTTCGCGAAGGTTCGATGGAAGCCAAATTTTTATTTTTTCTGAGAAACGTTATAAAGTGAAAAGTAGAGGTAAATATCACCACCAAGTGTCTTTCAAACTGCAAATCGAGAGCTCAGAGATAATTTATACTGCCTTGAAACACCTGAACAGTTTGTTATTCCTCCAAAACTTCTTCAGAGAACTCTCTAGGAGGTTCTTTTGAGAAAAGAGTACATTCCTTAATAAACCGAGACGCATGGTAGATGCACTTTTTTTTGCCACTGATCCAGCCCCCAAACTTTAGTTGACCCTCTCAAGAATATATAAAGCCCTTCTGGCCCTTCCATAATCTCCAGACAGCGACCAGTCACTGGGCATTCACTTGCACAGGATTCGGTACCTTCTGACGACAGACACAGATGCGAGAATGCACGCTGAGACGCGGAGCTGAGAAGCACAGCAGCCTGTCTACATGCAACGAGGACAGATGAAACAAAAGTGCCTGAACGCTTAGCCAGCTACACTTTCCTGTCCGCCTGAGTTTGGGTAGCTCCCAAGGGTGGTACTATACCCTGCATGAGAAACATACACATCTTTTGGGCAATGCCACATGGTGAAACTCCAGGTATCCCACGAGTATCGGTCAAGAGCAACCTCTCGGAGCAATGACGCATTCAATGCCAGCCTGAGAGATGCGCGCCAGCTACGCCTTTGTGCCAGCGAGTGCAAGCCGCCTGAGCAAAGAGTCATTCCAAATGGAGACCGCCATGAGCCTTACCGGTCATGAGCCAAGAGCAAGTGCTAGAGCTTTTGAGCCAGCCTACACGCCTAGTGCCACGGGCCTAGAGCAGCCGCCAGAGTCAAGAGCCACAGTGAAATGATACTGTAGAGCCACCGAACCGACAGAGTCACTCCTTTTGGACACTCCAAAGCCGCCTAGATCTGAGCAAAGAGCTTTTGAGCCGCCTCAAAGAGCCAAGTGTCGAAAGACCGCCAGAGAGCTGAGACGCGAGAGCTGAGACGCGAGAGCCGAGACTCCATTGAGCCGAGAAGCCGCCGAGCCACCTAGAGCAAAGATCTGCCCTGACAGACGCCATTCAATGGTCAAAAGAGCTATGCAACCAACCAAGAGAGAGAGAGAGTAAGAGCCGGCGCCTACAAGCATGTGTTTACATGACAGAGCCAGAGCCGCCAAAGAGCCATCTACTGCAGCCTGAGTGAAGAGCCGATAAGTGCCATTGAGCCAATGAGTGCCAAAACCAGTGCCACTGTTCAGAAGCAGAGCAAAGAGCCAGTGAGTCCCACAGAGGCAATAAGCGCCAAACGCCTGTTACAGCCAGAGCAAAGAGCCAGTGAGTGCATAGAACCAGTAAGTGCCAAACGCCTGAGCTAATGAGACACTTTCAAGGACTAACCCTCCTGGAAGTTTTTGTTGCAACGTCGGAATTACTCAGATGTGTTGAGGATGTAAGCATCGCGGAACCTCGAGAGAGGATGTACGCAGATGAACCTTTCTTTAGTTTCTGAGAGGATTAGGTGAAATTCCGAACCTCTCTGGGTCAATAAATCATGGACCATTGAGTCCCACCCAAATTTGAACTGTAGTGAGATTGTAACGAGTATTTTTAGATTTTAGTTGATTTCTCTCCTGAGAGACTTTTCCTGGGACAGAATCACTTGTAGAGAGTCCAGTCATTTGACAACTAAGAGGTATGGGGAATGAATCTTGAGCCCAGATTACAGTTGAATGGGGGTTTGCAGGATAGTTTATTATCTTATGCAACATTCAGATCTGTCAAATATTGTTATACGTAGACTCAGGATGAGTCTACTCTTCCCACTCCCGGGTAACTCAGTTTGTGTATACCGACAGTAGATGCTGTTTAGGTGAGAAATCACATAATATGGAATAAGCCTGTCCGTCAGAGTTGGTCCTCTCAAATAGTTGCAGCGGTGACCGCACCTTCTTCTGTGTGTGCTGTCGTACTGGAACGATGTTTCTCGTGTAGTGATGTGTAAAAGCGTTAATTATATTCTATGTGAGTTTCCTGCCTTAAGCATATTGCCTGACCATATTTGACTTTCAACAAATATGGACGAATTAGACAACTGACAGATGTCTAAATACCTTATGAGTCCCTTTTGTACCTTGTTACACCTAGCTATAGTTATGGGTGTAATATGTGACTGAGCCGATGGCCTACTCTCAGAACATGTTCAGTATTGTAGAGTTCCCTACATTCACACTGTACCAGCTAACACTAATGCGGGGAAGAAGTTATTACTCCAAATATTTCGATACAATTCAGCCTGAATCATAACTGTAGCATCAGAGCAATGGGGTATTTCTTAGCACCGAGTCTTTAATGGGTCATTGATGTAGCACAAACTACAACGTATCGGTTTTCTCTATTTCTAGGGATTCCCTTCATTGACTATTTTCACCCTCAATACCTTGCTGTCAGACCTAATTTCCCCGTTTACACATTCACTGCCGACTTGTATCTAATCTGCTACTCTGTAGCTGACAACTTCGTTCATATAACTGTTCATACAGACCCCAACATCCATCACGTGACTTGTGTTTGATCTAAACACCTTATGAGTAGCTAGTCTCCCGACAGTCATCACTAGAGGACGTGGCGTAATGGTAGCGCATTGGATTTCGGTTCTTTCCAGAACGACGTCCTCCAAAGGCTGCGGGTTCGAGTCCTGTCGTCCTCTTGAGTATCGTCTCACCCAGGTGGTGAGTTCTTTTTTCCATTTGCTCGGAAGGGTACAGAGTACTGCATTTGGTGAGCTCCTCTATGCATGGTATCACCTCATTCTGGTTAGACATTACCATTAGAATGACATACTACCAGCCAAGATGGATACTAGAAACTCTCTGTTGTTCACTAACAGAGCTTACGACCTGTAGAGACATCAGTATCGTAGAGACACTCCTAAACCCCCCAGAATCTATTTTATGGCAACGTTTTGGCACATCGTGGGACAGCAATAATGGTGTAGTATTCCGTAATGATTCTTGATAGTATTACACAGATCTGGACAGAAATTGCGTTTTCACGGTTACATGTGATTAAACAAATATTGTGATTTCTGGTCAAACAAAATTGAAAAAGACTTGATTGTACTAATCTACTACGAAAGTTGTATACATATATAGTCGGTAAAGCAAAATGATATACCATACAACCTTCGCCTTGATTTGCTAGCCAGTCTAGAGGTTTGAGTTGCTCGATAAAAAGCCTTGATGAAGACTAGCCTAAGCAACATGAATATGTCACCACAGCTTAAGATACCTCTTCTTAACCTCAATAGTTATGCTGCAAGCCTCTTGCTCTTGAGCGTCCCTTCATCTTCTACAAGATCAATAAGCGTTAAAGTTCGCAAAAAGAATGTGATGCTCAAATGTAATCAGGAGCTAGGTTCATTTAGCAAATATTAAGGTTTCATAGCCATATCATCAAAATTACAATTACTCGTAGCGGAGGTGTCAGAATTCAGTAATTTTAATATATTCCCATTCATAAACAATATACTTCTAAATTGCGTTATTTGGAACGGACTTTTAATCTATATAAACAAACTTCATGGAATCTTGAGAAAACAAATTAAGGTTCAATCACGTGATATAATTGGCCGGCTATTAGGGACCAACGCTTTTTTAGTTTAGAACTGCCTTGGTGGCGCAGTGGTAAAAACCCTAAAACCTTAAATCTCGAGGTCGTGGGTTCGAATCCTGGTTTTGAATATTTATAAAAAGTTTTGAATTATAAATCCGGATTTAAATAATCCGGCAATCACGGACTTAAAAATCCGGCCCGTACGGACTTAGGCGCCGGTTTCTAGGATATAGTCTTGTATAATGTAGCACGGGTGTAAAATGAAAAAAAATTCGTAAAATTAATCCGACCTGACGGATAATCCGGTTTCTTGGATAGGGTCTTGAATAAACACAGGTCAAAAAATCAAAAAAATATAATAATAATGATAAATAGAAAGAAAATAAAAGAAGAAAGAAAAGAAAGAAAAGAAAAGAAAGAAAAGAAAAGAAAAGGGTACCAAGGTATCCATGGTCAAAAAGAAGACCAAAACTTTTTTACTGTCAACTTGAAGATCCAGGGCAGACTGACATGGAACTAATTGGCGAGAAAAAAGGGATGGAAAGCGAATAACATGTAATCTTTATAATCAATTGCCATCATTTGTCATCAGAATTTTGGGACCTTGCATCAGTCAGGTGTTACTTTGGTTTCCATTTCGTAGCTTACAGAGAAAGCTATGTTCACAAATACAAGAAGCTTCTGCTTTTCAACTGTCTAATCGGAGCTGCTAACCTCTGCAGTTCTCGAAATCGACTATGAGACAATCACCCAACTTTCAAGTCTCCTACCAACCAAAAAACAATTGCAGCACCCAGGATTCTCGTATGGTCTCCCACTACAATACTAACTGGGCTCTCTGGTGCTTGACTATGGCTGATCGGACGGGAAGCCGTATTTTCACCAGGATATGGCCGCAACTGGAAGGCGGAGTTTCTGTCAGGCATTGTCTGATAAAACATGTCACGTGGGTGTCGATGCCTGCCAGCAGCCAGAACCGAACAATACCGCTAGTTGAATAAGAAGACACTGGTGAGATCCAGCTTATCACTGCTTGTTTTCTGAAACATTGCATTTTTGAACTTGAAGGAATCTTCAGGTGGGTATCACTAGAATGCCAAGTTGAGCTGCCTTCCTATATCTGCTCAGCTGAGAAACAATCGTAAAAGCTGTCCACTTCAGGAACTCTCTAGCCAAAGTACCGTGCTTTGTAGAACATGTTGCTGAGTCTTGATATGGGTGTTAGAGGATATGATGAAGCCTATGCCCAACTGGTGGCTACGGTACTGTACATACTTACGACAACAGCTGATGGGGAATTTCATCAATTATGTAAAAAAAAAATGAACGACAGCGCTCAGTTAACCTAGTTCATGGGCTCCATGGAAATCTGGACATACTGTGCGTTCTTGCAGGCAGCAGCAGCACCCTCAACGCCGGCAGGTCGGAGATCCCACATACCGTCCTGGACCTGGCAGGTAATAAAGCCCTGGTTCTGGTAAGTCAGTCGGTTGTCTCGGTAGTTGAAGCCGGTAAGACCCTGCCGGACCTGGTTTCGGTCCGTGAATCTCATAGAGGCCTGGTTGCCCAGCTGCACAAATCGGCCCTGGTTGTCGACAAGCTGACCCCGGTAAGAGAGTTGACCTCGGAACTGGTCATAATTGTTGTCATTGTAGTTATGTCGACCGTCAATAAGCATCAGTCGGCCGTCATTGTTGACAACATTGGAGTCTCGGAACTGTTGGTTGTCAATGACTCGGAGCCGAGAGTCCTGGTACTGGGCCCGACCGTTCATTCGGTTACCGTTGAGGGTGACAGCTATGGGGTTGGCACAGGGCTGTTGGCCAGTAAACACCTGGTAAAGGTGGTCACTAGACTGCTGGTCGTGAGACAGATCGTAGGCTCGCCCGTACTGATCAACAGGGCAGGCCTGGAACTGCTGCTGGTCCGAGTTGTGTCTCCAGGAGACTCGATCGTCAGCAGATCGCTGCAAACCAATGTCGCTGGATCGTCGGTCAGAGAGAGCGAGACGGCCGTTGTCGACTCCAACGTATCGGTTGTCGTAACGGTCGTTCCAGTTTGTCTTGTCAGAGTGGTGAGTGTCATGAGAGTGGTCGTAGTCGCTGTCACTGTCATCGGAGTTGTGGTTGTGCACCACGTTGATATCTCCCTGAACATCGACAAAAATGTTGACGGACTTGAGAGGAGTACCGTTGACGTTCTGGTAGTCGCCCTGGCCAAAGTAGAGGTTTCGGCCGTCGGTTCGCATGTCCATGTTTCGCTGGTCCCAGCCTCGCTGAGCCTGCATCTGGTACATGTAGTCAGACTGAGGCCACTGGTAGTTTGACTGGTCAACTCCTCGGACATCGTAGTCGTCGTCGTAGTCGTCGTTGTCGTATCGGCTGTCGTATCGGCTGTCGTACCTGTTGTCATAGTCGTAGTCGTAGTCGTTGTCGTGGTCCCATGCGGGAGCAGCAAGGCCGAGGGCGGCAACGAGAGAAAGGGCGGCAACGGAGAACTTCATGGTTGAGGCGGATGGGGTGACTGGGGATCTGTGATCTGAGGAATCACCGTAGACACAGCCGGGGTTTATATACTGTGTCGCTGGGTTTTTGGTGCCTGGAGATTTGCATCACTTTCTGTATCTGGTCAACCGTGTTGCTTGTAATGTTGAGTGGTACGCTTTGTGTCATGTTGGAGTTGTCTGACACGGATATCCATGATGAGTGGTAGAGAAGAAGAAAAATCCGACTCCTTGTGTGTATCCAGTGCCTTCTCGCAACTGCAACCGAAGGCCGTATCGAGGATACGGCGGATGCTAGCGACAGTAGGAGAGTACAAGTTGCCCAAATTAAAAGCAAAGCCGACTAGTTAGAAAGGTAATACTAGAATGACAGAAGAATATTACCACCTCTGAAATGAACATTAGAGATGCATACAGTATATAACAAAACACTTAAGATGGATACATTATTTGATAAAAACTTGGACGAGCGATTTATTTGAAGGCCAACGTCTCCAGCGTATTCTTCAAAAATCACGATATATCATGATGTATTGAATAAGATAGAATATCTAGTAAGGAAGTGTAGATTGGAGTAACCCAATTAACGTGGGCTTGAGCCTAGTTCAGACGAGTGCATCTGTAGAAAACAAGAGACAGCAGCCTATAAACCGCCTCGAGAAATGACATTTGGACAAAGACGTAATAGTATTCCATAATCCAGAGTTTTGATAGCACAACTAGAAGTTACCGTGACGGGAGTATTCCTTTTTTGAGTGTGTCCAGTTATATTTTATACTGACCATTTTGTACTATCACGCTCTGAACTGAACAAAGCTCTAGAAACTGGATGCTCAAGAACAGAGTGTCAGAAATCACGTACGGGAAATCCGAATGACTCTGTAGTAAAAAATGTATATATAATCAGATCTTCACATCTAGATGCGGCCTACTACCAATAATATCTCCAGGCGTTTTTTTTTTTTTCTCATTGATATTCAATTAAACATATATATGTATAAACATGTTGTTCGGAATTGAACTAAGGCTTACTCAGATCATTTTGCAGCATTCATGAACGCTGACTAATATACAAACATATCACTGATGTGGTGGCTCAATGGTAGAGCTTTCGACTCCAGTCAAACGGTTGTAATCGAAGGGTTGCAGGTTCAATTCCTGTCCATGTCAAGTTCACAAGAACTGGCAGTGGAGGAACAAATGCGGGTTTGATTCCCGTAGCTTCTAGCTGATCAGTGATTTTTTTGCATGTTTGGAAATTATATTCTTTACAACTTGGACGAAAAGGACTGTACATTGAAACATATGATTGCAACATAGCTTTATGGCTTCGTTCATAAAGTATGGGCCTTGTTTTGACAATGGCGGTTAGACCCACTCGTTAACTGCACATGATGTCCGAATCGAGTCTGTATCATGGCTTTTCACTACTAGTTTTCGATAAGATGAGTTTCCATTAAAGTGGAGGAGCCAATCTCTCAATACAAAGGGAATTTGACACTTCAAATAATGCAGAAACACCTGCTTTGTAATCTACTGGTGATTATTGTGGGCTTCAACATCACTTTCTGAATCCAAGTAACAATGTGGTTTAAGGTTCCAGTGGTATGAGAATACGACAGATAAGAACTTTATAACCTCATAACATGCACAACCTCCTAGACCCTCCATTTTTCCTCACTCTCATTCATGAATACATGGTCATTTTTAACTATTGCTCTCTTTCTCGTTTCATTGCAACTTCGATCATATCATCGCTAACCCCATCAAGCATCCACCGTTTCAACCTACTGAGCGTTCGTCGGTCTTCCTCAGTGATACTGGTCTTCATCTCAGTAAGTGAGCGGGCACAGTAGTGTCTGATAGCTAGACAGTTAGCATAATATGCACGCCTCCAGGCTACCAGTAACTTTGTCAGGGACATTTCCTCCCGCCTAATTCTTCTGATGGCATGAACTACCAGCTCGGGTACCTCATATCTTTGCCCAAGAATCATCAAACCCGTAGCATCTTCAAAGTTGAGCGTCCACATTTCCCCGTAGAAGAAGGAAACAAAAGCTCTCACCCACGACACAGGGTACCACATTCGCAAGAAGGTTCTGGATTCTCCACAAGCTTCAGATGCTCTAAGAACCTCGTCGAAACACGACCAACTGGCCCGTAAGACAAGAGAGTGAACTGGCACTGTGGCATGGTTTTCACATACAAGTATGAAGTCTGTACCCTTTAATGCTCGGATACGAGATAGCCCCACTTGCTGGATTGAAGTAATCGCCACCTGGTCAATGTTTTCGCTCTGCTTTCTCCTATACTGGCTGTTACTGAGCATTTGGCAGCATGTCCAATTGGTGTCGGTCAGGAGATACACCGATTCTTTCATGGAGCTCACATGAAGTGTTCTGTGATCGATAGCAACGGCATAGGAAATTTTATCGTGAGGATCCTTGAGTCTGAAAGGATAGTCTCTGATGGTGCGAATATTACCCTCGTGGCCGCAGACACTGACGTAAAACTGATATCTGTCTTTTTCCATTATCCACTTGCTGGTGATGTAGAAAGTGCACTCGTCTTTGTAGGTGCAAACAGCCAATGCTTGGAGACTCAGCTTCATTTCCTGTGGAGTGCTTTGACGCTGGACATAGGGCTTTACCTTTGTAAGACTGCTGATTCGTCGTGGAGGTGGTGGAGTGTCTCTCGTATTTATCACCTGCCGGCGAGGTTGAAAACCGTTCATGAATGCCGGTATAGCAATTTTAGCGAGGTTTAGGAAAGTGACACAGAAGTTGTATCTCAACAGTTACTTTTAGCTTATTCTCGAGAACAAGAATTTGGGAGCTTGAAGTAGCTGTTCGGCGATTTAGAGCTGTTTATTATAGCATATCAGAACTGAGACTCTGATTCTTCATATATGTATATAGGCTGCGGTATAACCACAGGCCTTTCGAGGGCACGTGACTCGGATATCTGTATAACACACACCAAACACAAACATTAGGCATGTGAGGCGAATCCTCGTGCCGTAGTTGCCTTACTAATCCTGGAGACATATACTTCTCTGGTTGTCGTAGAGTCGACAGATTTAATATCTCCATCTAAATATTCATTACCGACTTACAGGAACCTGCTAACCAACATCTTCGTACCTGTCCTCGCGGACCCTAACCTACATCACGTGACATTATCTTCATTTTTACACCTTATGAGTAGATAATTCCCTGAGAAAGGCATCTTAGGCAACCTGGCCGAGCGGTCTAAGGCGCCAGGTTAAGGTAATTCCTTGACATAATATCCTGGTCTCTTCGGAGGCGAGAGTTCGAATCTCTCGGTTGTCATAACTTTTTGTTGATGTTATAGGTTCAGATTTTTGTTTCGCTTTGTTCTCTCGTATTTCGTATTTTTAAACCTTAGATCGAAAAGAATTGGGGAGCAAAAAAGGAATTGCAGCACCCAGGATTCTCGTATGGTCTCCCACTACAATACTAACTAGGCTCTCTGGTGCTTGACTATGGCTGATCGGACGGGAAGCCGTATTTTCACCAGGATATGGCCGCAACTGTCATGTGACAAAACTATCCACTCATAAGGTTTCGGGAACTTCAGGTCACGTGACGGACGTCGAGAGGATGTACAAAGATGTTAGTTAGCAGATTAGAAACAAGTCGGTAATAAATGTTTAAGAGGAGTTATTAGGTGTGAAAACTGAGCAAGGGGACCGGCTCAGTTTGCGGGTTCCAGGCTTAGTAAGGCAACATGATCACGAGCAGATCTCTCACTCATTCGAAGACTACGAAAAAGATAACCAGCGTGCAATGATAATGGAACACGAAAGACCACCAACGAGCGTCGATAAGACCCTAAGCGTGTATAAGAACAAGACTGCAGACGACAACTGAGAACCAGTGGAAAGATTACAGAGGAAGTCAGGGGATTTGCAACCCTAGAGCGACAGTGGTGTTGAGAGGGGGAGGATGGAGAAGTTAATCATTGTAAGGTGGATTGAGTTTTAGTTGTCTGGATTTTTGTTTGTGAATAAAGGAGAAGAAGAGAGTACAGGAAACGTGGCGGGAATTATGTGGACACAAAACCACTGTTTGAAGCTCGTATAGCATATTTAGATTCAGCTGAGGTTGTGACGGATAAGGTTACGATAAGCTATAAGGTTATGAAGGTCGACCTAACGTCAACTGACTGATTTGGCTGACAGGTAATATATGGCACCAGATAGAACACCTACTATAAAAAGATTAAAGATATTAGTGGGGTAACCTGAGCTGTTACTCAGTTCTTATTAGAATAGTGCAAAGTGATTTATCATTTGAAAAAAATATCTGGAAATTGCATTAGGTACAGAGAACTCACTGGTTCATATTCAGCATGCACCTTGCACGTCTAAAGCTCGCCTTTGTATATCTTATGAGGCTTCTAGAGATGGTTAAATCACATTTTTGCGTCTAGAAATTCCCCATTCTCGCCGAAAGATTGCTGTCAATCTCATCCGCCAAACACTACAAGTCTATACATAATGAACTCGACCCATATACGTCTACACAGTCACAAAAGGGCTGTTGCACTTCTTAGAAGAAATAAAAACAGATGCAGGGAACGAGACAGGTGCACGATTAGAAGAATCCTCTCAGGCTCTCTCACTAATCACAATGTGATTATAACCATTGTCAGGCATCACACATCTCTCTCATGTCTAACCTTGATAGATTCGTTCAATAATTAAGAGTAACATTTCCTTTACTTGTCCAACTATACGAAATCGGGTTTGTGTAACATCCCAACATCCCCAAGTATATAAGAACCTTTTAACACGCCCAACTTCCGTTCTTCTTCTCCCCCAGATTTCTCAATGACTGCTATCACTACCAACTTCTCCACTCTCCCCCTCAACCTCACATTCGAAGAGTACCTCGAGCTCTGCGAAGCGGCCGACCTCCGCGCCCTTCGAGAGCAGATGGTCATCGACTCCGGTAACCGAAGACGTCGACGTCAGAAGCGACGTTCCTAGGTTAACTTTGATCATCTCTCTCACCCTGGAAGTCAGCCTCCCGTTCCCCATGAACGTGTGTCTTGGCTGGCTTCCACCCAAAGGACACGAGTGAGTACACAATCACAGACGACAAGGAACGACAGGATCAGATCAGGAACGTAACCAGGTTACAAGAGCTACCACAATCACGGTGCGGTTGATGTCTAGGCCAGGCGTCAGCAACACTGTCTTTGTGATCCCTCCGTGACATGTCGAACGACAGTGAGGTAGAAACCCTGGCTAGGTTTCAACCAAACTGTCGTGACACATTGTGTGGTTGGTTTCCAGGCCAGGTTCCAGTCACACAGTTCACGTTCTTCTCTCGATTGACACTGTCTTCACCAGCAACTTCTTCTTCGTTACTAACCCAGAAAACAAAAAAAACTCGAAAAAGGAAAAAATCCAAAAAAATTGGTGGGACGGCTCAACCCGAGAAGCATGGCCTGCAGCCCATCTGCAGGAGCTTCAAGTCTTTGGTGATACCACCAAAGAGCGATACTAGTCTGCTGGCAAAAACTTTTCTTTTAACCCCCTCAGGTCGCCATGAAATATCAGAATGCCCCCGGAAACTTCTTTTTCCGAGGGCATTATCGTGTTTCTCTGATAATTTAAGGTTAAGGTTATTCATAATCGGGTAATCTCTTCGATTACCTAGTCGGTTTCTCCAAAAGATCTGTCACTTCCTTACACGCTCGCCTCGATGTGCTTCCGCCCTTACCTTCACCTGGATGCTTCTCACAGTCATAGTCTTGAAGTTGATCATGAGACTCAGGCTATCAAGAACAACAAGGAGGAGGAAATCTGGCTTGCTTACAATGTTGAGGAGGAAAGCTGGCTTACAATGTTCTGCATTATCGCTGGAGGAAGAGCTCGAGAGCCAAGATGGTTGCAGTCAAGTTGCCGGCGCATTTTCTGCAAGGGGCACCGAAACACACTCCTGCAGACACTACTACTTGCTCAGGAGCATATCACCCTCTGCCATGACCCAAGTCTTGCCTTTTCCTGGCTGACATGGTATTCCACCTCGATATCGGCGAACATGTTCTGAGCTCAAGATTGATGCTGGTTGATTTATCGCTAAGCCCATAAGTGCTTGCCTCATCATGACAGATCTGTCCTAAGCCACTTGGGTGAGGACTGTCTGGTTGGGAGTCTAACCTTGGAGCCACCTCTCCTGCTGCAACATCGCTTTGAGAGACCTTGCCTCTGCTGGTACGTTGGTGGTTGCGCCTTACGATTTACTGAAGTATGCGAAGCCTACGACTGTTCTCAAAGACATTTGGCCTCAAAGCTCGTCTTTCACCTGCCAGTAAATCCATTCATAAACATGGCCTTGGAAGCTACACTGTCAAGATGATGAAATCTTCTCTATTACCCTGTGTGAGAAGATCAGTGAACAGCTTATCGTTGGCAAGTCCCATCCAACACAGACTGCGTGAAAAGTCAGCTCCAACGCACACCTGAGAAAGGCATTGTTTGTTAAGCATCACTTCTACCCAAAGAAACTGAGATGAAAAGCCAACAAAACCAGCTTCGAGGCTCAAGAATTACGACACTAAATATGGGAGACTGGCGTTCCTCTCTCAACTGATGGATCTATGTTTCAAGAAAAAGATCAGCAAGACAACCCCATCCAAACCCCAAGCACTGGATGTTTTTGAATTAACGAAATGAAATGATACCCTGATACCAAGTAACGTGTTACCACACTACCTCATGGTACTAGTTTGTTTAGGTACAGTACCCACTGCCATTCCAACCATCGGCGTGCAGTATTATTTGATACAGTCATACTCACCTGGTACAGCAAGTAAAGAATGTGATATATCCCGGTTTGATACGGTACCGTCCTGTACTTACTAAGCTTTGTCTTTAGTATTTTTCTTTTTTATTTAATTTAATTTAACTAAAATTTCTTTTATATTTCTTTTATATTAATTAATTTATTTGCATACAGATTTATTTTCTTTCAATTTAAATCAATTATTTAAATTCCTTTTATTTCTTTTTATTTCTTTTAAATTTAATAATTAATTGATTTCTTTATTTCTTATTTTTTCTTTTTATTTAATTTAGTTTAATTTAATTTTAAATATCCATACTATTTATTTTATTTGATTTTAATAATCTGAGAATTGATTTATCTGTAATAATTTATTTAATTTAATTTCATTTAAATTTTGTTTCAATTGAGATTTAATTGATCTTCATTTAATTTCTTTAATTATTTCTTTAATTATTTAATTTATTTTCAATATCCATATTTATTTTTTTATTTTTTTCTTTTCTTTTAATTTAATTTAATTTAATTTAATTAATTGGTATAAGTGCCATCTTTTTCTTTTTCAGTCTTTTTTGGAAATTCAAGAACAAGCAAATCTCCGGCTAGAGACGTCTGAGAGAGTTGAAACTGCTGGGGTGGCTTTAGAATAATACAATCAACCCGCAAGTGTTTGTCTCCATCCCTGAACTGTCTCATTCTAGGAGATAGGAGGTACTGACTGCAACTGTAGGCTGAACTAAGAGCCGAACTCGCATCAGAAGCACACTCTACAGCTACTACAGGGTCTTGATTAATGAATGTTAATTAGTTCGCGGCATCACAGCTCTCTATGAAAATCTATACTTGCTAAGCCTCATTGGTATCTTGGCTCTGTCTCTTCTCCAGCTCCTTTCGGGCGTTTGTCTCCCGTTCTTTCACGTAAAAGTGACGGGTGTACAACAGTGAAATGTAGTTGACGGCAGCATTGAGGAAAATCCAGCCAATTAGCACGCCTACATTGAGTCCAATCTCTGAGTGGACGTTAAAAAGAATAGCTCGGATAGCTTCCACAGCGTTGAATACTGGCAGAGCATGTCCAAACTGGTAGACTCCTGGGGACATTTCCAGAGGGAACATGCCGGGAGCTGAGTTGAAGATGACCCAAAACAAAAGCCAGATGGCGAGTGTAGCAGGGAACTTTTTGGCAAAAAAGGCCATGATGTTATCGGTGGCTCCTCCTAGAGCAGCCATACTCAAGAAGTTGATCATCCAGTAGACGACGAAACCCGCCTTTCCGTATCTCAGGGTAAAGTCTTGTCCAAAGGCCAGCGACACCAGTGAGAAGAAGAATGAGATGAAGAAGATGGAGATGAGGTTGATGACGGTTCGATAGAGGTAAAACTGCCACAGGATCATGTGCTCGCCCAGAATGTTGTGAATGAAGCCCCACATCATCACTTGGTAAAAGGAAATGATGACCAGGTAGATGAGACCCACGTTGTCAATAGCCGAGGCCACTCCACCGGAAAATGGTCGCACATCATTGTTCTGGAACTCCAAAGGCGATGTGATGAGTCTGGGGTTGGTTTTCAAGACACTGGAAAGCTTTTCGGCACTGAAATCCGAAGTCAGGTTTTGAATAATGAGAGGCACCTTTTTCTCTTGGAACAGAAACTCCAGCGCATCAACCTGGGGCTGGCAGTAGGTGGAGTGTACACTTTCTTGACGGCCACCAGCGTTGAAGTAATGCAGAGTTTTGTACCAGTAGGTGGAGGCAGGGCCATCTTCGAGATCTCCAGACTCGAGTGCGTCTCGTAGAGTGGATGTCGCATTTTCAAAGACGACAAATGCGCCCCAGTACTTGTATTGAACAACAAGTTCCTCAATCTGCTCCAAGCTCGTGTACTTGGAAGAATCCACAGGCGTCATAGTAACGAGTCTAGGATCATGAGACCTTTCGTTGATGAGATCAACAAATGCATTACCAACCACATCTTGGTCCCAGTTGATGACAGCCATTTTCAGGTTGTGGGCCCGCTCGGACCGCTTGTACATGGATCCCCAGAACAGTGGCAAAATACCCATAATGGCGAGCGCAAGCGTCAGAATGTTGAAAAAGGACAGCTTGGCGACCGCCCAATGACCCTTTCTCAGTTTGGGGTGGAATACAGGCACGTAGGTCTTTGGTGGCACCAGAGGAAAGGCCTCGGCCGAACTCTGGGTCTTGCTGTCGATGTCGGTCATTACTGGGCCTATTTCGGCGTCCCAGGGCATCTATATACTGCGACCCAAATACACAAGGCCGTTTAGTGCATGCAGAGGGGCTAACGCGGTGCTAGTGCGGTTACAATAGAGCCGTACCGGTGAGTCGCGACTCGGTACCACAGTTGGAAACTTCGAAATCGGTAGCAGCCGAGAGATGCCGCTAGGTATACTGAACAACCTCAGCAGTATTAGCAGTACTTTGCGGGACTGCTCATACGCTCAACTGCCTTTTCGCGTGCTCTACCGAGTGATGATGTGTTGTATAGGGTCCGCAGCTGGACCGTATCTTGAAAACAAACTAAAAAAGCCACTAAAAAAAGGGTGACATAAATCCGCAGCCCGGCAGCTGTCAGTCAACGGTACAGGGACTCAGGGGAGCCATTAGTACAGCTGCCAAAAATACCGCCGGAGATATACCGGTCTCAGAGTGCATATCCCGACACATGATTTCTGGCCGACAACAACATGGGTAAAATTATAATTCCGGCCCAAGCTTTAATCCCCACTCAATCTCCACTCTATACGCACTTATCGATAGTAAAAAGTTATGGATGCGGCTGGTTCAAAGCATAACCGCAAGTGGTAACTGATAGAACAACTCGTACACGTGTGAGGGATGGATCGGCGAGTTGTGAGAGGCAGATTCATCTCGAGGTTGTCTTTTTGAATGACTTGAGAGCTCATTTTCAGCGGAACCCAACACTGTAAAGATGAGGTAACTGAAGATGCGAAGATGTAAGTAAACAAGTGGCTATATTTGATTCATTCTTTGTACTGGAGCCCTTATACACAATTTAGAAGAAGTCACCGGAGACATCAGTTCATTTTCCGTTGACCTACAATTCAGCAAGTGCCGTCAACTGTCAAGCACCGATATCGAACTGCATCATATCGTTCTGAATATCGAATTCCGATAGATCCTCCATACACTCGTACTTGTCAATCCCGTTACCATTAAAAGTGTTGGTGCAACAGGATTGTTTAGGGGAGCTGATTGTTGACTTGAATGTTGCCACCAACGGAATAAGGTTTAGAGGCTCTACACCGCTGATAACGGTCAGGCTGCCAAAACCAAGCCAAACAAGTTGGGATTTTTTATTCACGTTCTCTGATGGCCCTTTAATCTAGACAGAACAGCAGCTATCCATTAAATGCGGATTAACGCCAACAGGCTGATGTACAAACCCCAAACACCCCATTTCCGATTCTAGGTTCATGGTCCCAACTGAAGAACACGAAAACAAAAATCAGCGAAAATACCCGTGTCTTGAATCTGAAATGATTATGAGACTCGTGAACTGGCTAGGAAAACAACGGTAAATGTTTGATTCATTTAGGACCATTTCTCGCGTATCCACACCCCCGAGTTCAGTCGCTCCCGGGTAACAAAGCTTAAAAAAATTATGGCCATGCATAATCGACAATCCTCAGTGGGAAGACATTATCATCAATTCAACAACCACAGCATGCTTCCAGGATTCGTGACACCCGGCATTTTAATATCTCTGGTCGTCGATAGAGACGGCAACAAGTTCTACCCAGGCATTGGAACCGCGGTTCGCGTCGTGGAGGGCGGAGAAGGCAAGGCAGCCGGATCGGGCAGCAGCAGCAAATCACAGGCCAAGGCCATTATTGCCACGTCAACAGGCAAAGTGGTGCTGTCAGAGCGACCCGAGGAGAAGTCTGACAAGCCCGGCAAGGCTGGAGCGTCCACGGGATCATCCTACACAGTGAACATTGTCAAGAAGCAAAAGGGAGACGACAGCAGCAGCAGCAGCAGCAGCAGCAGCAGCCAGCCCACCACATCCAACGTGTCGCCATCAGCAGCTTCGGGTCTGCCCAAGGTCGGCGACTACATTTTGGCTCGTGTGTCCAAGCTGACGACCAAACAGGCCAATGTGGAGATTTTGGTGGTGGAGGGCCAGGGAGCTGTGGGCCAAGACGCCGGTCTGGGAGTCAACGGTAACGAAAACGGCATTCACTCTAACCCTATTTCCAATGCGGGATCTCTGGTGGAGGGAGCGATCCGCTCGGATCTCGGAGAGGGCTTTGGCGGTATCATCAGATCCATCGATGTGCGAGCCACCGAGCGAGACAAAGTCAAGATGGAGCGGTGCTTCAAGCCAGGCGATATTGTGCGTGCCCAGGTGATTTCGCTGGGAGACGGTGCCAACTACTATCTTTCCACGGCCAGAAACGAGCTTGGAGTGCTTTTTGCCCGCTCAAAGATTGGTGAGCTCATGTACGCCATCGACTGGCAGACAATGTGCTGTCCTGTGACAGGTCTGACCGAGGAGCGAAAGTGTGCCAGTCCTTACAAAACCCAGGAGGGATCCACGGCAGAAATTCAGGCTTAAATAGATATTAATGCATAATTAGAGATATAGGAGGGTGTGGGCATGTAGATGAGAAGATTTGGAGTCGAATGATACCATGTAGAGTTTTGTGGGGTCGATTTTCAAGACGGTAAGTACTCTATCAGAGATATCCACCTCGACCTTTTTCACAGGTTATGAGTGGGTTCTTGAATTGGGAAAAAAGGTCAGAGTAACAGGGTCTCTCTGATTCTGACGTAATACCGATCATATAGAAAGTGTTAATTTCTGTTCTTCACTTCATATCTAACTAAAAGCGTTGTTTCTATATCACACAGTTGGTCGCGTGACACTTACTTTTCTGTCTTTTTCGTTTTAGGCTCAAACTACTTTTGTTAACTCCATCCAGACAATCAAGTGATGAGTGGAACCACTGAAAGTTCCGCATGGCATGTTTTTTTCACAATAATTGCAACCAAATAAAAAGTACTGTACAAAAACATGTCTCTAAGGGGACTAAGAATCGAGCCCAAGTGATATTCTGTCATTAATCAGTCATAGTGTGCTTTCGATTCCGACTATCCGAGAGATGTCACCCTACTGTAAGGTTCCAAGCTACTTAGACTCCCAAGTAAAAAATCTGTCGATCAAGGTTATCTGCCTCACAGTGCCTCAATCCAAGTATTATTCTCCCTATACATTGTAATAGACCCTTGTTCGTTTAGTTATTTGTATCAATAGAATCACAGAGCTCTTTTGGGTGCATCTATCTATTCGGGAAAACCCTTATCTGGCCTCCCTTTCTAATTTTAACTTACGTAAGTTGCCGAAATAACTATAAAGCACGAAACTGAGTTGAGCGATAAAACTGGTGGTGACAAATGTGAAATGTGACCGTGACGTGATCCAAGTCCACATTTGCTTAGTCACCGTTAGCACCGTTGTGACATCCTTCTTTGTCGTTCTTTGTCATTTTTTTCCGCATTGTTCCTTACTCTGGAACTGATAAAGTTGCCTTGCATGTGCCGAAATCTGACCCGCCAAAAAGCATATCCTCATGAGCAAGCTTGTAGACTACAGATAGGAACCACTGTATCACTCAGATCAAGTCCGATAACAAATCGGGAAAAAGCAGTCTTCTATAGCAATGAACTACAACCAGAACCGCCTACCAACCAACCTCTCACCGCAAAATCGTGGGTTAAAATCATTAATCTATACTCTCTTTAGTCGTTTTACTACCGGCACTCGAACGGCCCTTCTATACAGTCATCTTCTTCATGCCGCCCACAAGAGTGGCAGCGTCCGCGTCGTCAAGAGGCTGTCGCATCTTCTGCTCCGACAGACCAATGCCGCCGCCGAGACGGTGGTACTGCGCCATAAAGTCGGCGTTCTTCTTGTCGGCCATCTGGTTGAGCTTGGGCCAGTACTTGGCCTGCACGTACTCAAAGTCCACGTCTCCGCCGTACTCCTTCTCCAGCTGCTCGCGGGGCACGTAGTCCGGGAACGGCTTGGTGTACACCAGCTTTTCTCGCGTGGTGGGGTCGATGAACGGGTGAATGATCTTCATAAACGTCCACGCGATCCACGGCAGGTTGGTGAGCAGCGCCTTGCCCAGTCGCTCGGGGTAATGCGTCTGCAGAATGTGCAGCACCTGGCGGCCCGTCGTCATGGAAGGCACCTTCTTGCCCAGCTTGGTGTGCGCCTTGAAGTCGATCAGCAGGGCGAGCTGCTCCTGGCCGGGGGGCATGAAGTCGATGGCGCGCTCCAGCATGAAGAACATGTGCTCCACCTGTCTCTGCGACGCCTCTGTGTTCTGCCGGCCGTTTCGCAGCGCCAGACACGGCCGGGCGTCGTTGTCGAATCCGAAAATGAGCTCCTTGCCGCCCTCGTTCTCCACCGCCACCTTGCTGGCCGTGATGGTGTTGCTGCGCGTCCGCTCCACGCCAAACTCCCGGCGCCAGCCTAGCGTGGACAGCAGCCGTTTCTGAGCGTCCTCCACGTTCCACTTTGTGGCCCGCAGGTAGCGCAGAATGCACTCCTCCGACAGCCACGCCTTCTCCTCGTCTGTGAGCGGCTCCTGGGGGCCTGTGTTTTTGTCTGCGCCCTTTTCCGACATGGGGAATGTCTCCTTCTCGAGCAGGAAGTTGAGCACCTGCTTGTACTTGCCCTCCTGCTCGCCGTTGAGCTTGGGTCGCGGGGGCACCACGCTCTTCTTGCTGGGGAACTCTGGCGGGTCGTAGTGAGCTGGCATTGTGTCGTGGGAGCGTGTGTTGGTCCTGGCGGATGTGTAGGTGTGCGAGTTCTAGATTTTGAGCCGCTTAGGACCGCGGGCCTTATAAAGCACACGTTAGTAACTGCCTTTGCCGGGATTTTTGCCTTTGAAATGCACGCTGCAGCACTTAGTTTAAACGCGAGATTTCACTTTGGGAGGAGCATGCAGTCCTGAGCGGTGGGCGGCTGTTGCCGGTGCCTTTTTGAGCCGCTTTTTGTGAGGCACCCCTGGGGGTTTTTGGCACTGCCCTCGATCGGATGTCAGCGGCTCGGTCGTGGCCAAATTTCAGCTCCAACCGGCCTCAGCCCGCGCCCCAATCGGTCTGCGGAGCTCGTCCCCTGGCTCTTTTTTTCGTGTGCCGAACTCCGATGTATGCGGCGATATATGCTCTCGGAAATACGCAGTAGCTATGTGGTAGCAGCTGGCGGCAAAATAATAGCTGCACGGAACGCTTGGGTCCCCGTAGCTGTACGGCCTGTCTGTGTGTCGCTCCAGGCCCGCCTGTGTGTTTGTGTAACCGTGTATATATCTGGTGCCACATTGCTCCAGCCGTATAAGTCAGTTTTCGGAGGTAAAAGACGGTGCAAGCGATGTAAACGACGCAGCGTTTGGGTTCGGGGGGTTTAACCCTTTTTTGTTTTTTCAGTTTTTTTTTTTCTTTGGGCTTAGATCCGAGAAACGTTCGGAACCACATTGAAACATTGAAACTCCGCAATCCGAATCTTGCCAGAAGTCGGTGTATGGACAAAGCACAAATAATTAGCTTCTAGCCCTGTAATAAGCGCGTAAATAGAGCCCATACGGTACAGCTCAGGTAATTAAACACCACAGCTGTAAATGAATATTGCTGCGTGTGAATTTTGTATTAAGCAATTGTCAAGCAATTTACAGTAAAGCCGTTTGCCACCATGCATGTGTCAAAAATCTTATCTCCGGGGTATCTTCGTAATATCGACACCACATTAGCAACCCATGATGGGGGATTTTTGGAGGTTTCCAAGCGCACGGTCGAGCACTTTTGGCATTTTCTGAGAAAACACGTCTTTTCCGATTCCGTACTTGTCAATTGTAGCGGTTTGGGGGTAGGCTATAAAGTAGTGTCTTCATATTGAAACACTTGTGATAAAAGATTTGTCTGGATAGCTGGAGTCATGTCAATAGTACTGTTTTGCTCGCAAAGAGATTTTGAACACGATGCACTCCTCAGATTTCGCTCATCTCCACTACAGCCCTCTTAATACGAGTATTGGTGGTGATAAGGTAAACAGTCATTTGTCTCATTCTGAAACGCTAGAACAACACTTTGAAAAGTAATGGCGCTAGACACTGAGAAGTGAATGGTCTGGTTGTATTTTCACTGAGAAATGGAACTAAAAGAACTCCTTAACGCTTTTCAAAATCTTCTGTAGCGCGTTTTCCTTTAGCCCCCTTTTTGGCTGATGCGTGCGATTCAACAGCACATTAACTAGCTTTGTAGTAATGCTAGGAAGTAACAGGATCATCCAGCATCAATATCTGACCATTTTCCACAATGCGCACGCTTTATAATTCTCTAATCGGCTTTCTATCAATCTTTATTAAGAGTTTACTCCTCTGAGTAGAGTTCAATCCAAATCTCCAGTTATAAATACCCCAGGGGGTTGATAACACCACAAGAGGGGAGAGAGGGGAAGGGGATAGCATATGGGTCTAGATTCAGGGGTTGGCGATGCTACCACTTTCTGTTCTGAATAGTTTCACTAATTTTGGAATTTTTCACAAGCGCTGACTAAGCAAATACCAAGCCTGCCACGCCCACATTTCCAGCAGGTACAATGCTGCAGGGTGTATGCCAAGGCTGAGAGTGGGATGACGAGTGATTTTTTCGATGGATTGAGAAATTGCAAAAAAAAAAAAAACACCGAGGGAAAAAAAAAAAGTGAAAAAAATGGAAATGAAAAAAATATTGAGTGGAAATATGAGGGGAAATAAAAACTGAGAAAATGAGCGCTGATTTCAATTATAAACGTTTCCAGTAAGATGAATCTTTTAACGCTTTTTCAGAATACAAATCGATCCATTTTAGAACTGACACAGGATGTATCTAGTACACTGTACATCTTGTAAGTGATGAAACCCACCAGTTCGATACATGGGCGGCTAAATGTTTTTCCGGTGTCACGTGACCAACTACTTGCGTTTTATCGCCTCTTGAGAGTGTGGTAGGATGTACTTCTGAAATATAAGACTGGAAAAGTTGTTTTCTGGCCTTGTAGGAAGTCTGAAATGTGTAAGACTTAGTTTAGAATTAGTATCCTGTTCTGAAGTTGGAGATGTTCTTGTTTGGTCACGTTATTTTGAGCAAGTAGAGGCAAAACCAGTTCATTTCAGGCTGCAAGGTGATGTACACGCAGATTTAGTTTTACCAGGTGTAGAAATCACTGCTAAAATGAATAGAAATTTGAGGTTGACACTCCACACAATTCTACAGTACAGTGCCATGATATCGACATCATCTAGGTTATAGTTGGTACTGATTATGCAGGTGGTGGAAGTCAATCAGAAGAAGAGTTGGACGATGTAATTGGCGAACTAGTGGTGTGAACTTGATTCAAATCCGCTTTGCCCATTGTTTTGATGTTCTGGTGCCATTCCCTTGCTGTAAATTGCTCTTCCAGTAAAGACTCGCCTATTAATCACCTAAACACCTTTCAAATGATTTCGAGTAGTGATTTTCACATGTACACAGTTTGACATTCAAAAGACGGTATAGAAAGTGCCTGATGTAACTACAATTGAAAGGGGAGAATTATTTCAATACCTGAATTTCAAATACAGTCATATATCGTTTTTTCAACCCTTTTCAAGTTTCGTTTGTAGCGTCTCCAACGAAAACCTAAATGAGAAAAACTAACTTCAATTCAAGAAAAACATACAAACCCAGGAAACAAAACATGACAAAACAAAACGAGAAAAAACGAGACCTACTCTGTAGGTGAATGCGAATTCTGTGGATCGAACACAGGACCTCCAGATTGCTCTGACCGAAGAATGACTTCAGTCTGGCGCTCTCCCAACTGAGCTAAATCCGCATTGATGAAAGTGTTTCTTCTGGAAAACACATAGCAAGTGAGGTTTGTGTTAAAAAACGACGCTTTTTTTCTACCAGCACCTAGAAAGATGAAGCAAAAAAGAAAATGGTCCCTAGCAGGATCGAACTGCTGATCTTCGCGTTGCAAAGTTGCTATTTCTTATTAGCACGACGCCTTAACCAACTGGGCCAAGGGACCGTTTTTTTGACAAAAAAGATATATACGTATATTGTAGTTCAAGTGTGATTAGTCATTCCGCAATTTCTAGAAAAAGGAAGAGCAGTAACTCTGACAACTCCGCTTTTGTGTGATACTGGTGAGAACCATTGAGGCCTGATCAACTGCAGATACAGAAAGAGTTTTTGTCTTGAGAACACGCATATGATGAGTCAGTTTATTCTTAGTAATAACAACAAAACATGTGATTTGTTTGATCATGATTGTTCACAGAATGACCTGGTTATAGGGGGAAATAATTGTTTGTTATTATTACAGCACCGTACACAGTCACCAATGTGTCTATTTCACCAGACTTATAGGAGTATTTCAGACTATCAGATCTGAGTATTTTTATTGATAATATTTGGAAGTCTAGATCCCAAAATATCTTATTCGCCTGGTGAAATGCGACAGTATTTTTCTACAAATTTCAATAGCAATAGAAATATATTATTGGATTCAGCTAAATGAAGAGCTTGTTACAATTCTAATATGACCAATCACTTGTTGAGTTGCTGGTGGAAATAATATCTCATCCAAGACAATGTGGGGTAAGTGCATGCACTATAATGAACTTGAGAATACGGAGGTATATCCAATAATATTCTATAGAAATAGAGCACTCACAGTAGCTGCAGCTAATGAGGGGATGAACATGATTGTAACGGTACCGACCACATTCCGGATTGGCTTTTCAGTCAAACAAAAAGAAGTCATATATTTGGTATCCCCTCTAAATGGGTACAGTAAAACAAGGATATAATACAGTATATCCAAGATATGCTATACCTCAAGAGTGCTTTTTTTGTTAAACTCAACTCTCGATAATCTTCACAACACTCGAAATCTCATACTGCCTCAATTTTGACAAGAAATCGCCTTTTTCTTCAAAATTTTTTCGCTTGGACGCGCTCACGTGACTCAGATATACGTTTGTAACCACCCTCAAATCAACCATTTCAGTTGCGGCCATATCCTGGTGAAAATACGGCTTCCCGTCCGATCAGCCATAGTCAAGCACCAGAGAGCTCAGTTAGTATTGTAGTGGGAGACCATACGAGAATCCTGGGTGCTGCAATTTTTATTTTTTTTGAATTGATTTATCAGCTCGCATTTTTTTGATTCTTATTACAAGGCTGTGAGGCACAGACTGTACAGTATCAGATGTCTGAAAACAGCAATCAGCTTGTTTGAGATCTGGACTATAACACTACTATCATTCATTCCCTATAACCATCTAGTATGAGTCAGTATGAGAAATCAGGTTGTGTTGATAAAACTATTCCGTTCCGTTGATCCGACATTGTGATGTTCCACCACTCCTACTCCGTAAATAACTTCCTATTTGGGATCACCTTCCGTAATTAAATCTGACTGGATCTAGTAGAGTCTACAGTTAGCATATGGCTGCCTCAAAGATGGGGCACACAACCAATGAGAAGAGATGTTTTGTTTCAGATTTGATCAGATTTGGACATATTGGATTCGAAATTGGTGCAAGACCTTTGTGTAGACTCAATTGCACTCTCAGAACAACCAACTGGCTGGAACTATTAGATCCAATCTACACTTGCAACGTTCCGAAAACTCCGTGGATATTTTCTTTACCCCATATTATAGTCTGCTCTTGGCAAACTGTGTTCCTCGAGGTCAATAAAGCGGCACTACTTCAAAAGCCATTGGAGACTTATTAAGAGAAGATGTAGCACAGTGATAAAAAATCTGAAGAGTGCATTTTTCTCAGAATGAGCTGCAGCTTACATCCATACTATTCACTCTGTCACAAGTCTCTTCTACATCCGAGAAACGACAAGTTCGCAGAAAGATGGGCTGCATCAGGTAAGAGTTTTTAGCGTCTTTCCAAGAGTCTAACGGTCAATGTGGGGTAACATTGGTGATTCAACAATTATCCGGTCTCTTATTTGAGTGTTTGTGACTGTTTGTTTATTCATTGTATTGTTTCTCCGTGGAGTTGTCTTGGTCTACCCCACAACCCCACATCACCTCATCTGCAAAGACCTAATCCAAGCAGAAGCAGAGAATGAAAATAGAACTGTCTCTCAAACTCGCAATTTTAACACAATTGGGAAACTGATTAAATCAGTCTAATCGGGCCATTGATGCGACTTCAATGATTTCAATTATGTCTCTTGATTCCATCACCTCTCCTTTCCATAACCGAACTCGTATTTTTTTAAAGTTGGTCCATCTTCTTTCTCTCACTCACTACAGTAGCATCTCCAATCCCCAACAGAAGCTCGAATCTGAAACCAATTACTCTCAAATGAGTTCATACAAACGTTATTGAGATGTCTAATGGTTCTTGACGCCTTTTCTTGGTCTTTGTGGGGTCTTAAAAGGCGTCAGTTTCGTCCTCAACTCACCCCATCTCTCGACACAAAAACTACTCATGGTCAACTTGTCAGCTCTTCTGATTGTTGGACTCACTACTGCCCAGGCAGCCACAAGCCCGCCCTGGTTCCCCAGCCCCGAGGTCGGTACGGTGGTGACCGATCTGAGATGGAAAGCTGCTCTCGAAAAAGCCCAGCAAACTGTGGCCAGCATGACACTTCCTGAAAAGGTCAACGTCACTACAGGCGTCGGATGGGAGATGGGAATGTGCGTGGGCAACACTGGCGCCGTGGAGCGGCTCGGAATCAAGTCCTTTTGTCTCCAGGACGGCCCCCTGGGTGTCAGACTCACTGACAAAGTCACGGTTTTCCCGGCTGGCATTTCCATGGCCTCAACTTTCTCCAGAGACCTGGTGTTTCGTCGGGGCGCAGCAATGGGCCGGGAGAACAAACGCAAGGGCGTAGATATCCATCTGGGCCCGGTGGTTGGCCCTCTGGGACGTCAGGCACAGGGTGGGCGAAACTGGGAGGGGCTTTCTGCCGACTGCTATCTCGCTGGCAAGCTGGCTGCGCAGTCGATTCTGGGCACGCAGAGCGAGAACGTCATGGCAGTGGTCAAGCATCTCGTTGGCAACGAACAGGAGCACTTTCGCCAGCTGGTTGAGTGGAAGTACGCGTTCAACTACACGAATCTCAAGGAGCAGATTTCCGCCAACATTGACGACCGAGCCATGAACGAGGCGTACCTGTGGCCGTTTGCCGATGCTGTGCGGGCCAACGTGGGCTCGGTCATGTGCTCGTACCAGCAGGTGAACGGAACGTCGTCTTGTCACAACTCTGAGCTGCTCAACGGCAAACTCAAGCACGAAATGGGGTTCCAGGGCTTCGTCATGTCCGACTGGTTTGCCCACCAGACCGGCGTGGCTGCTGCTGTCGCTGGTCTCGATATGAGCATGCCAGGCAACGACTTTGAGGGGAATGTCTTTTGGGGAGCCAATCTGACAACCATGGTCCTCAACGGCACCCTTGACGAAAGCAGACTGGACGACATGGTCACGCGAATTCTCACTCCGCTGTTCTACGTGAAAACCGACGATCGAAGACCGAATTTCAGCTCTTTCACCGACGAGACCAAGGGTCCGGCACTTCCATATCTTGCCAATCTGGGAGTCACAAACCAAGCAAACGTCACCGTCAATTACCACGTGGACGCCCGAGACGGATTTACCACGAAAACCGCCCTTGAAAGCGCTCAGGCTGCTCTTGTTTTGCTGAAAAACGATGATGGACTGCTGCCTCTGCTAAACCCTCAAAGCATCAGGGTTTTCGGTGTAGGATCGCAAATCGGGCCCAACGGACCTGTATGTGCCGAAAACCTGGCCTGCAGTGACGGCGCTCTCATCACCGGATGGGGATCGGGTTCCGTTTACCCGACCGAGTACCAGTCTCCCTACGAGGCTCTGCGGATCCGAGCTGCCGAGTCTGAGGCCTATGTGAGTGGAACCAGCGAGTCCTGGGACCTCTCTGTGGCCTCCGATATGGCTGCCGACGCCGATGTCAACGTCATTTACGTGCTGTCAGACTCTGGAGAATCCACGGGAACCGACGGAAACGACGGAGACCGAAAAAACGTGTCTCTCTGGCACAACGGCGACGAGCTGATCAAAGCTGTGGCCTCCCGGAACCGCAACAACATTGTGGTCGTGACCACCGTTGGTCCCGTCGATTTGGAGCCCTGGATTGGTCATCCAAACGTCTCTGCTGTGCTTCTTACAGGACCAGCAGGCGACTTCGGAGGACAGGCTGCGGCCTCTGTCATCTTTGGCGACTACAATCCCAGCGCCAAGCTTCCCTACACCATTGCCAAGAACTCTTCAGACTACATTCCCATTGTCCTGGAGGTTCCTGGGGACGGAAAGCCCCAGGAAGACTTTTCCGAGGGAACGCTGATTGACTACAAGTGGTACGATCAACACAACATTACCCCTCGGTACGAGTTTGGCTTTGGACTGTCCTTTTCGAATTTCACATTCACGGATCTCGACCTGGACATTGACGAAGAGTCCATTTCGGAGCTACTTTCTCCTCCCCCAGCTGCTCTCAATGTCTCCAGGCCCTCAACAAACCTGACTGCTGCGCCCAGTGTGTCAGATGCCCAGTTCCCGGACGGATACAGTCCCATTCCTGGTTTTGTGTATCCCTGGATTGAGAGTAACGTCACCATCACCAAAGGAAAGCCTTACGAGACAGACACCAGCAACAGTCGGGTTTCTACGGCCTCTGGAGGTGTAGGAGGCAATCCCATGCTCTGGAGTAATGCCGCTACAGTTTCTCACACTGTGGCAAACAACGGTCCTCACAGAGGCTCGGCTGTCTCTCAACTTTACATTTCGTTCCCGCAGAGTCAGGACTTTGCCACAGCCCCCAGACAGCTACGAGGATTTGATAAGACGCCGATTCTGGAGGTTGGAGAAACCCATGTGGCTCATTACGATGTCAATTGGCGAGATTTGGCGGTCTGGGACCCAGTCATTCAGAGCTGGAGAGTCCAGAGAGGAGAGTATCAGATTGCTATCGGTCATAGCAGTCGAGATTTGATTCTTGTCCAGTCGTTTATTCTATAGTTTATTGTTTTGTGTGTCTGATTACAAGTCGTGAAATTGGTAGTCTTACATTGGGGTACTGTCTCTCAATATGGTGCAAATTCACCAACACTAATCGTATAATCGACAAATTTGACTCGACAAGCATTTCCATCGAAATGAGATTTGATTTCTGAACACAAATATTGTTCAAATTTGATGATTGTTCTACAACTGTTGATTTTAGTCACGTTTTGAAATGCCATAATGTCTCCATATGCAGTCAAAACTGGATGTATTGGAAACTTTCAGAACAGACCCAGATTTGCAATAACACAATGTCTGAAATCCATGTTTGAATACCATCTGTCTAATCGAAACTATTATATCATTGACTGAGTCTCTCTAAGACATTCCAAAACCTCTAAAGATTTTTCTTTTTCTATTAAAAAAATTGCAACTAAATACACAGTAATTTCGGCTGCATAAATTTTGAAATTAGGTGCGAATTTGGGAATCCCTTAATCTTCAAATACCAACTTTTGCACATGGTAATAGCGCAGTCATAGTGAAATGCCTACCAAATAATTAGTATCTCCATCCATTCGCTACAACCACTTGAACACAAATACGATCATAATAATTGCTGACTAAGCAAACATAAAAATGGGGCACATTTAAACTTCATGCTCCCAACAACCACCTAAAGCAAAAAAAACCTGGGCAATAAAAAAAATGTTTTTTTTCAATCTTACTTGATCTCATTATGTCAGTAATACGCCTATATTTGTGTTAAAATCATCATATACATGTATAACATCGACCCCTGCCGAGCTATAGCTCTTCCAGATATCCAAAAGCAATGTGAACCTTCACTTTCACAATCTGGCCAACTCCACACCAACCTTAGTCAGATTGGTACATTTAAAGTTCTATGCACGTGTCCCAAATGTTTGTTTCAATCTTCATGCAGATGGCTGCAAAAACGGCTGAAGATCGGAAAATTCTAAAAAGTCAATCACATCACAACACACGCAATTGAATGACAATTGAGAAAAAACCGGCTCTCAAAACAATAATAAAATTAAATAGAATAAATGTCTAAGCGACAACACACTTGTCGTCATCCTTGCCCTTTCGGCCGTGCTTTCGACCAGCCTTCATTCGCAGGTTCTTGGTCGTGGTAGAGCTGTAGTCAGCAGCAGACTGGGGCGCCGGCATGGACACGGGAACGACACTGGGGGCAGCAGAAACGTTTCGCCGAGCCGAGTTGGCGGTGGCAGGACCTCCAGGGACAGCATTGCCCGTGGGGTGGACCATGGACGAAGGGGCCGTGGAGCTGGACATGGCAGTGTTGATGGACTGCGAGTTGGTGGAGCTGGCAATAGAGGGCTTTCGGTTGTCCTGGGGAGTGGCGTAGGCGCCAGTGTACGAGTGGGTGGGGGAGATACCGGGGTTGCCCAGGGACTGTCCGCCAGCGGAGGGAGAAGTCGACAGCATTGAGATGGAGTTGGCCTGGTACCGGTTCTTCTGGGGCGCAAACATGAGCACGTTAGGCTCCTCGTCGGCCACCAGCAGCTTGTTGGCGAGGTAGGAATAGATTTTGATCCACGCAGTCTCCACCTCCAGCGTGAAGCGCTCGCCGAATCGGTCAGCAAACGTCTGCACCATGGCCTCGCCCAGCCACCGGTAGTGCACGGGCTCGACACCAATCATACGGTTGTGGCGCTTGCCCACGGACCACAGAAACTCGTCCAGCGACTCAATGTTGTTCAGGGACTTGATGGCAAGGCCAAAGACGCCGGCCACGGCCACCGACTGCTTCTTGATGGAAGGGAAGATGGACGAGATCTCGGCGTGCGATGCCATGAGGTTTGTGTAGAACTGCTCGCAGAAGAGCGCCGTGGGCGAGCCGTACGCGGCCGACTTTTCGAGCGCCTCGGGCTCGGTCATGAGCTCGGACCACAGGTTCTGGGTCAGCCGGATCTCGTGGGGGGTCATGTTGAACATGACCTCGGCCTTGGTGGGCTTGCCGTTCTGGCCGTTGATGCCCATGGCCGGGTTGGTGTACCCGTTGGTGCCGTTGAGCCCGTTGCCGTTGGCGGGGCCTCCGCTTGTGTTTGCGTCCTGGGCGTTGAGATGGAACTGCTGGGCGCCACCGGTGCCCTTAACCGGCTGCTGTGCGTACAGGTGGGGCTTGATGGTGTAGAAGTCCCGCTGGCTCTGGGCGTACCCGTCAATGTCGGACATTTTTTCGTTGTGAGAGGTCATGGCGGAGCGGCTGGTTTTAGTAGGGGGTCGAGATTGGGTTTCTGCAGCAGCACCTTGTCGACGGACGATTCGAGACAGTTGGGAGAATCTGCCGAGTGACGACGTTGTGCGAGTGGTGAGAGACGTTCGCCGGGAGACAGACGAGCCGGACGACGATGGCGGAGGGTGCTGCAGAAAGTTGGCGCTTTCGGAGGTTAGCGCGGGGCTAAGGCCCGTCTCTGCTGGCACGGCTCCTCTGTCTAGGGCCACGTCATACGGACCCGTCTCTTGCAACGGGCCCGCCCTAATCTGCTCCCGTTTTGTGTAAGCAGCAGCTGCTCGGTTTTTTGCCATTAGAGTTTTGCTGGGGGGACAGGGCACTTGGCGGCTGGCTGAGGGTGGGTGTGAGGGTGGCGTGGGCGTGCTGTGGGGCCTACCGTCGTTCTTGTGCCGTGTTTTTGCGAGTCGTTTGCAGATATGGGGACACCGCTCATAATATATACGGTACATGGAGTGCGAACAAACCACGTGGTGGGGTGATATTTTCACCCCCGTCGTGCACCTCAAGGCACAGCAGCACAGTGTGTGCTTCTTTTTTGCGTTAATCTCAGCTCAGCATTTGAGCTGGCTGTGCTGGCTGTGGAGGGCCTGAGGCTATTTGGGCAGCCGATGCCGGTCCTGGCTGCTGCGCGCGCGACATGTGTCTGCTTTAGCCCATAGGCCCTGTCCTATTGTTTGCTGCTGGGCCGTCAAAACCGGCCGTCACTCTCACTCAGGGGCAGCCAGGAACAATTTAGTGCGCATCTAGCTTTGGCTAGTAACCTTAGCGACATGCAGAGGTGGAGCAGCACGGCCGGGTAACTGGGCGCGGGGGACGCGGTGGAAATTGCCATGCGGCTAAAACTCCAGGTAGTGCGCCTTCTGGTGACCAGAATGGGGCTGCTGGCGCTTTCGGGGCCCGTTTGCTCGTTATTTTGCGGCCAACGTCAGCCTTTTCTGCCCACATGTAGATGGGTGCAGCAGAAGTCTATGGCGACTTATGTATGCACATTGAAGCAGCCTTTTGTGACCCCCCCTGAAAATATGTGGGTAGGGGGACATTAGTTTGGGTGCTAATGCGGTGGAAATGGCACTCAATCCGATAGTCGCACTAGCGAGATTGGCCCAGGCGGATCCAGGAGCATTTATGAACTGCATCCCTGCGGTCAGTACTTGTTGAGTTGCGTGTAGAGGAAAGAAAAATGAAAAAATAAAACGTTGCACAAAACAGCCAGAAAGTAATGTTACTGTTTAGAGTTCGGGTTTATAGGAAGCATGAGTGTGTGTGTGAGGACACATTTGACAGATGGACTACGACGAAAAAAATTATTTGTTGTTGAGACAATCAATCAGCTGCATAGATCTTGAACTAAAGCGTCACGAGAGTCGTTGATGAATGTGAATTGCTTTTGTGGAGAAAACGGTTTCATTTCTCCTTCTCTTTTTTTCTTTTGCTGTTTTTTTTTTCTTGTCCATGTGTGATCGCTTATTCCTGACTTCCCCACAGAGAGTAAAAAAGTCTATTTACAAGATGAAGAACGGTCTATGAGGATGTATTTCGCAGTTGTAGGAAATCCGAAAAGTGCGATGTGCTCAGGATATGTTGATTAGTCAGCTGACCCCTGAAAAACAGCTGAAAGTGCCACCTTGGGTTGTGAAAATGGAGACGTTTATACGTCAGTTGGGTGATGAGGCAAGATGAACCTTAAGGAAATTGTCAATTTGAAAAAAGTCAAAGTTTTTGTTGCTTAGTCAGCCAAAGAGGAACTACGAGTGATCATATTGAATTCAGGTCTGAGGGGTTTGATTTTGCACTAAGAAGAAGGTAGACGTCAAGTTGGTGGTTAAGAAGGGGCATTGATGAGCTGCGGCAATGTATTGTATCCATACAGCTGTTCTTGACTAGCTTTCAGTTCATGATGACGAAGGTCATTTTGTCACTGTTTGAATCAAGTTATTTTTGACAGTTGAAGGAATTCTGAAGAGTGCATTTCAATCAGAATTTGATTTTTAAGAGGTTAATGTCTGTCTTCTTACTGTTTGATCATTGCTGAGGCTACAAATTGTGTGTTGTTGAGGTATCGGCTGTTCAGGGGCAAGTGATTTGTTATAGTTGATATTCAAAAGCAATCTGGCCTTTCAACACGTTAATGAGTCAATATGGTATTGCTTGGTGTTAGAAACAAGCCCAGTTTAGTTGTATATATGATTTGCAACTCGAAAAGCAGTTGTGACTCTTCGAATTGCCATCTAAGAGTTATAAGATCATTTGCAGTGATAAAACCGGGTATTTTCAGCCATTTAGTACTTGGAGAAACGTACTAGAGCTGGAAATAGTCGTCGTGTTGCCGTTTAGTCTCTTTCTGATCTCTTTCAACTGTCTAGAAATCTTTTTGCAACCTTCTGACAGCTGACTACTTGATGGAAAATGTGGACTTGGACATGATAGAACCCTTATGGTGTTTCAACTGCGGAATATCTTTTCTCACCACTGTAGAATCCACAAAACTGTCAATACTCTCTCACAGAAACTCCCACTCATCTACGAGATCTCTTTGACAGATTCACCAGCCCTTGGGCCAAAATCAACTGACAATCAGAACTGTTCATTCCACGAAGGCTTGGGATGTCAGATTCATCAACTGACGCGGTTTGGCACTATTGGAATCTCAAACACGTCTTTTTGTCTGATATCAACCCAGCTCGGTTTTCTTGCAACTCTTTCACGTCTTTCTAAGGCACATTGAGTTGAGTATCGAAAAAAAGAGATGTTTACCAGGATGAATCAGATGGAGTGCAAGTTTCATCAAAGAGCAGTCTCCCAGTGGCTTGATTAACCGCCCGAAACTCTTCTGAACTGCATCTCTTCTGAGATGATTACCAAAGTCAGGCCGATCAAAATCAGACTGATGGAAGTCTTCGGAACTAATCAGCCAATGTCAATACTGTCTACTCATACCGCTGAAGATTTTTGGATCAAACGACCAGTTTCCTTCCATTATTGAGACAAAATCCGCATTTGGTCACTCCTCACTCCCCACTCTTACCGAGTCTCTCAGATTTTGTATGGTTGTAAATGAGTAAAAAGTTGTCTCTAGCTAAGAAGTGAATCTATATCTGAGATGTGAATACATCGATAGCAGCCACAAGGTGTCCATTTCTAGCTGATAGTCGAATCTTTAGGGATTCAGTGGTTTCCTCTCAGAGTCCATCCATTCCATAAAGCCGACACTTTGAGAAAGAGTCATAAACACCTGTCTTGGTTCAAGTCCATGCCAGGCCTGTTTTTTCTGACTAACAGCACTAAGGCATCTGAAATCGTAATGCTTCAAAACCTCGTCAACAACCAACATCTAGAAATGCCACTTCATACACCTTTGACCTGTCTCAATCATCACTAGCATCACTAGAGCAATCTTTCAATGAAGACTATATTCCGTAAATTCTTCTATGAATCAAAGGTCACTCGTGACTTTCACTCTCATCAGACCTCACACCCTTCAAACAGCACCAAGTGAAATCTGCTCATTTGTCCAGACTTGAACCAGACACAATCACTCCCAAATGGCGTGATGCCCAAACAACAAACGCTGGAATGAGAAGATCAGCTAAGCTATTAGTTCCCTTCAACTGTCGATCGTCAAAAGCAGATCAGTTTCTGAGCAGAGTTGTAACAGCTACAATAGTATTGTCACTGGGGAAACGACAAAACTAAAAGTCTGACATAATCAGCACTGACTCTGTACAGAGTACGAGCTTTAAAGAGAAGATGTCATCTCCTAGCTCTCCACACCAACATTGAACATACTGTAGAACCATTTGCGGACTCAACAAACACCATCAACTCAGCTAAACTAAATACGATCTACACTATCATAATCTACAGTTAAACTACAGTACAGTAGTGAAAAATTCTTTTCAAACGAAATCCCATTGGAAATCGTCAGCTGCTAATTCTCAGCTGCTACGTGTACTCTTTTAGACTCACATTTGTCGCTAAAGGAAACTCGAAATTAGATGAAAGGATCCCAATCACGTGGGTAACCTCTTATACCACTGTAACGAGCTCAAAGTGCACTAATTCATACAGAGCAAATTGCACCATACCAAATCTCTTATGATTCGGCTCAAAGTTTGAACACTATAGACACCGAAAAAAATGTTTGATGTAACATGTCTAGCCTGAAAAGACCTGAAAAGAACCTAGTAGACCCCACCTCAACATACTAACAAGATTGGCCCCTGGAACGGAACTTGCTCCAGAAAAATTAACTTGGAACCGTCTTGGAACCAACTTGGGACCAACTCTGACCACCTAATCATTATCAAAAAAGTTGCTCATTGGTGCGATTTTTTTTAACCTCTAAAATAAGATTTTAAAGAACACCAAACGGTATAAAAGAAAGAAACCTTCTATACCTCCCAACAGCATGCACCATCTTAATTTTAGGGTTTGTGCATCTCTATGTCTCCAAGGCTAAGCGAATAATTATACTATTGTGCAATGAGACGGTGAAGTGTCTGGGAAAAAACTTCCATCAGCAATAATAATTAGTAATTAAATTCGTAATAAAATAATCGAAACAAATAAAAGGCTTCGGTGATACCGTAGCCATTTCCTCACTCATTAAAATGAACCCCAATATATCCCGCCAGTCAACGACCTTACCGAAAACAGATCTGCCCAAGCACAGCAGTCCAAAAGAACAATGGCCATGGATCGTGCTGTGTCGTAAATCGGGGAACTCTTGCAACTTAGGGTTGCTGACTAAGCTAAAAGTACGTGTGCTTCGCGCGTGATAATACCAAACTCTAATTTTACGTGACACAGTTTTGGGCGGCGGCGGCACCGAATACAATTTAAGGTTGTGTCACGTGACTCAGTGAAACTTCGGCCCGTTCAATGTCCAGTGCCACATCATTGGAAAACTGATCAGCCGAGGAAAAAAAAACAAAGCACTACTCATCCCCCGGCGCCGACGACGATCCCGGTACGCATCTGCCCACGTGCAAACTTTACCCCGCCATTTCACGTGACTTTTTCGGAGGCTAGCAGCTGAGCTATTTTAGGGCCATTTTGCTAGATATTGATTGCCACGTGCATATCGCGCTACTGGTAGCAGGGGTGGAGGAGGCAGAGGCAGAAGCAGTAGCAGGAGGCGGGGAAAAAGGCAGATTTCAAGGGCAAGGGAAAAAGGTCACTGGGTTTAGAAATGGATGCTGAGTAAGCCGGTATCTTTGGATTTCGGTTTGCTTGAATTTGGCAGACCTCATTGTAGATTTTGTCTATCGATTGGCTTGGCTTTTATACTGAGAATATTGCTTTTTCGTCTTCGTTTTTGGCCAACAGACGTCAAAAAAACTGGGCTAGATGGCCAGCCAGAAGAGACTAATACTTCCCAATGAAGCTCACCTAGTTGGCTTTTGGCTGGGTGACTTGTAGCCGTATACGTCGAGTTTTCAGCCGTTTGCAAATATTTTCTAAGCAGGCAATTAGCTGAATTATTTCTCACGAGTTTTTATCGTTTTTTTTCACTTTTCTTTTTCCTTTTGATTCAGAACTTTTTTCGCATTTGTCTTTTTTACGTATTTTTTCTTTTGGTCCATTCGGCATAGCCTCGTTGATGAGACAGTTGCGGGTGCATCTGATGGGATGGCCTTGGATTGTTTTTTTAGGCATTTCCTGCGGTTTTCTTTGGCTCTCTGACAGTCCTTTTATGAGCTAAGAGGGAGCAGAAAAATAAAATAAAAAGCCGATGGAAGAATAATATAAAATAGGGGCACATAAATGTGGTAATATTTCGAGCCATGATTATTCAACCTGCAGCTCGCTGCTGCCCCCAAACCTTGATTTGCTCCATCCTTGGGGGCATGTCCTGTTTTTTTGGGGCGCAAACAGACCCAGACGCAGAGCCAGAGGCTCCCGCAGAGGCTCCCGCAGAGACCGAGAGCCCGGAGTCTGTTCCCGGCCTTGCCGCCACCGCCCTGCCACGCATCCCGCCACTTGTGGAGACCCAAATCCACGCTGGCACGTTTACGACGTCTTGGCTAAACTTGTCTTGTCTTGACGTGTTGCAGGACAATGACGTGTTATCCGGTTCCGTCCACAAGGCCCGTATTTCGGGCTAGATTTTGTCCCCACAGGCAAGGCTGGCCGCTAGCCATGGTCCAAAGGGCCCGGAAAAGCTCCCAGGACTGCGTTTCTTTTTCAGCGGAGGCATGGGCCAATTGCTGGGTCGGAGAAAGAAGGAGTGCGGGATGCGAGGATCGCTGGTTTAATATTAGGCTTCTATTAATAGCCCCGCACGACGGGTTTGTGGGTTTGTGGCGCCAACTTCCGGGGGCCTCTGGGAAACAGGCGACAGCGGGCGTGTAATATGGCTCGCTGCAATCCGTGGCGGCACCGGAGCGTCGCCCACCGCCTCCTGAGCCTCTGTCGTCTGCCCGTCTCAGATCACTACAGACTAGTGCCGCCGGGACGCACTCTTCTGGTGCCAATGTCCGAGGGTGAAGCTCTGGTAGGAAATAGACACCAGTTGGGAAAATTGAAACAGGGGCATCTGATGCAGGAAACAGAGGGGAGGCGGAGTTCTGGCGTAACCACAACGCCGGTGTCGTGACCTGACGAAGACCCGGGCGGAGGCGGCGGCAAACAGGGCGGAGGCGGCGGACGCAGACAGAAGCGGCCCAGACAGGGAGAATGGCGCCCGCCCAGCAGACAGTAATAGACACACACCACCCGAGTCGCCCAAATTCAGACTTGAGGCGCATAGTTGATAAGGTTTAGTGTGGGCTTGTATTACCAAAGCGAGAAAAGGCTGTTGCAAAAGGCTACAAGACACAAACCCACAGCAGCACCTCAGTCGACGATACCGGTGCCTACTCTCGCTCAAAAGTCTCCCGGAGCAATTGACATCGCCTCCCGTGCCAGCGCCGCCAGCCCACCGACTTGTCTTGTTTCTGTCGCATCTGGAGCTGTGTCACATCTCTACTGCCGAGATTAGACATCACCGTGTCCTCCACCTAGTGACACCCCATACCGCTTCCCTCGTAGAGCTAGACACCCCAGCTTAGAACTGGCCAGCCAAGCTACCGCCACAGCCCCAGCTACACCCACGACGCCCCACAGGCCGCCCCAACTCGCCCCGCCACTCGCTCACACCCCCGGACTCCGCAGCCCTCAGACCACCCCATTGCACCACCTGCTCCACCCGCACCGCAGCAGCAGCACAACCACAGCATGTCTCGGGCTAGATCAATGTCGCCAGGACGGCCGCTGCGCCAACAACAGCCGTACAACCCCCACAGCCACCAGCTCCAGCAGCAGCACCTCGCCCAGCTCCAGCAGTTGCAGCAGCTCAACCACCGCTTCGGCTCGTCGTCCTCCCAGCATTCCTCCCCCCAGCATTCCTCCGGCGCCTCAACGCACTCGTCGTCGCGGCACTCGGTCTATGGCCACAGCAACTACTCATCGTCGGACGCCGGCTTCCACCAGCAGCGCTCGGTCTCGCAGCCCGTACTCAACACGTCGGCCTCGGCGGGCTCCGTGTCCGAGCCAGGCACACCCACAGTCGTGCCAGACCGGTACCGCCGCAAAAGCATGATCAACTTGCCGTCGGCTGATCGAAGCCCATCGCTGCCAGCCTCAACCCCGGTGTTGGGTCCTCAAGGTTCGCACGTGACCGGCAGTGTTGCCGCTCCTGGTCAAACCTACACCCAGCAACCGGGCCATCAGACCACCACCACATCGACGGTGTCCAACTCGCCGCCCCCCCGACTGTCCTACTCGTCCACAGACTCTTCTGCCACCGTGCCTTCGACCACTGCCGCATCCACGTCCACAATCGGCACCGTGCACTCGTTTAACAAGAAGACGCATTCGCGCTCCCAAAGCTCGCAGAGCAGGGACTTTGAGGAGGACAAAAGTGAGTATCCATCGAAAAAAGATAATGCCTACACAGCTAACCCAGAACTTATGCCCCCGCCACCACCCAAGCAGCAGCAACCCTCTGTTATGGTACTTCCCTCCGACGCTCGACGAAAATCCCTCCTCGCCAAAGATCCCATGGGAACCTTGCAGGACCAACGTGCATCCGCCATTTCCCTCAGCTCTTACCACACGGTGCAGTCCAACTCTAGCCCTGCACGCAGCATGACATCGGACGACAGCGAGCGAGACAGCAGCCCCGACGTAGAGGTACACTCGGCACGTTCCCACGACTCTATGCAACAGCAACAGCAACAACAGCAAGGCCTGCAGCAACCCCACGAACCTCACCAGACACAGCAGCAACGACCACCGCAAGTGTCCCAAACTCGTGTGACCAATGCCGATCTCAGCACAAATGCCCACAACAGTTACGAGGACGCCGTGGCAGCAAGCGTTGCCGCTGCTACGGGGCCATCCAAATACGAGGACGCCGCTAGCACTCCTCCGGCAGCTCTTGCATCTCATCACGACGACGCCGCGCCGATTACCCACTCTAATTATCACGTGGCCGCCGCCCAGTATGATACTGTACCTCTTCCCGCTATTCCCGACGACACTGTTGCTACGCCTCCAGGCTCTAACCCTGCACCTTCATCTGCCCCAGCCCCTGTACATGAATCTGGGCCATCCATCGCCGCTCCCTCGGCGTTTGATCCAGCAGTTGAGCGAGGTAGATACAGAGCAAAGCACAGCCCTATCCCCAGCCCCACGAAGGAGGATATGTCTCGCCAGCCGCAGCCACAGCAGCAGTTTAGCCAGCCAACACACCAACAGTCACAGCGCGCCATGTCCATGGGTGGTGCATCTACTTACAACGCACCACACCAAAACTTTGATGCACCTCTGCAGCAGTCAAAGTCCAACATGTCTATTGGCGGTATTTCCACCTCTGGCATGAGCACCTCTGGCATGAGCACTTACTCGTCGTTTAGTGGCCTGCGACAGCAGAAGTCGTCGTCATCGCTTCGAGAGAGATTCAAAAAGGTGTTTTCCTTTGGCCGAAAGAGTGGAAGTAGTCTCAGCAACCAGCCTACCGGCTCAGGATCCATCAACCTAACCCCTGGCTACACAAAGGACCGAACCTCTACCATGACCAGTACCACTTCTGGAAGGTCGTTCTCTGAGTTTCTGCGACGGTCGTCCAAGGCAGACAACTTTGACGATGATCGAAGCATTAGCAGCCACAAGTCGAGCTCTTCTTTCGCCGCCTTTAAGCGTGCTGGCAAGAACCTCCTGAAGAAGAACTCTGGAGCTGAGCAGGCTCGTGCCTCCAAATCATCTTCTGCCAGCGCATACGACGTGCCTGTGTCTCGAACTCCCACCAACATGAGCTCGGGCCCCATGCGACCCCCTTCTCGCTCTGCTACACCAACACCGGCTGTTTCCAAGCCTGTCTCTGCAGCTCCCTCTCCTGCCCCCAAGGGCTACACTGGAATTACACCCTCTAACGCCACATCTTCCCTTTCTGTATCCCCTGCTGAGGTTGATCGGGAGCCAACTGCCAAATGGAGTGCTGGTAGCAGCCTTGAAGGCGTGTTGAAAGATGGAGCTGTTGATCCAGCAGCTGCTGCCGCTGCTGCCGCCGTTGCTTCCGCCGCCTCCGCTGCTTCCGCCGTCCCTGGTATTCGTGCTGTTCCCGCAGAGACCACCCCCATTGTGACGGTGGCTCCTGCACCCACAGCTCCCAGAATCGACACTGCAGCTCTACCTTCTGTGGTTGCACGGTCTGTCCAGTCTGAGCAGTCTTCCGAGTCTAGCCCCACCTCTCTGGTGTCCCCCGCTTCCGCTGGTGGCAGCACACCTGCGTCTGCAGGTTCAGAGATTGACGGCGACGAGTTTGTGGCTGCCGAGACCGTCTTCCCCAAGCATCTCGGTGTTGAAGACATTGACAACATTCGAACTTCGCTCGACCGAACAAAGTCTCTCGAGCGGCGGGGCAGCAGACGACGCAAGGTTACTCCTGAATCTGCTGCCCACTCTCGACCAGATGAGGCTGTTCCCAACCCCACTGAGGTGCATGTGCATCTCCCCAAGAGCAGTCTTGGACGGTCAGACAGCACGTCTACTCCACGAAGCATTCTCAAGAGACAGAGCGATGGATCTGTGGCTAGTGTTGATACAGTCACACGAGAGGAAGCTCTACAACAGCAGCAGCTAATGGAACAACAACAGCAGCAGCAGCAGCAGCAGCAACGACGGCCTATTGAAGAGCCACGAAAGAAGATCGTTGTCTCGAATGTCCCCAGCGCCCTGGATCTGGAGATTGCAAACTCTGCTGGTTATTACGATGGCACCACCCCAAAAGCTACTGACTCATTCCTGAGTGGGGATGTTGCTCCCAAGGTTTCTACTAGCTTGAACAATCCTAGCGACGAGGTCGAGTCGCTGTTTGCCAACTTTTCGTCCATATCATCGGACCTGGACTTGTCATTCAGCACCCAGCTAGAGCCCCTGGGTCTCCCCGTGCGACCCGAGTCTCCGACTCCGTCTCAGCAGTCTTCGGTTCGAAGCAACGAGTCTGCATCAGTATCTCGATTTGCTACAAAGCTCAAGGACAACCTGTTCAAGCGTAAGGAGTCGTCGTCGTCTTTCAACCCCGACTTTGCCAACGAGACGATTTCTGAGACTGAGGCGCATGATCATGTCAGTGATCCTGTCTCCTACCACGTGGCAGATCCCAGCACTGACCATCTGCCTGAGACATCTTCCATCATCTCTACCGAGGCTCCTTCGGTGACGGAGTCTCTTCAGTCTGAGGGATCATACTCTGCACCCATCCCTCCCCAAATTCCAGGTGATGCTGCTGCTCAGCGAGCCACCGCTCCTCTGCGACACTTTTCGCCTGGCCCCACGCCGTCCAACACACAAAACCGACGGTACTCTGGCGGAATCCGAAGTCCTCAGACTGGCCCGTCTCGGCGGTACCATCAACATGGCCGTTCGGCCAGCTACAACGAGGACGGCTCTGCTAACACCCCATCGCCCACCACTACGTCGTACCCCGTGACTACGACTCCTCTGCATGGACCTTCTCAGGTTGGTCACGCTCGAAAAGGTAATGTGTCCTTTTCTTCTCGCATTGTCATTTACGACACTTGGGATTCCGACGACTACGATCGACGAACTGAGCCGGCTACGTGTAATCGACTGACACCTCTGTTGGCTCAGCAGATCAAGGAAGAACTCAACAACTTCAAGATGAACATGGATGTTCACTCTGAGTCTAGAATCTATACACATTTTTTCTAGTCTATAAAAGACACTAGCATTGAATATACTGAAAATTGAAAATTGAAAATTAATTTGGAAAATGTACGTTTAGCAGTCTATGAGTAATTATTGTAAATCATTGTAAATATAATTCGGGAGGTTTCACCAACATGCCATTTCTGGGCAACAGTGGTCCCCTTTGGGATTCTCAGTTAGGTGTAGATTGGGTTATAAAGAGATGGCTGAAGCAATAATGAGGCCATTTGGAGGATGTTACTATTTCATTACGGATGTAATTACTTCCCTTAAAGATCACTTATCCACAGTTCGAATTATATCTATCAATTCCCCCAATTGCTGGTTTATTACATTTATTGGAATCGTCATTTATTTGCTTTTTCTCCTTTTTCTCTTTTTTCGACTGCGTGATTTCTTGTCCTTGCTAAAAAGGCAGATCTATATTTAGTTAAGGGCAAACTGTTAGATAAACTTTTGCACTTGGACATTTATTTTAGATTTCGAGGCTTCCGAGGAAGGATGCGAAGGGTCCAGGTGAAATATTGGTAGTGTGACAAAAAAATCTCCGAAAAAAGTCCGTTTTAACGTGATTTGAAAGCTGTACTCAGCTCATCATGTTAGGTTGAATCCAGTAGTAAGAGAAGCAAAAAAGAAATCTCCGCAACGGAGAATTGAACTCCGGTCCCCCGCGTGCTGGTACAAACCTGACAGGCGGAAATTCTAGCCACTAAACTATTGCGGATTTTTTTTGAGTTTAAATATGCTGATATTGCATTCCTGACTTTTGAGTCACGTGACAAACCTTAATTTCACTGGAATAATAGTGTTGGTGGCTAGCTTGATCAATACGCAATAAAATGTCTACAACACGCGAGTAATCATTGTCGATGAAAACTCTTGCGGATATACCTGGTCTCTTAATCTAAAATTCACCTTGTGTATCTATAAAATGCATTCAAATATGGCACGAGTGGTGCCGTATAGTACTATAAACCTACCAATCTTGAACATCAAACTTGTCCAGCTCGGTGATGCTATGTTGGATGTCTTTCTGAACTCGTCGTCTCATGAAGAAAATGGGACAGTCACGAGAAGTACAGAGAACATCCTGGTGAAGAGAACCCTGACATCGCTGGCACTCGGTCCACAGTTTTCCAAACTTGACTTCAAGCTCACTCAGCTGTCCCAGTGCCTGCTGGTACAGAGCTCCGGCCTTGTCCACGCAGTTTTCGCACACTGCTCCCTTGGCCCACTGACCCTTGAGTGGCCGTCTGCAACCCTTGCACATTTCAGTCTTGACTGCAAACTTCATGAGGCCACCAGTGGATGGGGCAGCAACAGTAATGGTACGAGTATGGGCACCAGTCATGAGCTGAGCAGACTTTCGCTCACCAAGAATGGGATCGAAGATTCTCTGAAGAGGCTTCTGCAGCTGGTTCTCCAAGTAGTACTTGGTGTCGATGGGAATGTTGTTCTCCAGCACGTACGAAGGGTCCTCTGACTTCTCGTAATTCTTACCTCCAACCGCTCCCTTGATAATGACATATGCCACTCGATCACCGAGAGCAGGAGCACTTCCGGCGTCTCGCTTCCTCATTCGCTCAGCCAGCTCGACGTGGGCCTGCTTTGCAGCGTAGTCTTGGCGGGACAGTGCCTTGGTGATGACTAGCTGTGACAGATCCACCTTGTTCTGCAGCAAGTTAGCAACCATAGCCTTGACATAGGTCTGGGCTCCCTCCACGTCTCTGTCCATGAGAATCTTTCGGAGTACGGTCTCGATAACGTTCTGAACCAGTCTGCAATTGTCTCGTCGAACAGTTTCGATACCCTTGGTGTCCATCTTGTCAAAGCTGTCAGGATTGGTCCAGTAGAGACCAGCATATCGCTTCTTGTTGATAAGCAGGTATGGGAAGTAGACCTTCTCAAACTCCAGCTTAATGGGCTTTAGAAACTTCTCAGACACATAATCTGCCGCCTCCAAACCCATGTCCATGGCTGTTTTGAGATCTGCAACTCCAAACTTGACCATGACTGAATCGGTATCTCCGTAAATGACCTTTGCGTTCTCTGGGTATCCGTTGGCCTTGGTGTACTTGGCTTCGACCTGCTCCTTGGTGAACTGGATCATTTCTCGTCCATAGGCTGTAACGGAAGAGGAAATGGCCAGACAGGGCAGTTTACCTACTGTGGCACCTGTGAAACCGTAAACCGAGTTGGCCGAAATCTTGAGTGCCAACTGACGACCGTCCAACACAGCCTTTTTGAATGGATCGGTTTCCTTCTTCAGATCAGCCTTGGCCTTCTTTCTGGCTCCCAGAAGCTCCTCCAGCACAATGGGCAGAATACCCTTTCTCGTCTTGCTGTTGGCAAACAAGTCGCCGTTGGGTGTACGATGGTAATCCACATCAAGCTTGAGTCCGAGACGCTCAACAGTAGCCTTATCCAGAAGAGTTGTGTAGCAGAGGTTATGGGCCATCATGATGGAAGGGTATAGAGATGAGAAATCCAGGGTGGCGATGGGAATATCGTAGTAGCCTCGTTCGGGCTCAATGACGGTAGCTCCCTCGTACTGCTCGTCGGAAGATCCATCCTGCTTCATGTTGGGGATAACCATCCCCACCTCCAGGGCTTTTCGAAACAGCTGCGAAATGACTTTGATTTGCTGGCCTCTAGACAAGAGGAACGAGAACGGCACACCGGTAACACGGGCCATCTCCGTGTAGTTAATAAGACACATGAGCTTGTCCATCAGTCGTAGAGGCAGGTAGGCATCCTTCAAACAATACACAGCCAGACGTCGACGTGTATCTGCATTACCGTTTTGCAAATCTGTAATGATTGAGTGATGGACATCCTCCTTTTGCTCCTTGAGAAAGTGTGCAGACACGGCGTTGAGTGTGTATGTTCTGAGCTTGTATTCTCTCTGCACAAACTGCAGTAGATCCAGCTGAGTACGACCATCAATGTTGAGCACCTTGGACTCTCGGGTACCATAGGCCTTGGACGAGAAGGTTGAGTCTTTGAGCACATTGGCCACGTGTGTCAGACGTCCAAAGTAAGGGAAATCTCTGAGCTTGAGGGTCTGTGCTCGGTCAATGAGATAGGGAAAGTCAAAGTTGGTGGTGTTGTAGCCAATGATGACATCGGGATCCACCTCGTTGATAAACTCCTTCCACTTCATCAGCATGTCGCCCTCGTTCTCGTGCTCAAACACCTGTGCTCCAGCAATGGGCGCACATGTGTTGAGCGTGAACACGTTTCGAACAAACGGCCGGGGGTCTCCTTGACGAGACACGACGTTGGCGATCTGGATAATGGGGTCAATTTTGGCGTCGGGAAACACTCCCTTTCGTCCAGCGCACTCGATATCGAACGACAGCACTCTCAGAGGAGCAATGTCGGACCACTCGCCGTCGGCGGGGTGACTGATGAGATCTTTGTAGGAAATGTTGATTTCCCGCTGGCACCGTGACACCAGCGAATCGGTCTCCACCTCGTACTTGCCACGTGGCAGCGTCACCCAACTCATGCCGTTAATGTGGCAGTCGATCATGCATCTCAACACATAGGGGATGTTGTCGAACGACATGCAGCCAGCGGCGAACATACCGCCAATCTGGGACTGGGCAGATGCAAACATGAGGGTGCCGTGCTCAAAGGCAGATCTGAGCTTGGGGATCAGTTTGGGGTTGGTAGCAAAAACCTTGAAGAACTTGCTCTTTTTGCCACCATTGTAGCCCCAAAACGACTCTCGCTCGCACACCTCCAATCGCTCCAGCGAGTCGGGCACCGTGTTCTCAATGGCCTGCTTCAGCGAGCCCAGGTTCTCCTGCTTGAATCCCACCGGCACCGGCGCGTAAAAGTAGTGTGCAAAGTTGTGGATGTTACACAGAACCGTGTGTCCCTCCTTGGTCACTCCAAACAGCCGCACCACCGCCTGGCCCTTGACTGTGGCTTCTTCGGCGTCAATCTGCTGGAACGAAATGTCCGTGGTGGCGGGATCAAAGTCGTGCCATTCGGGACGGGGCCACACCTGGTCGTTGTCGACTACTGCTCCCTCTTCGTTCTTGGATGCCTGTGTGAGCATGAGCAGCTCCTCTTCGAAATCTGTTGGTTCGGGGACCGCTGGGGCCGACGATTTGAGCTTCTTGGAGTCGCCGTTGGAAGTTTCCTCGCCCACTCGTTTGGCGTTCATGTCGGTTTCCATTGAAGGCATTGTAGTGTGTGTACTTGTGTTGTTGTGTGTGGAGTAATAGTGATATGTAACAGGATGGGACGCGTGCAAAATAGGATTTTTTTAATTATCTGCAGTAATTAGATTTACGCGTGTAGGGTTAGGTGGAGAGAAAGGACGGGTTTGAAATGACAGTGACCAAGGTTGTAGGAAGGGAAATGGGTTTTCAGGGTACGTGTTTCAGTGTGATTAAGATGGATATATATTCATTTGTATGGAGACGTTTTTAGGGTAGAAAATACACCCACTTTTTCTTTTCTTTTCTTTTACACTGTACACTTTTGATCTTGCTGACGTGCTGAAACCTTAATTTTTGATCAACATGCGAACGATCCTATTGGCAAGTTTGAGAGGGGTTTAGAAGGAAATTAGAATAGGTTGTGGTAACTGTTTATGACTAAATGCAGTATTGTGGACATTTCTGAGCGAATGCACTTTTCCGATTTGTTATAGGATGCCTGTGACATTTTTTAGATGCAGCCCATTGAGAAGTGTCATTCTGTATCTACTTCTGATACTTCCACAACCAAGAAAAATGATTTTTGCCAACAAGATAACAAAGTTAGCTGTACCACTCTGTCTAATTTACCACCACATCAAGCCTGCTCTGAGGTTTCAGCAGTAACAGGTGCTGAGTCCAGGTTTTCCATCTCCACTGTTCAGGCTCAGTTGACATCAGTTTCAGTGACCAGTTCTATGACCCTTTCTATTCCGTCTCTGTCTCTACATCTACATGCTTCCTATCCGTACCAGACTCTCTGGGTCTATTTCTGGCTCTATCCCATGACTCACCTCTCCAACGATCCCGTTCTCCATGAAATGTATGTAAGTATGTATTTCTGTTTTACTTATCTTTACAGTTATCCATGGAAATTGAACTCGGATTCAGCTGGCACATCTGGTCACTCTGATTCCACAGTGGTCATTGTCTCCATTCCCATTTTAGTCATTTCCTGATACTGCTAGCTCTGCTTCTGAGGATATGTGATCCAGTTTCAGATCATCAAACTGGCTCTACTCCCAGTTTCAAAGCTGTCAGACTGTCACTTTCAGCCATTCTCTAGCGCTCGCATGTTTCCAATCTTCAGACATTGGCTGATACTCCAGTGAAAGTCACATGTGGTCCAAAGCTGATACACAGTCAATAGTGTCCCTAACACTACTGATTATGCGGTGTCACTGGAGAAGCTCAGTCTGGCATTGCTGTTGGGTCTGACAATGCTGTTGGGTCCGACAATGCTGTTGGGTGTGACAATGCTGTTGGGTCCGACAATGCTGTTGGGTCTGACAATGCTGTTGAGAAAATTACTGATGTCTCTAGCACTTTGGTTGCCCCATGGTACAGTTAGGATTGCTACTTCTGAAACCAGTCTACAGTACTTTCCTCAACATCTCCAGCCTGATATCCTGTTCTCGGACCATGCTTGTGTTTAACAGACGTTCAAAAAATCCAAAAACCTCTTTCTTCCTGGTTCTTCTTCATCCTCCTTGTACTGTACTTCACTTTGACTGCATCTTCTCCAAAAGCGGCAGACATTCTTTCTGAACTGCCTTATAATTTCCGTCTACTCATCTGAATCATCTTTTAATGCTTCATATTTTGGCCAGTTCCCTGAGATGGAGGGTTTCCAAAACTATCCGTTCAGAAGGTCGACTCGGTCTTGTTATGTTGTCTGCTGGTACTGCAAGTAGGATATATTCTCGAGTTTCGCTTCTCTTGTATTACTACGTGATTCATTCATCCATTTTCTGGGGGAGCTTCGTATTCGGATAGCGGTCTTTTGTTTTCTTTTCTATGTTTTTTTTGGCTTTTTTTTCAACTACTGTAGCAGTAGACACACGGGGGTTTGTAATATCAGCGGATTTAGCTCAGTTGGGAGAGCGCCAGACTGAAGTCATGTTCAGTCCTGTTAATCTGGAGGTCCTGTGTTCAATCCACAGAATTCGCATGTACGAGACAACGATCTCTTCTTCTTTTTGCTCCGTAACCAGTCATCTGTGGGTTCCTACCTTTTGCATCTTTTTGCCTGGATCAATTTGGGCAGGACCGTACAGTACTGTATCTCTTCTCTGTCACTATAGTACAAGGGTAGTGAGAGCTTGTGGATATCCATTCCATTGAATCTTCATTTTGATTGACTATACCAAGCGCTCAATTGAAAGTTTTTCGAGCTGGCATTGACATAACTAGCTACTGTACTTTGTATAACATAGTGATGCAGTTATAGCCTCAAGGGTATCCTTCTTTTTCTCTACATCTCTTTAGATTAAGTCACTCTAAAGACATGATCTATCAATGCCTACATGTTTCTGCTTTCAGAAATATGGAGCGCTTATCACAGGTATAATGATGATATTTCCCACTTAAACCTATATAACTGAATCAAATAGAAACTATCTGGTGTCTTCACGATTAAAACTATATCCTCAATTCTCTGGTATGTTCATTACAACTCAGAAGAGCCCGCATTCTACGACAGCCAGTACACTCCTTCTTATCGTAACCTTATTGTTTATCGAGAACTTAATATTGTAACCTTAAATGATTATAACCTTAAATTGGTTGAATTCCCATGATTGTGTCTACAGAATTCTGACGACCTGTCCTAACTTCTCATTTCATTCCGTGGATATCAAATCATTTTTGTATAATTATAAAGAGTGCACTGTTTTTACATATTCGATTTAAGTCAGATAAATACACACAGATTCCACTACGTACATTCTGAGTAGCTTAACCTTGAGGGCGATATGCATCTCCCATTTACGTGACACAACAGGTTTATGATACTCTCATCATTACCAGAAAAAAACATCATTCAGCATTTGAAAGCAGTAGAGTCATTGGGTACAGAGTACTCTGTAGTTCATAACTTTTTTCCTAACACTATCATAATTTACGATTTCTGGCCACGTGGCATCTTCATGAGCTTATTTTTCAACTGGATGCTTATCAATATTAACACCACACTCTACAATTCAGTACTCTGTACTAATTACGCCTACCCATGTTCATTATTGATTAGTATACAATGCTATCTGTCATCTCTCCTGAGAGAAGAGCCTCGCGGTGGGAATGCGGCCAAACGGCTTCTGGTGGCGGTAGAGGCCCGCGAAATGTTGACACTGGGCTGGATGCTATTTAGTGATTCACTTGACTCGGCAAAAGTGGTGTTGTAAGGGGATGATGGGTTAGGAATGATTGTGGCGGCGATGGGGGATGTCGGTGCAGATATATAGTGGCTTTCGGCGTCAGTGTATGTGGACGTTGGACTGCTTATGCCAATGGGGATTGATCCAACGTTGTTAAAGATCTGAGAAGAGCCTGATATGGAACCCATGGGGCTTCCATGACCTTGGAAAGAGCTGGTGGGGCTGTATCCATAGTTGGGGAGACTCAGGCCCGAGAGACCAGGGCTGGGGGTGACGTGGGTATCATCAGCTACCAGAGCGCCAGCCTCGTCCCACAATCGATCAAAAGAGACCGTGGACATGCTGTTGATGCTCGATTGTTGAGAGTGAGATGGTGGAAGCATGTTGACAAACGAAGTCTTTCCCGAGACTTTGAGAGGCGGAGTTGGTGGATCAGCCGTCGGTGGGGTCTGAAAGAGCGTGGATAGAGTCGCAGATAGAGGCATTTTGAAGCTTGAACTGTCCAGGTGAGTTTGGGGTGTGGAAAAGGTTGTAGGAGGGTCAGTGTGGTCGAGACTGTGGTTCCTTGCATGCGATTCAGAGTACGAAGGGTACAGGTCGTGCAATTTGCTAGTGTATGAATCGTGCGGTTTGCCAGAGTACGAGTCACGTTTTGACTCATTTTGTGATTCACGGGTATCACGGGTCAGCAGCTCACGAGTGTACGAACCTCGTGACGAGAATCCCCGAGATGCTGACGACTCCTCTTCCTCGTCTCGTTTTTTGGCCGCCTTTCTTTCCTGGTAAGCCGAGTATTGGTCCACAATACTGCCCGAGTCCAGCACTCCAGGAACATAGGCGATAGGGATTATGTTGGAGGCGTTTGAGGACATGGTGAGAGACGAGTCGCGCGCTGTTGAGGGAGAGTCAAAGTTGTTGGCATCAGCCTTTACTGATGAGCCTGGCGTGGATCTGAAACTGAGCGACAGTCTGCCAGAGTCTGAAAACAGAGATCCGAGCGACAGTCGGACTGAACCAGGGCGTGAAGGGCTGGGAAGCTGGAATATCGCCGACAGGCCACGTGCCTGATTTGCAGGCGTGGCTTGTTGTGGAACAATCGCGTCTGGATTGTAGTTTGACTTGCTCTGCAACTCTGGAGGAACCGGGGTTCGGCCTCTAATCGACTTACCACGTCTCGTGTACACCAGCACGGGCGATTTGGGCGTCGAAGTGGAAGACGTGTCTTCAAACAATGTGCTCAGGCTCTTGTAAGAGTCCTTTTCTGTGTACCTCTCCACGTCATTCTCTCTCAAGTTGCCCAGGGGGTCTGACCTGTCTCTTCTGTACTCATCATCTATGATAATTCCCGAGTGGTCGCGTTTTTTGTGTTTGTTTTTGTTCTTGTGCTTGCTTCCTCTGGAGCTGCTGTTTCTGTTTCTGTGACGCTTGTTCCAGAGGAAGAAAAACACCACCAGCGCCAGCACGATCACTCCACCGACAGCGCCAAGAACAGCGCCAATGACCTTTGGGGACGCAGAGGACGTTGGGGCTGCAGAGGCGCTCGGATCGGACGACTGGGAGGTAGCGGAGGCAACGTTGGAGGCAGCAGAGATACATCTCACGGCAGGGCACTCGAAACTGTCCTTTTGCACGCCCATGAGGCACTCGAACGACTCGGGGCAAAGCAGACAGCTGATAGGTGGACCGCAGGCTGTGCATCCGTTGGGCAGCTTTGGCGCCTGGGTCGGTTGGAGCAGCAGCACCAGGCCGCCACTCGCCTGTGGCAAAATCACATCCAGGTGGGTTTGTGTCGCGTCCACAAAGATGGTGGAGGTGCGTGTGGAGGAGGAAGATGCGGCGGATGTGACAGATGTCGAGGATGCGGAGGATGAGGAGGATGCAGATGCTGTGGTTTGTGTAGGAAGGGCCTCGGCCGCCACTCTGGCCTCGATTGCCACGTCCATGTCGGTAGGCTCTCACACGTCGAGCTGGAGAGGCTGGAAAGTAAACGTCGCGAGGGTTGAGCACACGTAGCCTGGAGATGCAAAAGAGAGTATGTACGTACCTACGGAGCCCAGCAGGGCCCAAAAAAGGCCCTTAGCTGTACGTAGGACCCAAGACACACATTCCTGACTGTAGCCTGCACCGGACGCTTGTTACAGATGAAGGTTTCAGGGGGGTGTTTAGTGGTACGAGGGCCTCAAGAGGGCGAAAGTGAGCGGAAAAGGGCAATTTTATTGCATTCCTGTGGATATTGATTTGTCACATTGTGGTAAATGTCAAAAAAAGGCCTCAAATCCGGTCGGTAGGGCCCCAAATCGGCTTCTCAACCACCCCATCTACGTCTACATGCCCGGCGAATTAGCATGCATTGACGCTCATGCATGCGAGCTTACTTTTAGACCCCGCAGAGACCACGCACGGCTTGTTCATCGTGCACCTGGAAGCGCGAAAAATCACTTAAAACGGTCCATTCAACGGCTATCATCATCGAGCGCTCAATCTGAATACCCCACTGCTATCAGATCTGAAATAGGCCCGCTACTCGCAAAGTTGGAGCCACCCTCCCAAACACCACTCATGCGCTTTTGCTGCAGCGGCAAAAGATCGACAGGACCAACATGGGTAGCTGGATTATTATGCGATTAGCGAGCAGATAAAGCGCAGTCCGTCTTCACTCGCTTTTCGCGTTGCGCGGGGGATACCTACACAAGGAAAGAGTCTTCTTCTGCTAGGTTTCGCTGTCTCAAACGAGAAAGACCCACTCTCGAGAAACGAACAGTTATTCACTGCATCACGCGTCTCAGGAGGATCTCCCTGAGGTTTCAAATTCCGCCTGGCGGGTTTATTGGATGTTTCAACGGGATGCATGGTGGTGGCCAATGCTGGGCAGAATCTGGGCAACTAGTAGCAAGCCAAGACTAGGAGACCAGTTGCACAATAACCACTGTCAAATTTTCTACAGACGGCTTCTTGAAATATTCTTGTAGCGTCACTACATCCTCTTTTATTTCCACTTTGGGTTTAATTTCGCTGTGCTTGTCTTCGCGATCGTCGGAAAATCATGTCGATCACCGTTGAAAAGAGCTGTAAAACCCTGCCATGGGGCCTTGTACCGCAACACTGGCCGTGTTACAGGGGTGCAGTGGTATGCTGGAATTAGGGGCTGTTTATTCCCTTTCCTTAGCACCTCTTGCACACTTTTTAGTTACACGCCCCCTTGGGCTTGGCTATACCTGAGTTCCCGGAACTTGGATATCCGTATTTTTTTTGGCTGCGTCAGCGGGAATGACCCGGGGCCAGGCACAATCTAACCACACGGTTGCAAATATTATGACCCTGAATATTTTCTTTGACCCTTTATTCCATCTCTCTCCATCCGCAAAGACCCGTATGCCGCTTGTCAGGGCAGAGCCGTGCCATCCATGTTATGCATCATGCACATGGAGGGTGGTGCCTGTAACAGCTGCAGTTTGGGCGCAATTTAAAATCCGATAACGGTGATTTATCAGAAATTTCCCGCTCGACACGCTGTCAATGGCCAAATTTCCACTGGGTGAAAAATCGCACTGTTGTCGGGTGTGTTCCAAGGTGGCTGTTTGGCTGCCATATTTAGCTCCAAAGCAGGTGTAGCAGCCAATGCAGACTAACGTCTTGAAGAAAAGATAAAAAAATGTGAGATTGGGGTAAGGGAAAGGATAGTTTAGTGGTACCGATTTGAAGCTACAGACCAGACGGAGTCACGTGTCTGTTCAGATTAGATATTAACATCCTGCATCACTGGAAATCACGTGATCTTTACTAACGGAAAATATCAGACAATATTTCATGGGCGTTTAAATTGCGAGTCGATTTTCTATTTTTCAATTAGCTGCAGTCACTGTACAGGAATATTTCGAATTGAAACCAAGCCAAATCAAATATTCTGCTCCAGCACCAATTTTCCTTCTTCTCATCTGTCTCACATTGCCTGATTGTCTCAAATGTGAAACACATGTGCAGTTTCAGGTCCCGGTGCAAGGGGAAGCTCAGATATGTCAGGTACCAAAAAGCCACGCGAGGGGTCTTGTTCACAATCTTGTTCACAACTCACCAAAGTACAGCCGATTTCAGGTTGAATTCATCTGGCTCTAGTTGTTACCACTATACAACTGTACAACAAGAAAGAAGACAGGACATTGTCACGTTTTTACCTTCCAGGAATCGCATTCAACATTAGGATTGGTGTTGGGAGTTTTCGAAACCTGTTTTTTGATTTATAAATCGATCTGTATGTCTGTAGTTCAGCCAAAATGGTAGCATGCTGTTTCAAGTTGCTTACTAAGCCTCACCAAGGAGTGAAATGCTGGTCAATTTTTTTATTTGCCGACAGTTTCTACGTTAGCAAGTCTCTAAAGCTGCATTTTCTACATTCCATCGTTCTTATCGCGTCTACTCACGTCGTTAGGACGAAGTAAAAGACTGCATTTACCGAGGTCCGAGCGAATGAACCGAGATCAAAAAGGAACACAATACTATGAGATACCGTAGTCGGATAGAACGATTATTGGGCTGATTTTCATTCGCAGACATTGAAAGGTATAGACCTTCTTCTGCAAATCGTTCTTCAGGTTTCCTCGGCCCAGAATTACTTTTGAGACACCCCTTTCTTTACTGCAGGGTGAAGACCCCCCAGTAGATGCATGAGTATCGCGATACTTGTGCTTCTAGAATTCACGTCTTTTCTGGACACGCTACCATCTGGAAACGCTTCAACAGTCACAGAAGTTGAGCTTCTAAGGGTTCCTAGCTCCGTTGAACCGCTTATGGAGATGTCGCTACAGTTCATTCAGTTTCCGCTATTCAAGCCATCATTGCTGTCATTCAGCTAGAAGAAAGTCGAAGAGGATTCAGTTGGATTGCACGAGTTCGCCAGATGGCACTTTAACCGTGTTCAAAAGGGACTCCATCGATTGATTTTGACATGACACTGTCCAAGAACTGTCGGTGCTTGAATTAGACCATCTATTCGCCAGATGTCCAGGCTAGTGAGTATAAACACGCGCGAAATGATGCGTTGTTGTTGGTAGGAAACGTTCAATTGAAAGGTGGCCAGTGTCGAAGCGCTCATTACCCCCAGACTGCGGTGACTCGGATGAGTGAATTGGCTGAAACGCCACTTATTTGCCGATTTGACTTGCTTAAAATGATCAGCGATCAGAGCTCAGATAGCTGTGACATGGTGTCGGACAATGCTGCTTGTCGTTGATATATGAAGACGCGTCGTTGTGGTTTGGCCCATCCGAACGCTTAGTCAGCAGGGGTTTGGTCTGTGAAAACACGAAACTGGAGAAAAGAAAACGAGAAGCGTGGGGAACTATGGCTCGTTAGGAGTATTTCTCGGTTTGTTTGTGCGGTTTGACGGATGCGATCATATCAGGAAGGAGTGTTGTGAGGTAAGTCATGTGACAGTTGGAAAGAGTCCCGAGGTACAGGAAGGGAACTAGCGACACAGACAGCGACATATGAATGGCCATGCCATCTGCAGTGCAAATGGCATACTGTGACTGCTTTCTCTGATAACTTTTGGCAAGATTTGTTTGCGAACAAGAAAAAGGGGTGATTGCAAGAGTGATACTGACAGAATACCATATCGACACCACTGACAAACTCAGATTTTCAGCCATTTACCCGTCTACGCGAGTACAGAGTACCGGTAGTCAATTTAGATATTCCCTTGACCTGGTTGGGATAGATATCACCCATTGAGATATATCGAGAAAAGGTCAACCGACATTGTGACAAGTTTGGCTACCACAGGAACATGACCAAATAAGCATGGCATCCCTAGATACCCATTTCAGCCTCATACTTAATCTACGGTGATAGCAGGGGTATCCAGTAAATGAGCTTAGTACCGAAAGGTACCATCCCTCAATGCCCAGAATCATGAGACACGCCACCTGAAGTCTAGATATGACTTCTGTGGCCCCAGATAACCAACCTCTCTGTCTGACCACCTCTCCTGAGTCGCCCATCTCTCCTGAGTCAACTTGCTGGAATGTGAATCTAGATAGATAGCAATCTTGCGCGATCGATACGACACTCTTGCATAGCGTGAGTCAGGAAGAGGTCATCCAGCCACGTGACTAGTCTTAATCACACTTTACCCCGCTGCATTCTCCAGATGTGTCCATCCCTGTCGTGTTTCACACTCCTGATCCAATTGTGCCTTAAGAGCCTTAAGCTAACGCGTTCATCAGCGCTTCCCTACGTTACATCCACTCTAACTGCAACTTAGGTTGGCGCCGTGTTTACTTTGGCCCGTTGACGCAAGGTTGGTCCTGACCAGGGTGTATGTTTTTATTTTCGACGCGTTCCTGGGCCTGACGCAGGTGTAGAGACATGTCGCAGGCAGATGTTTGTTGGCTGTTATTGCTGTTGCTGCTGCAGCAGCCCTGACTGTCTCATCCGCAGAGCCCGTTCCATGCGTCATCTACAGCTCGCCACAGTCTATGTCGGTGAATGACTTTGCTGATGGCTGCTGTGATAAACGAGGGTCCATACGGATGCAGCTCGTACAACCCTGGATCCGCGTTTGCCAGCGATCGGATGTAGATTCTGGACTTTGGGCCATGTTGGTGTTTCGGCGGGAAACTAGTCTCAGACACGTTCCTGGCGGGTCAGAGGGCGCAACGGGTAAGTCTCACTGTGGCCCGGGCCTCCTTGTCGGCCATGTCTCATTTGGAGCCTTGTGCCAACCAATATCCCGCGCTTTCACGTGTGCTGGTGCCTTTGCAGTCACGTTGGTTTTTGCGGAATACAATCGCTAGCCACGCACTGCGTCTTCCCTGCATCGGACTCTGTCCATTGTTCGTGTCGATCATTGCAACGCGTTCTACTGGGTTGTATCACGTGGGGAGCACATCTTGTCTTTATCTTTGCGTCATTTTCTGCCCCGGTCAACTTCACATGGGGTGTCTACAGGCCTGTTTTGAAGTGTGCGTGGTCATTTCCAGGAAGAAATCTCCAGGCAGTTGTCCAGAACACCAGAGCCACCCGCACACACGCCAGAAACTAGATTTTCGCTCTCGTCAATCCTTTTCTCCACACGCGACGCGACTGATCTCCTGGATCTCCCTGGATCTCCTTTTGATGACCCAATGATCTTCATTTTTAGATCACCTGATCGGCAGCAGGGGCAAAGATCGTCGGACAGGGTAAGTCGGAGGGGGAAAGAGGGTGCTGTTTTCGTCTAGCCGCCTTTTGCCAAGCTTATCTGCGTTGACCAGGGGGCCGGGACACTTAGCATGGCCGCATATCCGCTCGTACACAGCGTTGGCACTGGTGACGAGTTTTGGATGTCTCTCAATGTTTTCAACCCCACTTTTTTTTCGTCTTGTCCTCCCATCCAAATTTTGGCTCTCTCTTTTTTCCTCACTTTTCGCACGGGCCAATTTTTGCGCTTAATATTTAAGCTTTGTTGCCACCGTTAGTTCCATTGGCCAAGTGATGAAGCCGTTGGGCTAGAGAAAAGAGATGTGGTACTGAGATGATAGGAAAAGCGACGAAACCAGCATGACCCCACGACTTCAGTAGTCTGGATAAACTGTTCAGAATCGCAATCAGACAAACACAGACCCTGCAATGTTGATATTCATGCAAAACCTTATTTCCAATGAGGTCACTTTTTTCTCCAAATGATACATAACTAGGTCGCTCAACAACACTGTGGGAAATCCGACGGCTGTAGCCCTACGGCATTCCAAGAGGTACTAGCACCGTCAGCACACAATTCTGCATACAGGGTACCATTCTCAAACCCCGTAGCACCTCAACTGCAGATTTTAGAGGGTCCAGTGTTGGCCGCCCTGTTATGCATGCTTACTGTGCTGTTATTTTATTTTTCCTCTTTTTTTAAAAAAGGCCTAACTCAAGTCCCAGTTGCCAAGGACTAATAAAAAAGACTGCCATTATTGGATTGAGAGCAGGAGGCAGCCTTAAGAGACAGCCACCAACAGGAGAGCATCAAAATCCGTCAAATAGACAGGATATAAAGATTACGAAAAGCGCATCGTGCTCTCCAGGGCAGTTTGGTTACGTGGCTGCTTACACAGCTGTCAAAAGACCCCTCTAGCCGTTGTAAAATCATCCCATATTCTCGTCACCAGGGATTGACATCTGCAGAGTTTACTGCAAGTTGGCCGAAAAACAAAAATAAAAATGGGAGCGACAAATATAGTGTGAACAATGGACAGAAAAACGATAGTCCGTGATGGACAGTAGACTCTCTGCCTTGATCGACCGTCGTCGTCGTATTGTCTGTTGAGCCAAGATTGGCCTTGCAACATGAGCCAATTGTAGCCAGGGGTCAAGGGGCTGGGCTGTGCGATGGTAGGGCTGGCCAAGGCATAGCTGCCTGTATGCTGTAATAGCACATGGAGGCGGGTTACTTGGGGTCGTCGTCTGTAGACTAGATGCAGCTATTGATGTTGCCCTGTACGCTATGTACGTACTGTACCAAAGTGTCACTTACTTGGCCACAGTATTCGTACGCCGTTTTCGTACGCTGTCGTCATCACCGTCCGTTGTGGCTGTACCGCATGTGTCGAGCCCCACTTCTCCTTCCAGGCGAGCCCATCGACCGTTTCGTAAACCAATAGTACCCCTTTCTCACCTACCGGCTTTGGAAGCCGCTAATTACTGTCGCCAGGGTGCTAGTGAACGCTAGTCTGATGGATGCAGCCATGTATGATAAAAGGGTAGGGGGGAGTGTTGACGGCTTTTAGAGGCCGAAAAGCCGGCCAATTGTATACCTGAAAGCTGCACTGGAATGGCAGGGTCTCGACAGTTCTGGGGGCAGTAGTCGCGTCGCAATTGCACGTCTTCCCGGCGTTTTGTGCTCGCATGGGTGTTTTTTCCTGGGCTCAATTAGACTAGCGCCAATGTACGGTTCCGGCGCTAAGTTGGGTTTAGGGTGTGTGACTGAAACGGCGATAACCACCGAAAGTTGGGCTTACCAGTGGGCTCTCCGTTGGGGACTCAAACTCGCCCCAAAGTGACCACAGACGGGCTGTCAGTCGGCCAGATATCTCCAGACGGCCCGTCCGGATAGGTTCTGCACATACAGATTGCTACAGGGAGTTGCCAGCGGTCTTCTGCACTCGTCCCTGTCAGTCGCCGTGCACCGCTCACATGTAACTAGTGCTTAGACGATAGTTAAGCTCTGCATTAATTAGCCCAGGCACACGGGGTAAGAGAGAGAAAGAGAGAAAGAGAGAGAGAGAGAGAGAGAGAAGAGTGGAGGCGTTGAGAGCAGATGAAAGAAGAAAAAAAGAAAAAAGAAAAAAAAGAGCAGGCGAAAATACATGGGCAACAGGGCTGGCTGTAGGGAAACTTGGGCCCCGACCCAGACGGGGCTGACTGCCGGAGTTCATCAGTTATACAGCTAGCAGGAGGTTAACGTTAGTGGTCACATTCCCTCCCCTCCTTGTGCTCAGATCCTGGGTCTCTAACCCTGTCCATGTGTCTATTAGCCTCCTCTTGTGTGACGCTGTATTTTTTTTTATTGTAACTTCTGCGAGCCTTCTCCCCAGCCAGTGGCAGGGTGTGTGTGAAAACCTAGTTTGCGGACAGTTGGGGCAGGGAAAAAAGCAATTTTGAATATTTCCAAATTTTTACATTTTTAGGCTTTTGGGCTAAAATAAGCTCCAGACGCCAATAGCTGACTCGCTTTGTGCTCGAATGCGGCAGCACCAGGGACTATCATGAAGATCGAGTCTAGAGATCGTCACTACGCGACTAGCGAGGGATGTGCTCCGAGTATATATATCGCGAGGGCCCATCCTTTTTCTGGCAACGACGATTGTATTGTGATAATTAAAAGTGAGTGTGCTACGACGACCGCCGGACAAGTCCGCCATGGGTCACCACGAGGGACAATGAGACACAAAGCCTGGCTTCGGGTACATAATGGGCGAGACGGATTCCTACCATTGGGGACATTATCTCAGTGGTGTTGAGGTGCACAGGCAGAGCTGTGCAGAAATGCAAGTTTCGCCAACAGTCGTCGCGACGCGGATATTTCGCATGTCAGAATGCAGCCAGTCGCAGTTGACAGCAGCCGCCATCACACAGCAACTGTCACCACCAGCCGTCGCCAACAGTTCACCAAGCAGCCACCCTCGACAACCAAATCTCCTCAAGCCAAGAGCCAACAGTCTCCACTAAACCGACTTCGGCGAAATGGGACACTTTGAGCCGTGAGCTTTCGTCACATGCAGCTAGTGTCGCAGACAGAGTTTGCGAAAGCAGTCTTGCAAATAATTAAACTGGTGGCTTGCGACTGAGGTTATATGGGATAATATTATTGATGGCTGTCTCGTGTGGCAGCCATGGTAATACGGTCCGTGACAGGCTAGTGGCTGCAAAGAGGGTTTCAGACCACCACTCCGACCCAAACGACGATATTCGCTGCCCGCGCCCACACTCTTCCCCCAGCTTGACATTGCATGTACCGCGCCGATAACTCCGACATCTCGCCTACGCGCAGCCTTCGCTCCAAACTTCCTGTTAATACTCTTAGCGTAACGCAAGCGGCTAACCTTGCACCCGCACCATGCATGCTAGATTGAGTGGAAGCTTAGACTGAGAGTTGTAGATTTGAGACGCCTTTTTTCCAGCGGATGCCCATGCACTTTGTGGTTCACATATCACCATCTGCACTACGTGAGTATCCACTGGAAGTCGCAAACCGCAGGCAAAATCACAATTGCTGTTGCACTCATACAAATCTCAGTCTCAGCAGCTCAACAGTTCCTCATATTACGTCCCTCCACCCCCCACCACCAACCATACTAACATAGATGACAAACCCCGCTGTAACGCTCTCAATGGAGTGGCTGTTCTGCACAATCGCGCTCCTCTCCGTGGCAGCCCGTCTCTACGTGCGATACCACGTTGCTAAACTCAAGACTCAGGTCGAAGACTGGTTCGTCATCTTCGGCGCGATATTCTTTGTGGCGTGGGTCTGCTGCGACACATACTCAGTGTCGCAGGGCTTCATGGACAACAACAAATCTTACCTGCACGGTGCCTTCAGTGAGCAGATCAAAGGTGACGACAACAACAAACAGAGAGTGCTCAAGGTCATCTACGCCTCTTCAGTGCCCTACTACCTCAATCTCTGGATGGTCAAGTTTGCTCTCCTGGGATTCTACTACCGACTCGTGCCGCGAGGAGGCTACCTGCGAAAGTTTCTGTGGCTCACCATTTCCGTCTGCATTGCCATGATCATCGTCATTGTCTTCATCAACCTCTTCCTCTGCCAGCCCATCTCCCTCAATTGGGCCCTAAACCAGGACCCGGCCGACCCGGCTACCTGTTACTCGTCCACTGCAGTCAATCCTTTCATCATTGGAGTGGTCACTAACTTTGTCACTGATGTCGCCATCTTTATCATTCCTTTCCCTCTGCTCCCCCAGCTGCAGCTTGCAGGCAAACAGAAGCTTGCTCTGTGCCTCACTTTCTCTCTGGGAGCCATCACCATCATCGTCTGCATTGCTCGAGCCATCGCCATCGCCGTGTCTGGTAACATTGCGCAGGTCGCCATTCTCACAGCCATGGAGTGCTCCACCGCTATGCTTGTCGCCTCCCTGCCTGCCATGCGAGTTCTGCTCAAGCAAACCGTGCGAAAGACCACCAACTCTCAGTCCAGATCCCGGGGTACTCCTCCTGGCTCTGCAGGCTCTGGCTCTCGGGGATCGGAAAAGAAGAACAACTGGTTTGGACTTCGAACTCGAAACTTTGCCGAGAAGACGACTGCCTCCGAGTACTCTCACGAGGACCTCGAGATGAGCGCCCAGCGATACTCCGGCCCCAACGACATCGAGAACACTTACTACGAGGAGGGCTCCGAGTCCAAGCACCATCTTTTCTCGCCAGACTCATCGCAGGATATGACCCAATTCTCTAGCTCGTCACCCGACTCCAAGGAGGGAGCACGAGTCAGTGTCTACGCCATGGAGGACGAATACCTTAGCCAGCCTCCCCCAGCACCACCAGGCAATGTCCAGGATGTCGAGTACGCCCGACAGGTGGCACAGCGGTTCGAAGACCCTCTGCAGCCTTCTTCAAGCGGCAACTCTGCAGAGTCTGAGGTGGACCAGTTCCCTCAGCCCACAGAACACCAGTCACAACTGCAGCAACTTCAGCAGCAGCAACAGGCAGCCAGAATGCATCGACCTGGCTACGTGCATTCTTATGGACCTCAGGATGAGTACATTGAGACTTACATGAACCATTCTAACCAGTTCTAGTGGATTTCACTCACAGGGCACCTTTTTATTTATTTAGTAATGTATAATAGAGCAAATTTTTGTTTAACCGATGTCGATGTCTTGAAGTACTTTTCGCGATCCTTGTTTAATTACGTGGGTTTGTAAAGTTTGGGTTAAAGTTTGAATCAGGGCGGCAATTTTGGCAGATGTCACCTTCCTAGTCACATGTGATATCCTGTAGGGTGTACAAATTGAGTTCATGAAAGCAGCTGTCAAGTACAACATCATCATTGGTGGGTGTAGATATGCAAGTTGTACCAGTCATGGTCGAAGTTGCATTTAGAGAATTTCCCTTTCTCAGGCTTTATGAATGTAACTTTGGTAAGCGCCTGGATGACGCTGCTCCGATCCGTAGTCTCATCGTAGTTGGAGTGATCTATCCTACTGTGCTAGCCCGATCTCGTGGAGCATAACAGCTGCTAAATGCTTCTACGAAGCGGTCCGTCAGGTTGGGTCAGCACTGTCATCATTTCCAGTGTCTGATATGCTGTCACTGGCGTCACCGTAGCGTCTCCGCATAGCCTGGACTTGGCTTCAAGTCGTATCCGCTCATTGCGGTCTCGGCCTGACTCTCAGACGAGGACTCCTGTTGTTCGGACTTGTCCCTCTCTGAGTCCGTCCGGTATTGGGAGTTGCTGTCATGATTCGACTCGTCATCTCTTCTGTCATTGGACTCTCGGTCACCTGACCTCAGTCCGTCCTCCATATCAATACCTCTTCACCCTCAGTGATTTTTCCTTCTGTAACCTCACCATGACCCACAGTAGCGGCAAACGCCTGGGAAGCGCATTGAGCTGGGGGTTGGAAGCGCGTTGGACTGGGTTAGAAGCGCGTTGAGCTGGGTTGGAAGCGCGTTGGGTTGGGTTGGAAGCGCATTTGTTGGTGGTGTTCACCACTGGTGTAACCAGAGAAGGAGAACGAGACCGGCCGCTGGCGACATCTGTCCAGGAGCCACGTTCTTCATCCACCTCGGAGTCACTTCTCGCTCAAGCACTCATGTTCTCGGGAAAGACTGTCCTGGTTCTGTGTCTCCTCCTCTCAGTGTTGTTACGTCAGCTTGGTGGTGGAATTGGTTCAGGTCATGGTAATGTCGGAAGATTTCGCTACCATATGTAAGAAATACTGAGAGTTAGTGTCGGTCTTTGAGTGCTGAATTGAAGTGAGGAGCAAATCCTTCCCTCCTCGCTTCCAAGTCACACATCACCACCCTAACCCCACGAACTCAAATACGTCTCAATCCTTACAGATACCGTGAAGACAGCAGCTATCTTGATGATCAAACAAAGAAATTTCCCAAATATGAAATAACTTTAACCTTAAATATCTGGAAAAACCACGATTATGCCCGCGAGAAACCTGAATTTCAGGTTTTACGGGCATTCTGTTCATTCGTGGCGGTTCCTAGGAGGAGGTGGAGGGACAAACGCAACCGGTGGGCATAGAAGAGCGATCGGGACTAAGAAAAGGGGTGCCAGCAGACTAGAATCGCTCCTTGGTGGTATCACCAAAGACTTGAAGCTCCTGCAGATGGGCTACAGGCCGTGCTTCTCGGGTAAAGCCCCACCAATTCCTAAGAAGAGGTGGGGCGTAGGGGGTGGGGGGACAAACGCAAACGATGGGCATAGAAGAGCGGTCGGGACCAAACATAAGGGAGGACAAACGCAAACGATGGGCATAGAAGAGCGGTCGGGCCAAACATAAGGGGGGACAAACGCAGCAGGAAAAAACAAACGCAAACGATGGGCATAGAAGAGCGTCGGGGCCAAACATAAGGGGGGACAAACGCAGCAGGAAGGGACAAACGCAAACGATGGGCATAGGAGAGCGG